>JAJTUP010000112.1:0-173343 GCA_021399435.1 Diaporthe sp. PMI_573
ATATCGTCTATCTACAAAATTAATTTCAGCCTCTTTATATAATATAAATTATTAAATAGAGTTTCTTTCTATAGCTACTTATAGAGCTATATAAAGGTTTATAAATAGGGCCTTATATATAGGCTTCTAGTTTATTATAGCCGGTTTTAACTCTAGTATTATGCGGTATGCTTTAACTACTGTTATATAGAGTACTATCTTGCCTTAATATTCCTCTTTTAGGGCTCTTTGTATAAGCTATAGCTTGTTTAAAAGGGTTTCCAAGACCTCTGGTAAGGTCTTATCTAGGTTTTCTTTCCTTACTCGTATAAATAACAAGGTTGTCTAGTCTGCCTAGTACTGGCTATAGTTTATTATTATATTAAAATATGTGTTTATAAGGTTATATACTTTGTCCTACTTTTTGTCTGGTCCAATATAGTATATATAAAAGTCTTTTATGTGACTAGAGAGAATATCTAGAAAGACTATATAGTATTAATCTTTAGTAATTTACAGTTGTCTATAATAACCAATAAAGATCTATACCTTATTGTATAATAGGTTATAGGGCTTGCTGGTATAGTTTCTGTCTTTTCTCTACTCCTTCTAAAAGGTAGATACTTGTTAAGGGTCTATTGGCCTATTGTAGACAATTTATATTAGAGGTAGATTGTATAATACATTATCTATATATTGTGTGGATAGCTTCTTCGAAGCTCACAAGGGCCATTCTTTTAGTGTATTAGTTTGCAAATAGTTAAACGGCGGGGGCACTTCGCCCTCGCTCGCTCGCTCCGCTCGCTCGCTCCCGCGAAGCGCCTCCGCCGTGGATGGGCCCTTCGGGCCGCAGGGGGCTTTGGGCCGCAGGGGGGTCTGCTTACTCAGTCTGGTGCAGAGATTTGGAGAAAAAGATCCAGACCAATGAAAATAACGTATACGCAAAGATCTAAGTTGCAAACAAAACGCCGGGATTTTGGGGTTCGACAGAGGCAAAGCAACTATTAATCAAAACTAATTTGTTAATTTCCTCACGATCAAGGAGTCGTGACGCTGAGTAACCATGTTCATTAAATGCAGAAAAATCCAAGGATCATTTTCCTATACGCAGCATGGCGGGACAGAGAATTAATATTTTTTGGTAGGAGATGCATACTGAGGGATTTGACATCGTACGGGATGAAAGACCATTCTAAAAGAATGGCATATACTAAATATGTTGTAAGCGCCGTTTTATATTGTTGTAGAAAATTGCCTACCTCTTGTATATATCTTGTTTCCGGAGATATTTGTTGCGTGGCTTGTATTTTAACAATAGGTGCTTAAAGATTTTATAATATCTTGTATAACTATATTTGGGGCAGTAGTTTAATTGTCTATTGTATATAGGCTGGCTTTAGCGCCTATAGTAGGTAGTTTTTTGCTACCTTCTCGACTTTAATAAGTTATAGAATCTGACTAATATAGGGACCCCTTGATGTTAGGATTTCTCTTACTTTAATAATATTTAGAAGTACTTTCCTAAATATACGGCTTACTTTATTAAATTAGTAGGCGGTCTATCCTTTAAAGTTGTTAACTAAAGACCCTAGTATATTGGCTTTGTTTAGATCTAGATAAATAATATTTATTATAATCTATATAAAGTATATATTAATCTAAATATCAGTCGGTAGGCCATCTAGGTTAATATTTAGGTCCCAGTACCTTAGATTTATTATACTTCGCCATACCTTTAGCGATATTATACTTCCCTCGCTTATCTTTTTGTATATTACTTAGTTCCGGCTACTTAAGCCTGCCGCTATGGCCAAAGCTAATAGTTCTGGTGTATTAAAGGATAACATCTTGTATGGTATTTTCAGATTGTCTATAAGGTGTCCTTTTTGTCGTATATTAGCGTATATTACTTCTTCCTAGTCGTACAAAGTCTTGGCTATAGATACATTCTGTCTAGCGTTTAGTATAGCAGTCTTGATTTATATGATTTTGAGAAGATTTTGTCTTCTAGGGATGTTCTCTCCCTTTCTAACTGGCGAAGAAGTTGAGATAGCCTCTAGGCTTTTAGTACAAGCATATGATTTTAATTGCTTCTGCGTCCCGTCTGGCGTTTTGTAGCTACAACCATAGAGTTGTACTAGTACTTGTCTCTTTACTCTTGCTAATCTATAATCACACCAAGCAATTACTGATTAGTATTAAATGGCCTTTACCATATAGCATAATGTACATACGTACATATTTATACAATGGGTTCTAAATTCATTAATATCTGTCTATACTATAAAACAAGCGGGGAACTTTGCACGTAGATCTAAGAGGCTTGCATACACTCCCTTGCCTAATTAGTTATCCTTTCTAGCCAAGATAGCTATATGCGATCAGCCTTAGTGTTATTCTAATAAAAACACTAATAACTTCTTTAATATAGTTAGTAAGGTTTATATCTCTATTATTAATATTACTAGAGATTTAAGAGACATTATCCTAAAAGTAATATCTATATACTAGAAACTACTAGACTATAAAGAAACAAAAATATTACTTAAAAAAGAACACTTGCTAGCTTATAATCTAATTATATATTATTATTAAAATTGTCTAAGCTATATTAATTTCTTTTAAACAGTATCTATCCTTTTAGAGAAAAAGCATATAGGGTCTAGTAGCAACCTAAAATAGTATTTAACCTAGACAATATAGTAAAGAGGTAAGAAAATAAAAGAGAAAGAATAGGATAAAGTCTAAGTAATTAGATTTTATAGTTAAAAGGTAGCTATTAAGAGATAACTGTAAGAAAAGAAAGTAGGCGCTATATAGAAAAGTTAAATAGAGAATATAAAGTAAATAACGGCTAAAATAAAATAGTAAAGCAATAGAGTATAGTTTATATAAACCTGGTTTAAATAGTCTACTTTTAAATTGTCTCTATTAAAGAGAGGTATAAATTTTAATAGATTAATATATTTGACTTTACTATTTGTAGAACCATTATATAGATATACTTATACCTTTTATAGCGCCTATATTATATAATAAACCACTCTATACTAGATGCTATTTTTTACTAATCCGCTATTTTAGCTACTAATAATAGTAGTAAAGTAAGATAGAGGCAAATATTTTAGGAGAAATTTAAATAGAAAAATATAATACTTAACATGGTTCACCACCCAGCAAGCCATATCACCCAGCAAGCCATTTTCAGGCAAAATACTAACTTTAGCCAACCCTAGTATCTACCCAGGGCCAAAGAATCAATTGAAATTGGCACCAAATGGTGCCAACTAGTCCCCTTTGCTCATTTTTAATTGGTTTTATTAGTTTGGAGTTATGGTAGTGTTGTAGTGTTAATCTAAAACTTTAAAGTTTTAGTTGGTGGGCTTGTTTTTAGTGTAGATTGCGTCTCTATTTTTTGCATTAGTTATGCATTATTCTACCTACTTAAATATTTAACATGCTAGAAATCAATATCTATAATACCAATTTATTTAAAAGAAGATAAAATCAATCTAGCGCTTTAGGCAATTAAGAATTTTAAAAAAAATTAAAAGAAACCTTTAAGTACGTATTAAGCTGTACAAATATTTACTATCCTCTATTCTACTCTTAAGCACAGGATAAACAACTAACTATATTGCAAAGAATTATGTGTTAATGACTATAAACTTGATTTAGTTAAAGAGCAAATATTTGTCTAATATATTATTAAGCAAGATATACGAGGATTTTTAATGCGACTTTCTGGTGTAGAAGATATGGCTAACCTCCTGCTGGCATTGTGTAATGGCAAGCCGGTTGGCAAGAACTGGGTATAATGCTTTATGGATATATAACTAAGCTTGAAAACAAGATTTTCTCAGCCTTATAACTACTAGAGGGCCCTCTACGAAGATCTAGAGATTATTGGAAACTGGTTTCGGCTACTCTGTAATATAATGGCCAAGTATGGGATTATAGATAATGACCTATATAACTTTGACGAGACAGGCTTTATGATAGGCGTAATAACTACAGCAATGGTTATTATATGTGCCGACAGACAGGGAAAGGCTAAATCTGTTTAACCTAGAAACTGGGAATGGGTAATAGCTATTAAGTGTATTAATGTAAAGGGCTGGTATATCCTGCTGTTTGTAATTATCTAAGGCGCCTACTACCTTGCCAACTAGACTATAGAGTCTGGCTTTCTACTAAGCTGGATTATTAAGCCTACTCCTAATAGGTAGATAGATAATAAGACTGGTCTAGAATAGATTCGGTACTTTAATAAGTATATAATTAAGTAGACTAAGGGCAAGTACTAAATGCTTGTTCTAGATAGACATAAAAGCCATATATTAGCAGAATTCGAGCAGTACTATAAGGAGCATAACATTATTTCTATTAGCATGCCACTACATTTATCTTATCTTCTCTAGCCATTAGATGTTATATTATTCTTGCCATTAAAGTATGTATATGGTAATAAGATTAACCTCTTTATCCAGGCCTTAATTAACTACATTACTAAGTCTAAGTTCTTTATTACATTTAAGGCAGCCTACAACAAGGTCTTTATGAAAGAAAATATGAAAGCTAGGTTTAGAGGGGCTGGTATTTCTCTATAGGACCCAGATTCTATTATTTCTAAGCTAGATGTCTACCTATAAACTCTGGTGTAATTACTCTTTATATTATTATTAAAATGGGAATCATAAATACCCTTAAATGCCCACCAGATTATCTAGTAATTAGGTTTTATTAAGGGCAAGATCTTTAATTATTAAGGCAGCTTCCCTATATTAATTATTCAGGTAGTTAAGAAGTTTACAAAGGGCATATAAATAATGGCGTACTAGATTACTCTTTTAAATAATCAGGTCTATACTCTTGAGAAGGCTAATATTAGGCTTGCTAAGTACCGGAGGGCTAAAAGAAGTCGGGTCTAGCTTGGAGGGGCACTTAGTATTAAGGATTCCCAGGCAATAATTGAAGAAAAACAAAAGGAAAAGCGGCCAGCTAGTAAAATGGCTGGTAATGGTAAGGAGGCGGTCCGCGGTAAACTGTCTAAACGATAATGTAGTAATTGCAGCAAGACTGGGCATAATGCGAGAATTTGTGAGAAAGATGTAGAAGAGTCTAGTCATTTAGATTCCGAGTAAATGGTAGTATATTTTTAAGTAGTCCGCGGCGGACCGCCTAAATAGTTGGTCTGGCTAGTGTAGATTAAGGTTGATTTTACATAGCTAAAATGCTTTATTTTAGTAGGGAAGCCGATTTTCCTACCAAAAGTCGTCTACTTTAGACTAGCACTATAGCTACGCTAACTACTTTAAACTAATAAAACCAATTGAAAATAAGCAAAGGGGACTAGTTGGTATTATTTGGTGCCAATTTCAATTAATTCTTTGGCCCTAAGTAGGTGCTAGGGTTAGCTAAAGTTGGTGTTTTGCCTGAAAATGGCTCGCTGGGTGATATGGCTTGCTGGGTGGTGAACTATGTTAACTATAGCTGTAAAAATTTAAAAAAGCCAGATTAGTTTTTTTTCTACTTATATTACTATAATACTATACCGTGTTATTTAAAGCATTAAAATATTAACAAATAGAAGGTTAGAAGCCTTAAAAAGTAGGTCTTTTAAGAAACTAAAAATATTATAAAAACTAGATATTTATGTCTACCTATAATTACTTTAGCGCCTAGTATACTTTAAAAAAGTTGGCTATAGGCTTCTATTTAGTATTACTGTTAAATGGCCTTTGCTATATGGCATAATGTACGTACGTACTTGTCTATACAATTGGTTTTGAATTCGTTGATGTCTGTCTAAACTATGAAACAAGCGGGGAAGTTTGCATACAGACCTAAGAGGTCTGCATGTACTTCCTTGCCTGCTTAGTTATCCTCCCTAGCCAATATGGCTATGTGCGATTAGCCTCAGTGCTATTCCAACACTAGGGGTCTTTTGTTTTCTGATCACACACTTCCTTTAGGCCGGTCGAGCAAGTTGAATTGCTCGTACGCCCTTTTCTTATAACAAATGAAAATCACCCTGCCCAGGCAGGTTGTGCTGCCATGGTTTTGGTGGGCGTGCGATGTAAGTGAACCCCCACTTGGTGGTCTAGATCAAGCACTTATCGCACTAACTTTCTCAACTTTCTTTTCAGCACCCCTTTTGACCTGCTTTCCAACCACCTTTTCTCACGACTCTCATTGTACTGGCTAGAAGGCTAGAAAGGGACTGTTGCCTGTGACTCACTCGTACGAGTGACCCTTTTTCCAGCCAGTTAAGGTGGTCTATGCACAGCGCCCTTCTGGTGCCAGCTCAAAAACCTCACGCCTTTTGCCTTCTGCTTCAACCTTCCCTCTCTTCTTCTCCATCGCACGACACTCTCTCTCTCTCTCTCTCTCACACACACACATACACACCTTGTGTGTCGTGCAATCCAAACATCTTCAAAACTTACCTTCATCATCAAACTTCTTTGCATGATGTCTAATTATAGTTCTCCGCGTGGCCCTCGCGGGTCGCCTCTCTCTCTGTATGCTTTGCCTATGCCTACATCCACCGTTATAGCACCTATCCCTACTCCACAGGCAGGCCCTGCCCAGTCTCTTCTCGCACCTCTTTTTAGTACTTTAATGTATATTCCTGGTCTGACTATAAGCTATCGGATTATGACCCTCCCGACCAGTCACTTTCTGAATTATACTTTCCTAGCCTTCCTTGCTATTAATATCCATACAACCCTTTTCCTACTATTATTCCTACTCTAATATTTTTAAAGGATGCTGAGCATACGATTACTACACTCTCTTCGCACGATATTTAAATACTGTATGATATTAATATATAGCTAATCAACATTATCACCTATATTATTTATTATCCAAGCTACTATTATATGATCTTGATTTAGTTACGTGGTTAGGATGGTGATTGATGTACTAAATGCTCGCATGGTTTACCTAATACGTGCTGGTTTAAGGGGTATTTTTAGCTACCTGGATTTTAGGGGGGTGCTTATATAGGTTGCGTCTAGTAGTCACAGGGTTACTAGTACCCTTATTATGAGAACTACTAGCCACGCGGAGCCCATGCTTGTAGAGGAGGTCGTGGAGGTTGTGGTGGTGGAGGTAGAAATAGTCCGGACGATGGTAGCCCAGGACCCTCTTGTAGCCTAGTAACCTTAGAGGGCATCAAGTAGGAGATTAAGCAGGAGGATACAGGTTTCGTGATTAATCTATATACCTTTAGACATATAGTCAAGTAGGCATGTCCTGGATCTTGGGTTTATATGATGATTTTCCTATATACTATAGCTAAAATTTGATTCTCCTCTTACTACCTTTTCTTTATATGAATGCTCTCTGGTAATTATGAAAAGTTTCCTGTTATATGGTTGCTGAATCCTATGGCTAGCCCTGTACGATCCCCTTAGGTCCTGGGTATAGCCTTTAAGGTCTATCGTACGGCCTGAGGTATCCTAGTTTTGTCCTGAAGGGTCCTAACTATATCTTGAAGTTATCCTAGCTATGTCTTTTATATGTTCTAGGTCTATCCTAAGCCTGTCCTGGCTATATCCTTTGTATGTCCTGAAGCTATCCTGGCCATGTCCTTTATATATCCTAGGTCTGTCCTGAGCCTTTAGTCCTCAAGTTTTTATATAGCTATCTTGTAGCCTTTTCTTTTTGTCCTTGTACCCTCTAGTCAAGTTCTTCTTATTCTTATACCCTCTAGTTAAGTTCTTCTTCCCTTATTCCTTCTAGCTAAGGCGTTCTACATATGCCTCCACCCTGATTTTTAACATATTTATTAAGATCAGCTTTTTTAATACTCTATTTGGTGTCTTTTTTATATAAGTATTAGCTAGGTTGTCTTTCCTATCAATCTACCATACTTTAGAAATTTCTTTCTTTTCATATACTTCCCTTAGTAACATGATGTCAATTATTAGTCTCTTCTCATCTATTATACCCAGCCTAACCAGATAGTTATATAGTAATCTTGAATCTATATAGATAATAACCGGAATTCTTAGCATTTCTAGATAGCTTATAATCTAATTAAGTGTTGTACTAAGTACTATGCTACTGTTAAATCCAGTCATTATCCTATATAGCTTACTTGCTAGTATGCTTTAAGTTACTCTTTTATACTTAGTTAAGCTCTAATAGATAATGTTTCTATAGATTTTAAAGTCCTCTCTCATATAGCTAGTTTCTATTACTAGTATAATAATAAATCCTAGCTGTGAGCTAAGATCTATGTTGTTGGCAAAAGATCTATCTATAAAAATATAAAGCTTTGCATGTTTAAGGTCTAGTAGTATAAATGTTATTCTTTTTTTAGGATTTTCTAATTACTATTTGATTTATATGTTGAGTACCTTTATATCTTTCTTCTTGGGATCCTTGATTTATATAGCTACTAATAGGTTGTACACTGCTTCTGGTTGATATATTAAAGCAATATATGTACTTTTTACACGTTGTACGATGTATTATTGGGGTCTATCTTCTGCTTCTAGATCGATTAGGCGAAGGTTTACGATTTGTCCCTTCTATATAAAGGTAATGTTATCTTTATTAAGTTTAATCTTTCCTCTATTAAATTTAATTAGCTGTTGTGGTTCTAGTATTTGCTTGTCTTTTATATGGAACTTCTTTTTCTCTAATTCCTTCTCTTCCCTCCTAGAGAATAGGGGTGTTACAAACCTAAATGTGTCGTCTGTCTGCATTCCAACCAATTTAAATTTGTGTAGCCCATTTATAGTAAACAGTAGATATGGGTTGTATGTAGAAACCTTTATTTTTAGGGCTTTAGTGTAGTATAAGTGGTATGTTTTGTACTAGTGTAGGCCTGACTCTACTAGCCCGTATAATGGCTTCTAGATTAGAAGAATTGTTCCTGGTAGATATCTATTGTGTAATTTAGCTGGTAATTCTACCAAGATAGTGCGCGTGAGTGGGTCGCGTGATTGTGTATAGGCTTAGGTAATGTCTCTTAATTCTCCTTAGTAGTTGAATTGTTATATAAGGGTTGGTCCTAGTGTAAGGATTAGTCTTTGGCTTATCCTTTAGATTGTTAGGGCTTAGGTTAGAATTGCTTCTTTCTCTAAATCTCTATATCCTTGTATAATTAGCCTAGACTTCTCTATTAGCTTAGTTAACCTATTCTTTACCTCTTATACTATCCTTGTCTTGAAAATCCGGAGTCTACTATGTTGTCTTGCATTATACTGAATGAATTAAAAAACATTCTTACTAGCTAGTGCGTCTATTTCTAGTGTATTAGACTCTTTGAACGGTCTTCTAGGAGTAGTGATGATGTTATCTTAGTATAGTTTGACTGCTAAATTGTACGAGTCTTTCTCCTTCTAGGTAAAGAAAATGCTTGGTGATTATTGTATATATGTAATAAATGTTGGTCATATAGTAGCCTTGCGGGGGCGTCTTCTTCTCCTTGGTTGAATGGCTTATATGGTAGCCTTCCTTGGTTATCCCCTTTTCCTTAGCTAGGGTTGTTCTTATATGATAGGCTAAGGGGTATCTAATTTATTTTAGGGTATGGCTTCTACTATATGGTGATATGGCTTGATATGTGTTGCCTGTATCTAAATTAATCTATTTGTTATACTTACTATGATTATATGTTCCTTGATACTGTCGACTTTGTATAGTTCCTTCTACCCCTTGTTTTCTCTCTAGATTAGGACTTTACTTTGAATTGGTAGGGATAGGGTAGATTGGAGGTCTGGTTTATTCCTGGTATTGATTATATGGTTGATTTTAACTTCTACCCTAATTATATGTAGTATCTTTATTGCTTTCTAGACTGTTAATGCTCGTTGTATGATATCTAGTGATGGTGGCGAATCCTGTGATATCTGTGGGTATGCTCTAAAAACTAGGAGCGTTAGTATAATGCTATTTAGTCCCGTAGTATTGTTTAGTGCCTTTACAGCTATTTATAAAAGTGTTTTGTTATCTATATAGTAGCTAATCTTAGCCTTTAGAATTTTAAAAGCTCTTTTTAGGGGGCTATGTGAGTGTTTAACTTTGCCTAAAGCCTAGTGTGCTTCTATGGGCATTTCTTTATACGTAATTCCTATGATCTTTATATTGTTCTAGAATTTCTTTGAAGTAAAGTTGGTTTCCGGATTATGTATAATGTGGTCTGGTAGACTAATGTATGTGTAGATCCAGTATTTATAGAGTGTATTCTAGGTATTTTATATAGAAAGAGAGCTGAGAAATGTAGCTGCTTGGAAGCTTGTGTCTGAGTTGATTATATGAAGTGTATTCCTTTTACCTAGGTGTACGATGTTAATAACTACTTTGTAGTTAAAGTAGCTTTTGTTTTTGATTAAGAACTTGAATCTCCTTGGTGATGGATTGTGTAGTTGGTAGAAGTGGTAGAACTTTTGAATCTTCTCTAGGATTACCTCTTTAATATTATTATGCTCTGTATTCTTTAATAGCTTGTATAGCCTGTTTATATGAGGGTGTCTAAATTGTCTATAGAGTCTCCTAAGCTGTAGCTTTGTGAGGAATATTCTGGCTTCTATATAGCTTGTGTTGAAGAATGTATGGCTCTATTTCCTAACTACTAGAGTTGTTATATCTCCTTATATAATGATATTTAATAGGTTGTTAAAGTATGCCTTTAGCCTGTCTATATTATATAGAGAGAATAGAAAAGGGGTTGATGTATCAAGGATATAGTATATAATACTTCCTAGCTAGTTTATGACCTTAATCATACTAACTGCTGAGATAGTATTACTATTACTAAATTTAACCTTAGCTATGTCTATACCCTAATTAATCTTTATACCTAGGTTCTCTTATATGTAGGCTAATGCTTATAGTATCCCTACTATAGAGAACTTAGTAGCTCCTATATCCTAGAGCTCTCCCTAATACTTTATACTATATAGGTTATATAGTATAAATTGACTTGCTTTAGTTACTTTTAGGGCTATATAGATGTCTTTTCTAGTTGTGTGGTAGTTAAATGCAAAATTTACTAGATTCTATTAGGGGATAGCCTTGTTATTTATGTTTCATGGATTAAATAGTAAACTTTCTACTTTATATAGTAGATCCTCCCCTTTGTACTTAAGTAAGTAGGTAGCAAACTTTTTCTCTTTTAGGATAGGTTCTTGCTTAAAGTCTTTACATGCCTAGAGGTATTATCTTTATACATCTATCCTTTCCTTATCTATATAGTTTATAGACTAGCACCCTTCCTTCTTGTATATAAAGTATTTTATTACCTTGGTTATTATATGGTATGGTTTGAAGGGTTGTTTTTATCTTGGTCTGAAGGAAATTTACGCTAAGAAATGGTGGTTGTTTGGCTGAAAAGGGGTTTGTGGTGAAGATTGGTGATTATATAAAGTCCTCTGGTAGTCCTTGAAGTTTGAGCTATACCTCCTATCTATAAAATTGATTCTAGCTTCTTTGTATAATATAAATTATTAGATAGAGTCTCTTTCTATAGCTACTTGCAAAGCTGTATAAAGGTCTGTAAATAGGGTCTTATATATAGGCTTCTAGTTTATTATAGCTGGTTTTAACTCTGGTACTGTATGGTATGCTCTGACTACTGTTGTGTGGAGTGTTATTTTACCCTGATATCCCTCTCCTAGAGCTCTTTATATAAGCTATAGTTTGTCTAAGAGGGTTTCTAAGACCTCTAGTAAGGTCTTGTCTAGGTTTTCTTTCCTTACTTACATGAATAACAAGGTTGTCTAGTCTACCTAGTACTAGTTATAGTTTATTGTTGTGTTAAAGTGTGTGTCTATGAGGTTATATACTTTGTCCTACCTCTTGTCTAGCCTAATGTGGTATATATAGAAGTCTTTTGTGTAATTAGAGAGGATGTCTGGAAAGACTATATGGTATTGATCTTTAGTGATTTGTAGTTATCTGTAATAACTAATAAAGATCTGTACCTTGTCGTATAATAGGTTGTAGGGCTTGCTGGTGTAGTTTTTGTCTTTTCTCTACCCCTTCTGGAAGGTAGATACTTGTTAAGGGTCTATTGGCCCGTTGTGGATGATTTAAGTTAGAGGTAGGTTGTATGGTGTATTATCTATATAGACTGAATGTGCTGTGAGCGCTGTATTATGCTGTTGTAGAAAGTTGCCCACCTCTTGTATATATCTGGTACCCGGAGGTGCTTATCGTACAGGTTGTGTTTCAGCCGTAGGTGCTTGTAGGTTTCTCGTTGTCTTGTGTGATTGAGCTCTCGGGGGTGGTGGTTTGATTGTCTGTTGTATATGGGCTGGCTCTGGTACTTGTAGTGGGTAGTTTTCTGCTACCTTCTTGGCTTTAATAAGTCATAGAATCCGACTAGTATAAGGACCCTTTGATGTTAGGATTCCTCTTGCTTTGATGATATTTAGGAGTACTTTCCTAAATATATGTTTTATTTTATTGAATTGGTAGGTAGTCTACTCTTTAAAGTCGTTAACTAGAGACCCTAGTATGTTGGCTTTACTTAGGTCTAGATGAATAATATCTATTATGACCTGTGTGAAGTATATAGTAAGCTAGATTACGTTTAGTAGGGTATCTAGGTTAATATCTAGGTCCTAGTATCTTAGATTTATCGTACTTTGCTATATATTTATCTATATTGTGCTTCTTGTGCTTATCTCTTTGTATGTTACTTGATTTCGGCTACTTAAGCCTGCTGCTGTGGCTGAAGCTGATGGTTTTGGTGTGTTGGAGGATAACATCTTGTGTAGTGTTTTTGGGTTGTTTATAAGGTGTCTTCTTTGTTATGTATTAGCGTATACTACTTCTTTCTAGTTGTATAAGGTCTTGGCTATAGATATGTCCTGTCTAGCGTTTAGTATAGTAGTCTTGATTTGTATAATATTGAGAAGATTTCGTCTTCTAGGGGTGTTTTCTCCTTTCTTGACTAGTAGGGAGGTTGAGATAGCCTCTAGGCTCTTAGCACGAGTGTGTGATTCTAGTTGCCTCTACGTCCTGTCTAGCGTTCTATAGCTATAACTATGGAGTCGTACTGGTACTCGTCTCTTTATTCTTACTAATCTATGATCATACTAAGTAATTACTAATTAGTATTGAATGGCCTTTGCTATATGGCGTAATGTATGTATGTATTTATCTGTGTAATTAGTTCTGAATTTGTTGATATCTATCTAAACTATGAAATAAGCGGGGAAGTTTATATACAGACCTAAGAGGTCTATATACACTCCCTTGCCTGCTTAGTTATCCTCCCTAGCTAATATAGCTATGTGTGATTAGCCTTAGTGCTATTCTAACAATTACCTTATATAAAATAGTATAAGATTTTAGTAGCTTAAAATAAGTATAATAATGTAGTATTAAGCTATATAGTAATATAGCCTCTACCCTTATAGGCTAAGTATACTCTAAATAATACCTAAAAGATCTATATATATAGATTTTAGGAGGTATTACTTACCTTAAGGGAAAACTATATAAGTTATATAAACTATATAGTGGTTTTGTTTAATATTTTAGGAAATTAAGTAAAGCCATTATTAGAGTAGACAAGAAAATAGGTTTAAAAGCCATTAAGAAATTTAGTAGTATTTTAGGCTACTAAAATGTATTCTTTATTAGCACTAAGATAAGAATAAGCCTATATACTATAAAGCTTAAAACAGTTATTTAGTAATGTAATGACTTATAATAAAGACCTAAATTAAAAGAATTACTATTTTAACTAATAAATAATCTACCCTTAAGGCTACCAGAAGACTATATAATCTAGCTAACTATTATCTATTAAATTTTACAATATAGATTATAATCTAAGGAAACAGTAATTAAATTAATTTTATTTTAATTTTAGCCAGCAGCTTAGAAATTAGAGAGATAGAACAAGCCGCGCAGCTGCTAAGCAGGACCGAAAAGTATATATTTACAGTATAAAAGGCAGAAAAGGCATGTATTAATAGTAGAAAAAATATATACCAATAAGCAGAAAAGGTATATACTAAACAGCAGAAAAAGGTATATACTAAACAGCAGAAAAAGGTACGTTCTAACTAGTAGAAAAAGGTACATCCTAACCAGCAGAAAAAGGTATATACTACTCTATTATAGAATGCAGGCCAAAACTACTACGCTATACTAGATAATAGTATCAATATATATTAATGTTCTTTGCAACTCTAATTAGTACTTACCTAAAACTACTATAGCTAATTAGGTCAAACCTACTAATAGCTATATATTAATAACTATTACTACACTATATTTAAGGTTAATATCTACAGGTTAGCAGTATACTTAGCTATCTTACATTCTTTATATTAGAAATAGTTAAATTTTAAATAGCTTGTAATATTAAACTTAGCGTTATATATATGCCGTAAAGACTCGAGTTGCTACAATTTTACAATCTATATTATCTATATAGTAGTAAGTTTAAGGCAAACCCTTTTTTTAATCTACCTTATATACAATTTTTAATTAAGCGGGGCTATAAATCTTATTGGAGATAATAAAGATAATAACTCTAATTCTAGCTGACTAACAATCTATAAGATAGTAAAATCAAATATCTACAAGATAAGGTAGTTAACATTATTACCCAAAATAGCTACTAAATGTAGCTAGTAATAAGTAACGCGTAGTAACTCTAAAGTATCATATATATAACCTGTCTATGTCTTTTAAGAGTAATAAGTTAGGCCAAGGGTAGCCTATGCTATACATTAAAGGTGCTTAGCGCGTCTATCCCGACAAAATTCTTTTATAATTCCCAGATTAGTTTATTATATTCTGCCTATTTAATGTAGACTTGCCAGCCTACTCCTTATCTTCTACACTCTATAATCTTTTTAATCTTATATTTTACTCTAAATTTTATTAATAGCAGGGCTTAGACGTTATTTTCTATCAGCAAATATAAAATATTCTTAGCAACATATAATTTACTATTAAAAATACAACCTAGTATTAAGTTATACTATCTAGCCAGCAGATTAGATGTATAACTAAAATATAGGTTGCTAAATACTATAGGTCTATATTTTAAGCAATAAGGGTCTTGCTTAAACTATAGCTAAAATATTATTTTATTATTTATTTTTACTTTTATAATATTTACTATTTTAAATAACTACTTTATAAACTTTATAGATAGTATTTTAACTAACTCTAAAGTTTAAGTCTAAACTTATTATAACCTAGTATTTTTAGAGTTAAAACTAGTATACTGATTAGCGGCTATTATATAGGTTAGGCCTAGAGGGTTTATCTTATACTACCTTAATAGCCAAGCCATCTAATTATTGCTGCTATTTTTAGCAGAACTATAACTATTTTCTATATCTTGTTAGTAAAGCCTTTTTTTACATTAAGAGCTTGCCCTATATCATTTGCACCATTATAGAGGTTTGCCTTTATTTATAAGAAAATGCTATATATTATTAATGTTAACATTATTACTATAGACATTAAAAGAGCCAGGATAATTATAGATACTATAGTAGGCTACTAGACTCTTAGGAGCCCTATTTTATTTACTAGAAGGCAAGGAGGCTAGATATTTATAATTACCTCTATTTATTAAGATAAAAGCTTGCCTATTCTCTTAATAGGTATCAATCTTTAACTATAGGCAAGGTAAAGCAGAATGCTTTAGACTAGGCAAAGATAAAGCCTTTACAGCCAGTAGTATTATATAAGCTATTTTTATAGCAGCTTTACTATAAGTAGTTTCTTAAAAATAAAATGTCTATTTTACTCTAAATATGCTATCCTGTAAGTCCAGCTTGTCTTACTATATAGCTATTACTAAACCAGGCAGTTAGTATAGCTATACTATAGTAGGACTTGCCAAAAGACTCTCAGCAATACATACTTGCTGCTAGCCGAGCTAAGAATAATAGCATGAGAGGCTTTAGGATATCTAAGGCGAGAATAAATACTCTTTGTCTCATTTCTCGGCCCAAGAGGCTAAATTAGTATACAATAGACTTTTATACGGGCAAAACTTTTCTCTAAGAAATATGTAAGACTAAGAATCGCGATCTAACCCAGACTTATACAGGCCAACTAGTTCTTTATTAGGTTAGGTTATTATATCTTAACAATTAGCATTATATATAGTATTAGTATCTCAAGCAATAAAGACTCTAGATAGATCTTCTATACTATATATTAAACCAGCCTTTAAAGGTATAGGTAAGGATAGAATTTAAGGCAAAGGTAATAATGTAGAAGCTATAGCATCTACTGTACCAGGCTACTGTAATTAAAGTAACATTATTATATAGCTTAGACCTATAAAAGGTAGGTTTTTTAAACTATCTAGGCTATATTTAACAGCAAGGTTAAAATAAATAGCAGCAATTAGTAGCAGCTTAAATTACTAGTTGTCTAAGCTACCTGTCTTAGTTACTACCAACTTTCTTAAGTTACTATTACTATAGAAAGAATTAAAGCTCTTGCCTACTTAGTAATATCAGTATAATATATTATTAAAAAAAGCATAGAAACGTGTTTATAAACTAGTATTGGCAATGCTAGCTACTTATATCTCGGGTATAACGAGTAAGTAAAGCTTGTTAACTTGCAGAATTAATGTATAAGATTAACCCTTGCCGAAATTGCTGTAATTAGACTTACTACTACTAGATATCTCAATTACATTAGCTATAGAGGGTGCCGGAAAACTATACTTACTGTTACATATATCTTATTACAGCTTTTTTTAGCCTCTAGGCAAGGCAATTAAAGTACCTTTACCCAGAGAGCAAAGACTTTATATTATAGGCTTCCCGCCTAGTAGCAGGAAAGGACTAAAAAAGAGCTAATTATTAAAAGAGATATTTATTATCTTATTACAAGCAAGGAAACAACTAAATTATAGAAGAGACAGAAGTTTAAGCCAGTTCTTATAACAAGCATTTAGTATATAGTAGCCACCTTAAATATAGTTATTAGGAAAAGGAGCAAACTTTATGTATGTAAAGTAGGAGAGTAGGTATAATAGTTTAATGGCAAAGAGCCTAATCTTGTATCCTGCTTTATTTATTTTACTAATTACAGCAAGAAATATATTTAGCTACAACATCTTTTCTATAGTTATTAAAGAATACTAAAGCAAAGCACCATATCTTTATACCTTAGCTAACTATATAACTACCGATTTAAAGAGAAGGCATCCAGGAAGGAAATAAGAAGTATAGCTAAACTCCTGTAAGCAAACTATTATATTCTATTAGTAGTATTAAATATAAAATAGTAAGGGTAAGGGACAAGTCTATATAAAAGATAATAAGACAGACCTATATTATACCGGCTAAGCTATGCTAGATAATTACCAAAAATACTACAAACTATATATCTCTAACTTAGAAATATAATGTCGGCAATAATAATAAAACCTTTATATCTACCTCAGCAAGCCAAAATAGGTATAACTCGTCCTCTATATATATATAGGATTATATAGTATAGGTTAATATATAGCATTATAAAGGAGGCGCCATTCCTAGATTTACCTTACCTTTATCTATCTCTAGTTACTACTTAAAGCTAATTCTAAGCCTATTGCTCTATTAGGGTTGCTTCTCCTTTATCTTGTCTCTAGTATCTCCCAGCTACTCCTTAACACTATATCCTAGATTATAAATATATACTAGTTAACCCTATTTCCCGTTATAATAGCCCCTTATATAGTCTAACATAGCTAACGCCTAGAATCGGTCTAACTATAGCTAATAAAGTATCTAACCCGTAAAAAAACAATATCTTAGGTAGAGTTAATATAAGCTTAGAGAGAAAGGCCTCTTACTACCATCTTTATATTAATATATTACTACTTACTACATTTTTTATAGGTAAACCAAGTAATACTATATATATTAAGGATCTTAGTAGGTAAATATAAAGCTATACTTTATAGGTAAAAGAAAGGATATTTCTAGGACAAAGCTTAATAGGTAAAAGAAAGTATATAAGGTATTATAAAGTAGTAATTAAGATAGGTTAACAGCTATAATAATTATTTACTGCCTAGTATAAAATTAGTTAGAAATAAGGTTACTAGTTAACCTAACTCGGCTTAAAACTAGAGCCTAGTTAGAGATAGCTATAAAGTTATAAAGTATAGAAAAGATAGATAGTATAGAGATATATAGATTTAAATATTAAGCAAGATAATAACATAATAATAATAGCAAGGCTTAGAAGTAGTAAAGACTAGTATAAAGTAGTTGTTAGCAAGATAGAGACTAAAGAGTAAGGGTACCTATTACTAGTAGGGAAATAAAGAAGAAGGGGTTAAAAGATAAGAAAGTATAAAGATTTAGAGTATAATTGTTGGTTGGGCTTTATCGTATATGATAGAAAGAAGTGTTAGTGAAGAGAAAAGGAGAGTGTAGACTGAATGGGTATTTTATTAAGTCTATGGGGTCTGGGTTGTTGCTTTGAAGGGTGTGGCGAAGCCATGCCTATAGGGCGACAACCCTTTATAGTATAGGCCCCGTGCTAGCCACGAGCCCTCCACTATTTACTTATAGACCTATTTACTATAGACCTATCAACACCTATTCCACACTGGTAGTCTTTTATTTATATGGATGGTCGCTCTAAAAGTCCGAAAAAGAAAGAAAAATAAAAGAAATAAAATCTACCCTTATAGTGAGTCGAACCCTTAGCTTCTTGGTTGCTAATTAATTGTTACCTTGAAGTATTCCATTGTGCCATTAGCCTAAAATGACTGTACCATTTGTATTCGCTCTCCATCATCCTGGTCCCCTGGTCCGTATGTTCCTGGTGGCTAGCGTTTTGCTAGTGTTAAGGTAAATACACCTAATTAGCTATATAATTATCTTAATTTACTTAAGGTTGAAGTTTTTGAAAGTTACTTCTACCTTATAAGTAAATTGTTTTTAATGTATTTCGTGGAGTACTAGCCTACTATTCATAGTACTAAACGAATACCTGGAATAGACCTAGATAGACCAGACTAGGCTAGTACTAGCTAGCCCTCCTAACCTTGCTAATTAACCTACGTATAGATTGATAGATTTAATCAAACCCTAAGAAAAAGCCCTCTTCGCTAAGGCTATAAGACCTAGGTATATAAGATAGAAAGGGTAGAATGTAGTAGATAATAGCTTGATATATTAATACTAGTTATTTATTAAGAAAGTTGATGTTATTATATATAATAGAATATAGCTTGTAGTACTATTCTCAAACTCTTGGTATATAGGTATTAGACTACGAATTTTGACTAGGGATACCTATTATATACTAGCTGGTATCTTAAGTACCTGTATAATAGTAGATAATATACGTACTTTCCAACCCTACTGGTGTAAGTTACTAGTCAAAACATTAACTACAAGGTATGCCCTTGGGGGGGATGTAAATCTAATTAAAGGCTAACTATGTAGTTCCTTAAGGTAAGATATAGGTAACTATTATGATGAGGATCTAAACTTTTACTAACTAAACCTCTAGTAGTCTTTCAACTTTTAATATACTGTACTAAGTACTAAGTACTGACTTGGTACCTCTTATTAGACCTTTAAATAGTCATGGTTAGTTGTTAAAACTATTGTAATTAATAAAGCCGTTAATATGTATAGTTAGCTTATTATGGTTAATCAAGTATTGTAGGGCTTTATTAGGTGATTCTTTTATCATGGTGTTTACTAGATTATCTATACTATTAATCTACCTCAGCTCGTGGATTTCTTAACACTTGTAGGCTTGATGAAGAGATATAATGTTAATCATTAGTCTCTTTTTATTAGTTGATCCTAGCTTAACGAGATACTTGTATAGTAAGTGTGAATCTATATAGATTACTAGTAGTACTAGTAGTAGATTAAGCTAATTGGTAATGATTTGTATAGTTGTGGATAGTATGATTCTAAGGTTAAATCCACTGACTATGCTATAGATCTCTAATACTAGTATGCTTTAAATAACATGCTTATACTTAATAGAGGACTAGTATAATATGTTTTTATATATTTTATACTTTATAGTGTTAGAATCCCTCTCCTTGTTAACTAGGGTAATTATAAAGCTGATTTATAAACTAAGATTATGGTTATTAGTAAAAGAACTATTAATAAATATGACTAACTTTACTTTTGAGAGGTCTATGGGGATAAATTATAGTCCTTAGTTACTATACTCTATTTACTACTAAATTTACTTATTAAGCTTCTTATAGTTAAACTTCTTTAGTACTTGTATCTATATGGCTACTAATAGGTTGAAGGTAGCTTCTAGCTAATAGATAGAGGTAAGATATGCTCCTCGTACTTGTTATTTAATATACTATTATATAGTATCTAGCTTAACTAGGTTGATTAGCTTAAGTTTAATACCTTAACCCTTCTATTATATAAGGATATTGTCCTTAGTAACTATATATATTGTATTGTTGAAAGGAAAAGGAAGTTTATCCTTTAGTTTATATAGAATCTTAGCCTTTTTGATAGTATACTCTTCTTTAATAGAGAATTTATCTGTGTTAATGCTATATGTATTGTTAGTCTATATAGCTGTGATACTAAAGGCCTTCTTTTTAGTAGTATCCTTGTTGTTTATGATAAGTAGACATGCGTCGTACGTAGAGGTGACTATGTTGAGTTTTTCGTGGTGGTACTTGTGATAAGTTATTTACTAGTGAACCTTAGCTTCTATAATACTATATAATGGCTTTATAATCCTTATAATAGTACCTGGAGGATACTGTACCTTTAGCTTGATTAGAAGTATAGCTAGAACTGTTTGCTGTAGCTTTGACTTTAACTATAGGTATACTTGAGTAATGTCTTGAAGTTTAGCTTTTATACCTATTTTCATTAAAGTAGGTATTAGGTAAGCTATAAGCTGTTAGCTAACTTACTAAACTATTGGTAACTGTGTAAGGATTTCCTTCTTTTTTTTATTATTATACCCCTGAATAATAAGGTAGGACTTCTTGTAGGGCTTCTTATTCTTACCCTTTCCCTTGATCTCTTACACTATGTAAGATTTGAATAATCGTCCCTTATACTTGTTAGGGTTGAATAGTTTAAAAGAAAAGACTCTACATCTAATGAGATTCGTGACTTCTATATTATTAGACTCCTTAAATAGTTTACCTAGGCTGTTGATTACTTTATCCTGGTGGAGTTTTATGGATAATTCAAGGTTATCCTTCTCCTTTTATATTATGAAAGCTTCTACTATATATATGTTAGGCTTGTTCTTAAATCCTGGGGGATGGCCTTGTTGTTGTCGTGGTTGTTCTAGCTTATCTAGAATAACCTCTAGGTTATCTAGAACAGCCTTAGGGTTAACATCTCTAGTTTTATATCGTTCTAGTTTATCTGGAATAACTTCTGGGTAGATATCTTTGGTCTTATCTCTATTCTTGTCCTTGTTGATATTAGGAATAGTCTCCTCTTAGTAGTATGGTCTTACTATAGTAGACCTAAACTTGACTGGCCTATTTAGAAGATCTAGTATAACATCGTGCCTATTAATAAACAGAACCTTGTATGGGCCTTGCTATTTGTCCTTCTTATATTATACTCGAGTATTACTCTAAATAGGTATGGTGAGAATATCTGCTGTAGCTGGGCTGTTTTGTGTATTCAGAGCATTGTTTACTTAATGTTTAGCTAATAGTTTATATAGTGCTTTTATTACCTTCTGAATAGCTTTGGTATGCTAGAGCGTTGTTGGTGTAGGGGGTGAATCTATATGAATGTGTGGATATGCCCTGAATATGAGAAGAGTAGGAATTAGTCTATTAGGCCTAGTAGTATTGTTAACTACCTTAACTACTATCTATAGTATGGCGTCGTTATGATACTTTCTGGTAAGTTTAGCTATCAGGATTTCAAAGGCTTGCTAGATTAGGTTATGATAGTGTTTAACTTTACCTATAGACTAGTATGCTTTTATAGGGACTTGTTTATACGTGATTCCTATAATCCTTACCTCTAATTAGAACTCTGTAGATGTAAAGTTAATACTAGTATTATGAACTAACTAGTCTAGTGGTCCGAGATATATATTGATCTATATTATCTATAGTGCTTCTTATGTATCTTTAGCTGAGAGGGAATGTAGGAACTATATGGCTTGAAAAGACGTAGTAGTATCTACTGTATATAGTATGGGCTTGCTATTTAAGTATATTATGTTAATGATAAGTTTAAAATTGAAGTCATAGTTGTCTTTTAGTAAGAACTTGAATCTTCTTAGTACTGAATCGTGAAGCTAGTAATGATGATAAAACTTACTAATAGCTTCTAGAATATTGTTTTTAACGTTGTTATAGCTAGCATTCCTTAGTAAGTAACTAAGTTGTTTAATAGATGGATAACTAAAGTATTAATGAAGTCGTTATAGCTTGGCTTTTGTGATGTATGTTCTGGCTTCCTTCTAGGATAAAAAGAACTAAGTATATCCTTATTTATGAATAATAGGGATAGTAATACTCGTCTTCTTCTGAATAAGTTTATTAATAGTATTATCTAAATATATACCTAATTTGTTTATATTTGCTAGATAGAATAGGAATGGTGTGTTTACTTATATTATGTGAAAAGTGATGATTCCTAGTAGTGTCTTTATATATACTATTTTAATAGATGAAGACTTTGTGCCTTTACTAAACTAAATTGTAGCCTCCTTTGCCTGTAAGATGTCTAAAGACATAGACGGGTCCTTATGCTTTAAAGCAAGAAATTAGTCGTGTCTAGTAGTAGATATCTTAGCTGTTCTAGTATCTAGTATAATGCCTTGAAACTATTGTTGAGAATATTATCCTTCTAGTGTAAATTATAATATAAGGATAGTGTTGTCCTCTTCTACGTACTTATCTTCTTTTGGAAATATATTGTGAAGAAAAGAAGTATTTATTAGATACTATGCTATAGCGAAGTTATTGTTGTCTTGAGTATCCTCCTTATCTTTGATTTTGATACCTTTAATACTAGTAAGAAATGTCGTGTATATTATATCTAACGTGTCTTTACTGTACTGCTTTATGTGTATAATAAAGCTGTTTTTAGTATGTTTCCGTTCCTCTAGTAAGTACTTTGTGGACTAGTAGCCTTCCTTCTGATAGATGTAGTACTTCTTGAACTATTAACGTGTATTGTTACCGTGGCTATATTCGTGATTCTAAGGATAAGTTCCGTGGGAATAGCCTCTACCATGTGAGTGATAGCTATTGTCTTTATCTTTATATTTGCTATAGAAGCTGTTGTGACCTTGGTTAAAGCTTCTGTGGCTAAATCTATAGTCGAGTCTATGGCTGAATCCACGGCTGAATCCGTGGCTGAATTCGCGGCCCTGTTGATTATCTATGTATTGATGGTTAGTATAGTAGATACCTCTATTACTATTATTAACATCTACTTCGTCATAGACTTCCTCTAGGTAGTTGTTATTACTAGTATAGAATTACCATGTAGAGGTGTTGCGAATAGACATGTCTAGTAAGGACTAAAGGTCTTGAAACAACTATTTGTATATACCTACTAGTATATATAAAGTATGATTAAACTCGGGTACTCCTAAATATGCTTATATTATAGCTATATGAAGTACTTCCTTGTTTTGAAATGCTGGCCTGAGTGCTTGTTGACTTAGCTATAGAGTATTAAATAGCTTTTATAGTACCTCTTGTAGGTCCTTGTTTGTATTTGCTGGATTGTTTTGTAAGCTGATATACGTGATGTTGGTAAAGTTAGCGTGATATTGCCTGTGGTTAGTATTATGCTTAAAGTATTGTTTAAGTGTTATGTATGTTTCCTGGAATATCTTCTATGGGCTGATGTAGTATATGAAGTAAGTCTTAGCCTAGCCTTCTAGAATAAGTGGAAATACTATGTAGAACTGATCTGGTTGTATTTGGTATATGAAATAAACGTTTAACATTATCCGTACCTTGTTATCTAGTAGATCGTACTATTTACCTGTCTACTTGTTCTGGTTGGCCTATACCTTAAGAAACTTGTTGATCTTGTTAGGGTTTATTGGACTATTTGTATAGTGCCTTGGTGGAAGCATAGTGTAGTTATCTACTTGTTTAGACGAACCGTTGTTGTGAGCCTAGCTGTAAAGTGGTGGGATGCTGTGTGGTCTTGGATTATTATGTTCTGGTGCTCCTGGTGGTTATGATGCTTTTTGTGACCTGAATGTTTCTCGTGGCCTGAATACCTCTGATGGTCTGAATGCTTCTGGTATTTCTGGTGGTCTTAATTGTTATCTGGGAGGTGGTCTGGGAGGTGGTCTGGGTATGTGAGTGTTCTATGCCCGGGTTTCTGCCTTTATAGGTGGTTTCTGATGATAGGAAGCTTCCTTGATAGTCTCTTGAATCTCGTCCTTTCATGGGACTTCTGGTTCTTGACTTGGATGTGTTTGAGAGTTATGATTAAGAACTCCCTATTGTTGTGGTTGAATCTCTTGAACCTTGCCCTTTTATGGGGCTTCTAGTTCTTGGCTTAAACGTATCTTAGAGTTAGAAATCTTCCCTTGTTATTGTAACTCAGGAACCTTTTATTGTTAGGAATCAGGAACCTTTTATTATTGAGAATTAGAGACCTTTGATTACTAAATATTGAAAGCCTTCTGATGCTAAGGGTTAGAGACTTCTTGCTACTGTGGCTAAGGAATTAGTTTAGGTACTGGTTTTTGTATAATCTGGTTAGTTATCTTTGCTGGTGTCTATAGCAAAGCCCTTGCAGGACTATTTATATGATTATTTAGCTTATATAAGGCTAGGTTAATCCGTGGTAATGAAATAGGTGTTTGTTAAATAGGCTGTGATGGCATTGCTTGTTAAACGGGTTGTAATGGTGTTGTTTGTTAGATAGATTGTAAAGGTATTGGCCTTACTATCTTAACTGTGTTTTTTAGTGGTAGACTTACCTTTCTATTAGATGATAAAGAGAGAGATGGGTACTTGGTAATGTAGGGTATTTGTTTTTAACCTTCCTTTAACAGGCTGTAAAGCTTGGATTTAGGAATAAGAATAGTGTTAGTAATAGCTATGTCTAGCCATTCTAGTAAGTACTTAGCTTTGTTGAGTACAATCATCTAGTTTGCTGGTATATCGTATATAAGACTAGTATAGACTCCCTGTATATGAAGAAAGTGTTTGAGATTCTTGGTGGCTAATGTGGTTAGCTATATATTGATGGTCTAGTCCTTAAATACTCTCTTGAATTCCTAGAATAGCTCCTTATTAATAATGTCGTTAGAATCGTTATTATCCATGAACTTAAGTATATATACATTATGTAAATAGCCTTGCCTATTAGCATTATTGAAGGTATAGATAATTAGGATAGATATGCCCTAAGCTGTCTAGTTTATACGAAGCTGAAGATCATGGGGGATCTGGAATTAATTCTTTATATTATCTATTATTGCCTTGAACTTGTTATGAAGAGTATATTCTTTAGTTTCCTATACTAATGACTTTATAAGTCGTAGATCTTTATTGTTGCTTGTTTTGATAATATGATTGTTATTCTCGTCGCTGTTATTAGTGCTAGTGTTGCTAGTATTAGCTATGTTGTTATAGATACGTAACTATATAGTATGTGACATGGCTTTCCTTTAATGGTGGTCTGTGGTGGACTATGCTTTTTAGTGCTGAGAGATGATGATTTATAGTAAATAATGCTTTTATGTTGTGTAGTGGTTATAGATTATGTAAATAGTTAGTTGAGGTTGAAGTAGGTTTAGTAACTCAGACTTGTAAGTAGGGCTGAAGTAAATTTAATTAAAAGTAGCCCGTTTTTATGAAAAGTCTAGGGTAACTCTCTCTATAACTTAGACTTGTTGTTTAGGCTAAAGTGAATTTGATTAGAAGTGGCCTGTTTTCGTGAAAAGTCTAGGGTAACTCCCTCTATAACTTAGACTTCGTGATTAGGTTAAAGTAAATTTAATTGAAGTGGCTTGTTTTCGTGAAAAGTCTAGGGTAACTCCCTCTATGATTCTTCCGTATAGTATTTTTACTAGGTAGTATATAGTTAACTAGTAAGTACATAACCCCGTATTAGTAAATAAACATCACTAAAATTTACATATAAATCGTTATTTTCTCTAGTATAATTAGTTATTTAGGTGTTTGTGAGGGTGTTCTTTTTATACTATGATAGTCTTGATTAGCTTTTCTTGGTATTGAAGTACCTAATGAAGGGATTGTATGTTTTTGTGTTATGTTGATGGAACACGGTCTTTGTTAACATGGTTTCGTGTTATTGTGACCTAATCATTAGTACCTTGTTTTAATATAGGATCTAGGGACTTAGTATTTCTAATCTTTAGCTTTTATCACGTGATTATTTATTGATAGGATTCATGATAGACGTAACCTCGTTAGTACAGCTTTAATAAAGATCTAGTAGTTATACTGATAAGTCTGATTGCTCGTATTATAGTTTTAATATAGGATCTAGGGACTATAGTATGTTTAATCATAGTGTAGATATCGCTAGCTATTGATGAATTTTGATAGAGATCTAGGGACTTATTAAATGTCGTTGATAGTGATCTACCTCTTCCTTCCTTGCTGCTCTATAATCGCCTTAAGTAATCACTGATTAGTGTTAGTTAGGCTTTATTATATATGATAGAAAGAAGTGTTAGTAAAGAGAAAAGGAGAGTGTAGACCGAATGGGTATTCTATTAAGTCTATAGGGTCTGGGTTGTTGCTTCGAAGGGTATAGCGAAGCCACGCCTGTAGGGTGACAACCCTTTATAGTACAGGCCCCGCGCTAGCCACGGGCCCTCTACTATTTACTTGTAGACCTATTTACTATAGACCTATTAATACCTATTCTATAATAATACTAAGACAAGAGGTAAGAAAGGCTGTATTTATACTGCTGGCTAAAAGGTAATATAATAAATAGGCTAATAAGGAGAAGTACTAGTAGGCCTAAGCCTAAGCAAGAGGGCTGCTAAACCTAGTAGGTATATTACTATATCTATATTTACTATTTTAATATACTATATATTAGTTTTATTAAGACTAACTTTTTTTTAAGTTAGTAAGTTAGTTAAGCTAATAATTTATTATAATTTATATATTTTATTATATATATCTATTAAGAAAATAGCCGCTATACTAGCTATAAAAGCAACACGCTATACTTATAAGTTAGTAAGAATAACTTATATTTTCAAGATACTATTTAATAATATCTTTAGCCTATTAGTTAATATAAGCTTTTTAAAAGACTTATTAGACTTTACTTTTATTATTATATTTGTAGAATGGGTAATAGTAATAGTAATAGCGATAGCCGAAGGTATCGGTCCAAAGCGGACCGCTATAGCTAGCTACTTCTAGCTGGCTGGCTGCGGATGGCTGCTTAGTTATCTGAGATCTCAGGCAGCTACTGGTAGCAAGGACGCTTAGACCGACTACTGGCCCATACACACCTTAGATTAGTCAGCCTTCTAGCTACACCCTACTTAGGCGCTTCGCCGCCCATAAAGGAGTTAGCCAGAAGTAACATATGATAGACCTACTAAATTAAAGCTATTTGCTAGCTACTTTGGTAACCCCTTTAAGTATACTTAATTATATACCTAACCAACACTAATTAGTAATTACTTGGCAATCTCTAACAGAAAGAAAGGAAGAGACAGATCGCTATCGCTATTACTATGGTTTTTAAGCCATTTTAAGTAACAACATCTATACTAAGATTATCACTAAATTAGCATACCAACGTTTAACGTGCTCCCTACTAACTAGTAATAATTAGCCCTTAGATAACCTAATTCCTCCCAGTAAAGGAAGAATTTAGGACCCATTAGTGTACTCTATTGTATAGAAAATACCGTCAAGATTATCATAAATCCCTACAACAATCCCATTAATAAAAGCCTTCGAAAGCACTGTTTCAAGGCCATACTACCTATTTGCACCACCAAGAACCTTACTAAGCAAACGTATAAATTGACAAAAGCCCTTAAAAACACCTATTTTAAGGCTAAAAAAACCCCCTACTAACCATTTGGCCGATTACCCTACCCTTTTAAACATTGCCGTAGTACGTACAGCAACCATAACTATAAAGGAGGCTAGCCAAGAAAATTTAAACAATTACCGCCCAAACGCTATACAAGCAATTCACTTAACCTTATAAACATTACATCTCTTCAAAGCCCCACACTACCCTTAGAGCGTAGGGCATCGCTAAACGGTCTACTACACTTAACTATCGCCAAATAGTTACAGGCAAGTCTTTAAAGTATTTTCCTACATTAAAGAATATACCGCAACATACTTTTACATTATTTTTCCGTTAAATTTAATTAAAACTATCGCCATTTACACTCTTTAAGCCATCACTTGCCCTTTCCTATCACTACTTACACTCTCTCTCTTACACTATTGTTATCTACATTATCTATACCATTATGACTACCCTTCTCTACGACAATTTTACACCCTTTTGCAACTTCCCTTTAGTCTACTTTCTTGTATACAAACAGCAAAGGTTGCTACTATACATATCTTATTTACAGTCTCTACACTTTATCCCCACAGTCTATATATTCTATTTTCTCTCCTACTCCTTTGTTTTTACTGTTTTTTAACATTAAGAACAAGAAAAAAAGAAAACTCTACATGTAAGACTGTGCAATAATACTTCCGTTTACCAAAAACCACTACCTATAGGTGAATGATATACTTGTACCGGTTAGAAGTCGCAGCTAGAAGAGTTTACAATAACCTCTACGGTAACTATATCAACAGTTTTTAGTTATAATGGCAGAAGAAGACATGCCGGTTGTCGCTACTAACTCTCCTCTTAAGAGCCTAGCGGCGAGTAAACACCAAAGAATAACCATTAAAGAAGAAATAAAGGCAGACAGCATCACAAGCCAATACTACTCGGTTATAAAGGCCGACTAGGAAAGGGTTGATCTATCGCTAATAGAGATACCGGTCGACGCCAACAGGGTTAACAAGAAATAGGCCTCTACATACATCTTTAAGGTAATAGAGAAGATACATTACACACAATATATCGACAATAGCTTCCTACTTAACGCCCAGTCCTACTTTAAAGACTAGACTTCCGAGATAGTCGGCAAGGCTACTGTCGGCTGGAAGAAGGAACTTTGTAATCTTGCTTGTCAACAAGATGTCTACCTTAGTCTATAGAGAAGGCAAATCGGGCCACAAATCGATGCCTTCTTTACCTATAAGGAATATCCCGCCTAGCCAACTAAAGAACTTCTGGTATATACCATTTATCCTCAGTCACGCTTTTACAACACCTCTATGAGAGCCAGGAAGGCTAAGGCTTAAATTTACAATAGCACGATTTAACTTCTAGATCCTGTACCAGATCCCATAGTAGAGATTACTAACAACAACAAGATCGTCATAAAGACCAAAGAGGAGAATATTATCCCTCAACTACTACTACCGTTAAGTCGTACATCTTAGCCAGCAAGGCCTATACCTCAACCAGATTAGATAACTAGCACTATATCAGAGTTACAATAAAATGCCGTACAGGCTTTACAACAAGTCCAACAGCTACCAACAAAATTTTTATCAGACTAGCAATAGTTACAAGAAACATTATAGCTACAAGACTAGCAAGGTGCCGCTCGGCCGCCAGACTAGCAAGCCAATACCCGACAATACAAGTAGCCTAATTAGATATTTCCCAGCATACTATACCCTATCAGAACCCTAAAACTATTACTTATACCCCTAGATCTAGAAAATCCGTACTATATACTCCCTCTAAAATACCGAAAATATATAAATCTCAAACCTAACAAGATTATCTCCTTTTCTAAGGCCTAGAATCAAAGGCCAAAATAGACCGAGAATGCCTACAATCTTCTCAATAATAAGGTCCGCATTATATTCTCTCTAGCCCGGTTATATAACATTACTTTATTATAATTCTATATAATTCTCTTGGAGGTCACGTGAGGATCGAGGGGATGATTATGTAATCAAGTAATAATAGTATAAAGATAAAAGTATTATTATTGGATTTTTCTGGTTACTTGCTTGCTTTAATATCTAGCTTATTCTCGAGAGAGGACCCGCTTATTTATAGCTTTAAAAGAGGGTCTATAGAATATTCGAGAAATTATTAATTACTAATTACCAAGTGGTAATTAGTAATCCATTAGCTAATAATTAGCATATTATTACGTAATATAGAATTCCTTAGAAGTGGGTCGAATAGACTAGATCCAAAGAAGGTGGGTCGAGGCATATATATAGTTTCTGCTTACCCACTAGGTGGAAGGTTCTAGAAACCAGCTTACGTAAGCAGATTACGTAAGCATATATTATTGGCTTATATTATAGTATAGGTTATTAGTATACGAGATATAGGTCTTAGCCTTATAGCCCTAATAATTAATAAGTTATTAAAGAAAGAAATATTATTTATTTATTTATTATTTAGGCTTTTTATTCTTTTATTTTATTTCGGGGGTTCATTATATATAAGTAATATATATTATTATGATTCTTATTTTATTTAGTATTACGTAAGCACGTCTGCTTACGTAATCGGGCTAATATACTTATAAATTCTTCCCTTAATTCTCACCAACTATACCAAGCTATACTAAATTACCTATATTAACCTAAGTATAGAATTCTCAGAAGCCTATAAAAGGCTTAAACAATACTTTAATACCAATACTAATTACTAGCAGTACTATAATAACTAGACAATAGTAATATTTAAAATACTTTACTAAGATAAAGACAATATTAATAAAAGCCCTTATAATATTCTAGCGCTACTTCTTAATAAATTATAGCTATACTAGCAAGTACTTAGCCCCGAGTACTAGGGCAACAAGATACTTCATATAATAGTATTACGCGCCTATTCCGGAGTGCCTAAATTTAAACACACACTCTTTATACCATAGGCACTATGTAAACATCTTTTTTAAGATCTATAATTGTCGCTTAAGCTAAGCATCAACCATATAACACCTTAACAATTCCTTTAGAAAGATAAGGTTAGTATAGAAGATAAGACATACTACCTTAATCATTAGTATATAAATAATCAGTAACAAGGCTGTAGATCAGGCTTTCAAGTACAATTTAGCCATAATAGCTTCTACAATAATAACCGCCGTCGTGGTAATAGCTGCCGCCATGGTAATAACCACCGCCATAGCTATCATCAAAAACGCTACTTTGTATATAATAAAGAAAGATACTAGTCTTTAAACTATATCTTCAAGAAACGTCAAAAGGTATACAAACAGTATCTCTTAATCTATAAAATTAAGGGACATTTAACATCTAATATTAAATTTGCTTCTTTTCTTACCAACTTTAAAGGACTTAATATTACTTTAAAAGATGCTTATAATAAATACAAGGACAACCTAAATAGTTACAAGGGAGCTTAACAACTCCTTGCCAACACTTTATTTCTACACTTGCTCGGCTCTAACAACACTGACAAGATTAATAATATTATTATTCCAGCAAGTTAATTCATACTAGAAGGAAGATATTCTCACAATAAATTTCAAAGTATTATTCCTAATACTAGCACTATATAATTCTTAACTGCTGGCTATAAACAATACTTAGCTTTAAATTAAGAGAACCCCTCTATTATTATAGATGCTGGCTATACCGGTAAGGCTGTCGTCAAGTTTAAAAAGAAATCCCATCTTACCTTAATTAGTATAATGACTATAAAGACAACTATAGAGCCTATTACCTTCTATATTATAAAGGCTCTGACTCTATTCTTAATATATATCCAAGATATAAACAAGCTAGGGGTCTATTTCTATAACACTACTAACAAATTAGTATTATTATAGAATTTAGGCTCAGATATAACTATTTTAATAACCTAAAAGTAGGGTTATCTATAATTCTTTCTAGAAAGCCACAAGGCAGGTATATTCTTTACAAAAAATAAACTTTAACAACTTTATTAACAATTTAGTCACCTAGTGGCTACCGCCTTTATCAGCTACTTAAGAATGCCAGACATAACCCTAACCTTGCTATATTTAAAGTTATTAGTAAATTTTATTACTACTGCTAGCTAAAGGGCGCTGCCTTAAAAAGATTTAAGTTTAACCTAAAGAATAACTATAACTTTAACTATAAGATTATTATTAACATTATATACCTTAATAGCAAGCCGGTATTATATATTATAGACTCCAAAACGTCTTTTTAAGCCGGAAAGTTTCTAGTATTAATATCTACAAAAGATACCTAGAAAGCCCTTTAAATAGTCTAGATAGATACATACCTAAGCCCTCCTAACCGTCTTACTTACAACGCTAGCACTAACTTTACTTTAATTAAATTCCAAAACAAGGCAAAGATTATAAAGATTATATATAAATAAGTCCCAACAGAAGCCTACTAGTCTATAAGCAAAATCAAACACTATTATAAACTACTTCAATAAGCATTTAAGATCCTCTATATAAAATTAAGAGAAATCTTTTTAAAGGATACTATCCTTTAAATAGCAATAAAGGCCATAAATAATACCACCAGCCCAGACAAGCTAGTACCTACTCTACTCGTCTTCAGCGCTTTTCTACAAATAAATATAGATTTGCTACCTATACTATTAATGCTTAAACATACCAAGGCAATCGCTAAATCAATATAAAATCTCTAGAAGCACTATGCCAAGAGGCAGATTACCAGAGCTCTTAGTACCCAGAACAGCCCAAATACTACTAGCGTGCTAAATATACTACTATAGTTAGAAATACTTATATAGTAAGAAAAGAACAGCTAGTAGGGTCTATATAAGCTAATAGCAATTAACAGGCATAATGTAACCCTTAATCTACTAAATAAACCTATAAAGTTTAGGTCAACCGTTATCCAAGAATACTTCTAGAATAACAAGGATCTCTTGCCTAAGTTCTCATTAGATAATAGACTAAATACTAGTCTATTACCTGCTTTAAATAACAGTAGGCCCGGAATAGATTTAGTATCTATTCTAAAGACCAGCCGGCCTAAAGCAGGCCTGTTACCTGCTTTAGACCATACTAGTATCCCAGCCCTATCATAAAGGAGAGGCTAACCTCCTAGATCTAAAAACAAGCTAAAGCTATCTATAACCTTCCTTACTTAAAAGAAAAAGGACAACTATACTTTATTATTAAAACTTCGTCAAGATAGCATAATTATGGCTACTAGTAAACCATTTAAAGCATTAAATACTAAGAAAATTAATAATCTTGTTACTTAAGGTATCTTTTAATTCAAACAATTCAACTTAAAGGTTTATAGCGCCCTCTAACTATTTAACTCTCAAATAGTATAGGAGATAAAAGAAAAAACTAAAGTCCCCTATAAGAAATCTTGCTTAATTATTTAAGGGCATAGCAATAAAAACAAAAAAAACATTCTTACATAGTTACCTATAATTTAACAAGCTAGTTAATAACTTCTTATTACTATAGCACCTAGACTAATCAAGTCTATCAGCACCAGCATTAAACTATATAACATAACACAGACATATCTACAATTAAAGTTAGAGCTATTTTATAAGATTCTGGCCTGGCTCCCTTCTAAAATATAAGCCTGGTACCCAGCCAGTATAATTATAAAAGTAGTAAAGCCTCTCTATAGAATCACCAAAGCTAGAGTTTATTAATAGACCACCTATTACCATTATTACTATAAACAACTATAGATACAAACCTTAACATTCAATCTATATCTTTTAATATCTACTAATAAAAAGAATAAATTCACCATTATAGATATATAGATAAATAACACTCTATTATTAAATATACCAAAGTTTTCAGCTTTTAAGGATAAGAAGATTGTTAAGGCAGAGCTATAATATAAGCCAAAGGAGAAGCTATTACCAGAGAAGGCACTCAACTTTAATAGTAACAAGCTAATAATAACCTCGAAAGATACTATATACCTTTAATAAAAAGGTTAAGGCAAGAAAATTACAATAATCAATCCAAAGTCATATAACTTTACTTAGAAGTATCTCAAGCAACATGCTTATAGTACTTACCTTGCCTTAATTTACTAACCTAAGGCTTTATTTAACCTATCAGTCACTACCTAAGCCTAAATACCTAATAAAGACAATTATACTAAATTAAATAAATACTTAGAATAGTAAATAAAGAATCTATTAAGAGGATTACAATACATTATAGTTAACTTAAAGACTGCTAAACTAATAGTCTTTATTAATAGTTCTTTTACTAACAACCAAGACCTTAGCTCTCAAATCAACTTCATAATAATCCTCATCAACAAGAAAGCAGATAGTATAACATTACAATACAAGCTTCAAGGAAACATTATACACTAGTCTTCCACAAAATACAAGAGAATTACTTAAAGCATTCTTACTTCCAAGATCTACAGAATAACTAACAGCTTTAACATAGAAATCGTTCTTTTATCAACTCTAAAGCTAATTACTAACTAATTAGGTATTAATTAGATACCTCTAGTAATCTATACAAATTCCTACTCACTCTATAAATATTTAATAAAGCTAAAAACCACTAAAAAGAAGAGACTTATAATCAACATCATATCTCTTCACCAGGTATACAAATAACAGAAAATCAATAAGATACAATAGATAAACAATAATAACAACCTCATAGATACCATAATAAAGGCATCACTAAACAAGGCTTTAAAATACTTTATTAACACTAATAAGATAATTATCCAGGTAGAAAGATATATAGACCAAAGTACATAATAAAGTATAAAATAAATCACATAACCAGATATATACAATATAGAGGAAACCACATTTTTAAAGGAATTAGCTAAAAGTAGAAAACTACCAGTATAAAATAGGTAATAGCAATAGTAATAACAATAGCTAAAAGTATCAGTTTAAAGCAGACTGCTACAGCTAGCCACTTCTAGCTAGCTGGCTACGGATAGCTGCTTAGTCATCTCAGGCAGCCACTAGCAGCAAGGACGCTTAGACCAACTACTAGCCCATGCATACCTTAGATTAGTCAGCCTTCTAGCTGCACCCTACTTAGGCGCTTCGCCGCCTACAAAGGGGTTAGCCAGAAGCAACACACGACAGACCCACCAAATTAAAGCTATTTGCTAGCCACTTTAATAACCTCTTTGAGTATACTTAATTACGTGCCCAACTAATAATATTAGAAAAATTATTATTACTATAGATTTAATAAATCTAATAAATTTTATACCACTTATAAAATTAGCAAAATATTATTAAATTAATTATTAGCCTCTTTATTTTTAATTATTTTAAGCTTTATAAAATATTTATATAAAGAGTATAAATCTATATAGATAATTAAAGACATTAGTAAAAATTTTTAAATAGTTTATAATATAATATATAGTCGTTAAAATAATAATATCTTTATTAAAACTATTTACTATATTATAAATCTTTAAGGCTAATATACTTTTAATAACTTATTTATACTTTATAAAAAACTAATAAATAATATTAACTATAAGATTCTACTTAAAAATATCTATACTATTTTGCTTATTTATAATTATAATAATAAAGCTAATCTATAAACTTAAGTCAGTATTATTAGTAAATAATCTATCTATAAAAACTATAATCTTTATTATAAAAAGATCTAGTAATATAAATTAAATTCTATAATTTAAATTATTAATCTATTACTAAAGATATTAGTTTAACTTAATATAATTATTATATATAGGCTCTTATACCTAAGCTACTATAGAAAGATTAAATATAGCTTCTAGTTAATAATTAAAAGTAAGATATACTCTATAAGTATATTACTAGATATATTATTATACTCTATTAGAAGCTTTAATATCTATAAGCTTAATCTTCTCTCTTTATTCTTTTTACTTTATATAGATAAATCCGTCCTTATATCTAGTAAGACATCCTTTATTAAACTCAAAGTATATCTTAAAGATAAAGACGCTTTATTTAATTAAGTTAGATATCTCTATAGTATTAAACTCTTTAAATAGTTTCTTGAAAATTAAAATAATACTATCTTTTTAAAGTTTAATTAAATGCACCATGTTATCTTTCTTTTTCTATATAACAAATATTATTATAGGCTTCTTCTTATTCTTTAATCTATAAGGCCGTCCTTATTATTAAAGTTATAGCTACTTATCTGGCTAAACTAGGACCGGGTCTAGCTTAATTAAAGCTTCTTCTATAGTATCCTTTAGGGTATCTTTCTTAATATTATAGTAGTATTTCTAAACCTATATTAATTAAAAAATAACCAGACTATTAAGTAAATCAAGGGTTATCTTATAACCATTAATAGTAATTAGCTTATATAGTCCCTACCATCTTTTCTTCTTATACTATATATAAATATTACTTTATAATAAAATAAAAAGTATATCTATAGTATCTAGACTATTTTATATATTTAAAGTATTATTAATCTTACATTTTACATTAAGTATTTATAGTACTTTTATTACCTTCTAAACTATTTTAGTCTGTTATAATATTAATAAAGTTAAGGCTAAAACTAAATTAATCTAAAAATATACTTTAAAGACTAAAAATATTAGTATAAGACTGTTAAAACTAATAATATTATTAATTACCTTAAAGGCTATCTAAAGAATTACCTCTTTTAAACAAGCTAAGCAGGCTAATAACTTATTAAAATAAGCCTAGATTTCTACAAGACGCTTTTTTTTCTCTACCTTCTAATTATTAATCTTAGAAATCTTATCAATAATCTATAATACTAGAAAATATTATAAGAAAAACAAAGTAATCTTGCCAAAAGGACAGAAAGACTTATACCATTCTTTTAAAATAGTCTTTCATCCTATATAATATTAAGTCTCTTAGTATGCCATTCTTTTAAAATAGTTTTTCATCCCGTATAATGTTAAATCCCTTAATATGCCATTCTTTTAGAATAGTCTTTCATCCCGTACAATGTTAAATCCCTTAGTATATATCTCCCGCCAAAAAATATTAATTCTCTATCCCGTTATGCTGCATATATAAAAATGATCCTTGGATTTTTCCGCATTTAATAAACATAGTTACTTAGCGTCACGACTCCTTAATTATAAGGAAATTAACAAATTAGTTTTGATTAATAGTTACTTTATCCCTATTAAACCTCAAAATCCCGGCGTTTTATTTACAACTCAGATCTTTATATATATATTATTTTCATTAGTCTGAATTTTCTTCTCTAAATCTCTATACTAGGCTGAGTAAGCAGACCCCCCTGTAGCCTAAAGGGCCTATTTACGACAGAGGCGCTTTACAAGAACGAGTAAGCAGAGCAAGCGAGTAAAGACAAAGTGCCCCCGCCGTTTAACTATTTGCAAACTAATACACTAAAAGAATAGCCCTTATAAGCTTTAAAGAAGCTATCTATATAATATATAATAAAACTAGTACGCGAAAGCTATTATAAAAATAACCTTGCTTAATATATTAAGAATAGCTCTTTATAGAATTAACTATCTTACAAGGTAATTATTTTTCTAAATATAAAAAATATAGTATAACTTTAAAGCTATACTATTTAATAAAAGTAAAATACTTAAAACAAGTATAATATTTTTTAGATAAAAATAAAACATTAATAGTAACCTTCTCTATACGAAAATCTTAGACTCTATAAGACATTATAGGTATTAGAATATATATAAAGGAAATAAGAAGAAAAGGGTAATATATTAAGAAATAAATCTTTAAAAACTAAAAGATATAAAAAAGAAGATAATATTATAATTCTAATAGAAACAGTAATAATAGTTAGTTTTAAATAGAAACAACTCTACTTAGCTAGTATATCGGCTAGGCAAATAGTATAAAGATATTTAGCTATAGTTATATAAAACCTATTTAAAGTTAAAATAGAAAACTATTAATACTTACTAAGCCTTAGCATGCATTACTAAGTATTAGTAAGCCTTATCAAATAATAATAAGTAATGCTTAAAGAGATAAATATATAAAGATATATTTATTACTAGATAACTAGATAATATAGATAGCTCTTTAGTAGTTAATCTAAGTATTTACCCTAAATAGCTTTTATTAGCTTGTAATTATTGTTAGAACCCATATTGCTTACTTAACCGCCTTGCTATATATCTTAAATATAAACCTAATCTTTTGGTTTAGAGGACCTAGGAAGCCTTAATTATTATACGGTAGGTAAATAAGACAATAGATTAACAGCAGTATTTACTGTGACTCCCTCTTCTTTATCCTTATTAATAATTAAAAAACTAATATTACTAAAAGGTAATAATTGTAGTCTAAAGCTTTTACTAAGTCTGACTTATTTACTTTAGCTGTGCCTAACTAGTTTAAGCCAGCCGGTGGTTAGCTAAACGATCAAACTCTAACTACCTCCTCAAACGATTAAAATACTCAATATTAAGCAACTTAAGAGATCAGACTCCTGGGTTACTTAAGTGGTAATATTGGCGTCTCTGTGACTATTAATAAATACAAGGCGGGTAATATAGATTAGTAGAGGAGTATGTTAGTAATGCAGCCAGCAGCCAACAGCCTTATCGGTAATGCTTAGAATCTATCTTATATAGAAATACCATCTGCGCGAAATGTAAAGTAAAGTTAAAACGTTACAGGTCTCCCCTCTAGTCTAGGTCTGGTCTGCCTGGTTGTTTCCTATACTATGTAGCCTTGGCCTCGGCGGCACGGATCTCGTTGATATATGCCTACAGGTATTTAATCTCGTCTTAAATACAAGCAATAAGCTCCACTATAGCAGCGGCACGGTGGTTAAACTTGGCGATTAATGTAGAAAGGGCCTGGATCTTGTCTCTCAGATGCTACTTGTATGAGGACTGGTAAATAGCCTGGTAGCCAGAGTGGCTGGCAGTTAACGACAGTCTGCAAGCTTGCTGCGCTACTAGGCTAGTTGATAAAAGCAGTACTAGAGTCTATTTGACGTCTTTAAGGTGGTCCTAAAGAATCTTGGCTTATTCTTGAAGGCCCCTATACTTGCCGTGTTGTTAGGCAAGGCTCTATTGTCTCTCCTTAATATTAGTAATCAGGTTCTATAGCTGGGTAATAGAAGAATAAGGGGATTTATTGGTTGCTTCTAGTTTCGTTTCTTTTATAATGCTTTAATCTTTTGTATTTAGGTAAATGGCCTATAGTATAAGTTATCTTGTTGCTACTAGGCGTTATAGCCTTGTCTACATATAGTTGCACCTATATTTATATATATAATGCCCCTGTACAAATAGTAAGGCCCCCGACTACTTATAATTTAGGCAAAAGCACTCTATTTATATTCTATAAGCTAGGCTTATAGATATTAATTAGTTTATTAGCTATATATTATTAATAGTTTATCTAGTTTGCCTAGAGGTATTAATTAGAAAAACAGTATTTATTTATTTCTACTATAAAGAATTATTTACTTAAAAATAAGGCTGAGAAAAATTACTAATATTTTATTGATTTTCTTAATACTAAAGTAATATACTATCTTGTCTTATCTTATTATAAAGGTACTTTTTATAAAACTTTTAGTTTTCTAAAATATAGTTTCTTTAATATTTATATTTTTGTTAAGTTTAAGATATTTTCCCTAAAGAAATAAACTATCTAAATATCTATTTTAATATATACTGCTTAGATTAATAAAAAGATAAAGACTAAGCTGGTTACTATAAAGTAAGCCTGCCTTTAAGTTTATAGTTATTTTAAATTAATATAATTAATTATCTAACAGAGAATAGATATACCGTAGTAAAGACCACCATTTCTATATTGTATATATATGCCTACTTCTTTACCGAGGGCAGTCTAATCTAGACGGCTTTTATTATAATAGGCTATATTTAAGGACAGACTCTTAAGGATCTTAGCTTTAAAAAGGGAAAGAAATAGCGTAGCTATACTCTTAGAGGTCACGTGAGGGTCGAGGGGATAATTATGTAATCAAGTAGTAATAGTATAGTAATAATAGTATTATTGTTGGATTTTTCTGGTTGCTTGCTTGCTTAAATATCTAGCTTATTCTCGAGAGAGGACCCGCTTATTTATAGCTTTAAAAGAGGGTCTATAGAATATTCGAGAAATTATTAATTACTAATTACCAAGTGGTAATTAGTAATCCATTAGCTAATAATTAGCATATTATTACGTAATATAGAATTCCTTGGAAGTGGGTCGAATAGACTAGATCCAAAGAAGGTGGGTCGAGGCGTATATATAGTTTCTGCCTACCCACTAAGTGAAAGGTTCTAGAAACCAGCTTACATAAGCAGATTACGTAAGCATATATTATTGGCTTATATTATAGTATGGGTTATTAGTATACAAGATATATAGGTTTTAGCCTTATGTTATAAACTAACACGTTGGCACCAAAGGGACCCGTTAGGAAAACCCAGATAACTCAGATCAAACGCCACAACGCCGCCCCGCAGCACTAGTTGGCAGAATTACAGGAACACGCCAAGACCCAGGGTTAGGGTCAGGCTTGCCTGGCTTGCTTATAAGCCCGGCAAGTAGGCTCGACGATCCACCTATCAAGCCACACACTAAAAATCACAGGCTCGCCTTACAAGCCAGCAAGCTACTAAAGAGTTGGAACATATAAGAACATAATTATCACCACAGTAGATAGCTTTTATAGAACAGACTCTTTAGTCGTTAATCTAAGTATTTAGTCTAATAACTAAATAGCCTCACAGCTAGTAATTATACTCGCAAAATCATCATATCTTATACAAAATAGTTAAGTATTACCTCTACGCCATATTACTAATATAAACCCTATAGGTTGCCTACTGAACCCTACAAAGGTTTAGTATAATTATTACATTTTAACGACTTTTATTTAGTATAGCTACATAGTTACTAACTGCGTAATATTAAGATATAATGGTACCTTAGACTCCAGCCTCTTCTAGCATTAGTAACAACAACGCCTAAAACACGGCAGCCCAAATCACAGCTTTCCAGCAGGAAGTCAATCTCTTCTACGCAGCCTATTAGGCCAGGGCCTATAAAATAGACAAGCCCGGCCCCTATAAAGGAGAAAAGGAAACCCTTTAGAGATTCCTTACTTAGTGCCAAGCCTACTTTAAGCACTATTACCTCTAGTTTAACACCTATTATAATAAAATCATCTTTACTAAATACCGGCTTAAAGGCAACATGCTTATATAGTTTAAACCAACCCTTAGAGACTATTTAGAGAACAAAGAACGCAATTAGGACAACAATATTAAAAAGATCTTTAAAAACTTCAACTACTTTAAACAAGCTCTTAAGGACGCTTTTAAAGACCTAGACAAGAAAAGATCTGTAGAATGTAAACTTATAAAACTCAAGCAAGGAGGGTTGACCTCTAAATATATAGCGTACTTTAAATAACTTACCACCTATATTAGTTGGAGAGAAGATATACTTATAAGCCAGTTCTATAAAGGACTAAAAAAGGATGTTAAAGATAAAGTTTTCAAGATAGATCGGCCTGATAACTTTGCCAAATACATTGCTATAGCCATATATATTAATAATTAACTATTTAAGCGACAATAAAAACGAAATTATAAGAACCTCAGAGACTATTAAAAACCTTAAAACCTGCCAAATATAGGAAAGAAGTACCAGTATGGCGGTAACTTTCACAATAATAACAGGCCTCAATACTAGAGAAGATATAATAATACCACAATAGATACCTATATAGGTTTTATAAAACTCAATGCCATATAAAGGAAACCAACCAGCAAGGAATGCTATAATTATAGAAAACCAAGATACTTTGCCTAGGATTGCCGCCAACTAAAGAAACAATGGAATCCTGTCCTAAAAGGACGACGATAGGTTAATGTAATCTTACAACAAGAGCTACCCGAGTAGTATAGCTGCTTACTTAGCAAGCAATGCCCAATATACCCGAAAAGCAGGACCGGCTGCATTTATTAACCCAATTTCTATATAAAATATCTAATCTACCCTAATAAATAGAAACCCGAGAATCTAGACAATTTACTACTTATTTCTAAGGAAATAGCGGACGCTAATAAATAATATAGAAGCCTTAATTAGATCTTTTGTTTTAATAATTAGTGCGTACTATATCTTTTAAAAAAAGAAGCCTCTAGATGGTTTCTAAAAGAACCTTAATAGAAACGACAGTTAGTAATGGGAAGACAAGAACTATTGTACCACATAGTAATAAGAGACAGCGACTTAGATTACTTAGGCACCAAGTATATAGGAGTAGAAGACTCCTAGAACAATGCCTAGAAAAATAGCAGTCTACAGCAGACCGACTAATAACAGCAAGCACAAGAAGACCTTACAAAAAGCCTCAATAAAGATCTCGAGAGATACCTAGAATGCAGCATCTCTATTGCTCTAGATACTAGTACCACTAAAATCGCTATTATAGGAATCTAGTTAACTCAAGCAATTAGAGAACTTAGCCAACTACCTGAGAAATATAGAATAGGCGATAAGCCACGCCTATAGCCAAGACACCTAGAATATAAGGAAATCTTCTGGGCCTCCTGTATTTAAAATCTCTACCATACTTACTTTAGGGAGAAAGCTAAATTTAACCTATTTTCTCGATACTTTAGTAAAGGACCTATTACTAGGGTGTATAAAGAAGACAAGCTCTACTACTGGAAACCTAGTAAGTATAATAAAGAAAAGATCTATACTATCCTTACCTTAAATCCCTAGCTACTACTAGAATGCCTATGCGGCAAGCAACAATCTCAAGACTATAGATTACCAGGATATCCTATTTACAGGAAATATAAGCTAATAAGCTAGTACTATAATAGATAATAAAAGGACTAGGCTATAAAAACCTAGGTCTAAGCCTAGCGACAAACGGGAAACGATAATAATTGCCTATAAAGGAATAATAGTTGATTATAGACCACAGGTCCCTATATATAACATAAACGACTAGTTATACATATATTCTGCTACAAGTAGAGATTAATAGAAAAACATACAACATACTCTTAGACAGTAGTGCTTAGGATAACTTTATATTACTAAGAATTATTAATAAAGACGAGATCTTATAGCATTAGAAAAAAGACCCCTATAGACTTAATATCGTAAAAGGCATAGAAGTAGGATATAGATATAGAGTAATTAACAAGGAGACTAATTATCTACCTATCTTAATCCAAAGATATACTACTTCTATAACTCTAGATATTATAGATACGGCATAATACAAACTAATCTTAGGACTTTTGTGGCTAAAAGCTACAAATCCCTAAATTAATTAGACCACTAGCCAGATCTACTAAAACAATACTGTTCTCTAGAAAAGGGTTACAATTAACGGGCATAGGACAGAGTTTAGTTACTAAGGATAGCAGAGAAACGCGCTCAAACAAACCCATAGATACCTCTAGAAGTAGTTAAAAAGAGACTTAGCTTTAGGAAAATAGAGAAGAATCAAGCTACTTAAAGACCTCTAGAAAAGGCCAAAGTCAATCAGCACATAGCACAATATACAAGCAAGAGACAAAGCAATACCTCCTCTACCTACATCAGCACAAAAAACAAAACATACCAGTAAAACTCAAAAGAATATCAAAAGACTATTATAGATTTAGAAAAGTGTTTTAAGAAAAACTTAACACAAGAATCTCCAAATACAACCCATATAATTACAAGATACCCTTATAAGAAGGAAAGACACCCAGCTTCTCCAAAATCTATAAACTCAATAAAGGAAAACTTAAGGCACTTAGAGAGTATCTTGACGAAAACCTTAAAAAAGAATATATTTAACCTTTAAGATTACTAGCAGGATATCCCATCCTATTTATACCCAAAAAAAACGGCAAATTACAACTTTACGTAAACTACCGATAACTAAATAATATTACCATTAAAAACTAATACCCGCTACCCTTTATTAAGAAACTACGAGACCGACTCTAAGAAGTACAATAGTTTACAGCCCTAGACCTTAAGGGAGCCTACAATCTTATCTAAATAAAGGAAGGAAAAGAATAGAAAATAGCATTTCAAATATACTATAGATACTATAAATACACGGTTATACTCTTTGGATTAACCAATATACCGACATTATTCTAAGAAATAATTAACCAAGTTTTATATAAATACCTTGATATATTCGTCATTATATACCTTAACAATATCTTTATCTTCTCAACATCCCTTAAAGAATATAAGAAGTATGTTAAACAAGTACTTTAAAAACTCTAGGATGTAAATCTTCTAGTAGAACTAGAGAAGAGCTTCTTCTACATACAAAAAGTTGACTACCTTAGATATACTATCAAACTAGAATGTATTAAAATGCAGAAAGATAAAGTCTAAGCAATTAAGGACTGGCCAATATTAAATAATGTCAGGGACGTTAGAGCATTTTTAGGCTACGCTAACTTCTACAGATAGTTTATTAGAAACTATAGCAGCATCTATAAGCCCCTCACAGATCTTACCAGGAAGGAACAAACATTTAAATAGACAAAAGAGATTTAACAAGCATTTAACGAAATTAAGGACAGAGTTACCAAGGACCCAGTACTTAAAGAAGTAGATTCTACCAAGGAATTTGAGATATACACAGATGCCTTAGATAATGTAGTAGGCAGAGAACTAACCTAAAGAGATGATTAAGAACGAGTATACATTATTGCAAACTTTAGCAAGAAATTCAACAGACCAGAAACACGCTATGCTATACTAGACAAAGAATTTATAACAATAGTATATGCATTTCAAAAATGGCAATACTACCTTATTAGAGCCAAGAAATAGATCAAACTCTACACAGATTATAAAAACCTGACAATCTTTACAACAACTAAATAACTTAACAAAAGACAGGTTAGATATATGGAATTCTTCTTACAGTTTAACATTAAGGTTATACACATAGATAGAATCAAGAATGCTTAAGCAGATACTCTTAGTAGACAGCCCGACTACTAAGATAAGGAGTCTCCTACTAAGTAGACGGTCTTTAAAACCTAAAAAGATAGAAGCCTTGTACTTAACCAAAAACTTAACGCTATATTTAGAGTTAACACTATACCTAAAAAAATACCTACTAATTCTAAGAAACAAGACAATTTAATTAAAGAAATATACAAAGCCCCAGCATATAGACACCAAGGTATATTAGCGATAGTTAAAAGAATCTAACAAACTTACCAGATTTCAAATCTTAAACAAAGAATACAAGGAGTTATTAGGCAATACAATTCTTATAATAAAAATAAAGCCTCTAGATACAAACCATATAAACTTTTAAAGCCCCTACTAGTACCTACAACTATATGGTTATCTATTAGTCTAGACTTTATCGTCAAGCTACCTCTCTTATAAAAACCTTTAACTAAAATGCTTTTCAACAGCATCTTAGTAGTGGTTTGTAGACTAAATAAGTACGCGTACTTTATACTATATAAGGAAGCCAGCACAGTAGAAGAACTTACCTACATGTTCTTGCAAATTATTATAAGCAACTATAAAATGTTATACAAGATTATATTAAACAGAGACAAACTATTTATATCAAACTTCTAGAAGTTACTAATAAAATAACTTAAAGCAAAACACAAGCTCTTAACAATAGCATACCTACAAACAGACAGACAAACGAAACAAATTAACCAGATTATAAAACAGTATCTTTAACACTATATTAACCAATTACAGGATAATTAGGTTAAATTACTACTATTAGCATAGTTTGCCTACAACAGTATAATAACTAACATAACTAGATAGTTACCTTTCTTTACAGTCTACAAATATAAGCCTAAAGTATACCACAAATTATTAACAGACAACATACTAGCAGAATTAGTAGAACAAAAAGTAACAAGAATCAGACAAATCTAAAAGGATATTTAAGAAGAACTTTCTTTTATATAGTATAGAATAGCCAAATATACAAACCAGAAAAAAATTAAGGGACCAATCCTTAAAAAGGGAGATAAAGTCTACCTTTTCTAACAAAATATTAAAACCAAGCGCCCCAGCAATAAGCTTAATTATAACAAAATCAGATTCTTCAAAATTTTAAGGAAACTTTTAAATACTAACTATAAACTTTTATTACCTTAAAAAATAAGGCAACACCTAGCTTTTTATATTTTACTCTTAAAACTAACACTATAGAACATAAAACTCAAGACATAGATTAAAATAGTCAATAAGTATAACAAAGAATATAAAGTAGAGAAAATTATTAACTTACAACAATATCAGGAAACCATAGAATACCTTATTAAATAGAAAGAATATAACTCAAGCAATAATATATAGAAACCAGTCAAGAACCTTACAAGCTACAAACAACTCTTAAAGGAATACAAGGCTAAGAACTTAGCTAGATCTAAAATAAGGGCAGAAGTTAAAACCAGCCCTAGAAACTACCAATAGAATAAACAGTCTACGGCAGACCAACCTTAGAAAACCACTATTAGACCCATATAATTATACAACTAGTCGACAACTATACTAGTTAAACCAGTTACCAGTCTATTCTATTCTACTAAGTCAATTATTACAGACTAGAGAGACTACTAGTAGAAACATTTTCTCTACCATTAAAAGTATATACCCCTAAAAGCTTGGACAAATTAACATTACCCCTATTTACTATAAAACTCTAATTAAAAACACCAACATTACCCCTAGCATAAAGCTATAACTCCTATATCTCTATTTTACTAGAACCAGGCAAGCTACTACAAACAACTTTAGCAGACTACTCGGCAATATATTTACGCTTAGCCTTAGCCTCCTTGCCCTCTACACAGTCTAACTCCTCTAGATTTAAAAAACCACAACAAATAGCTTGCGCCATTTTCTCCCGCCATATTTTCTTCTACTTCCTTAGGCATATAAGCTTCTCCTCTAGCTACTTAATCTCGTCCTCTAGCTTTTAGTGCTAGGCAGAGATATATAAGAGATCTACCAAGTTATCCGGCTTATAAATATTATACTTTAAGTATTACTAGCAGACATACTTATAATAGCAACTCAAATCTTACTTAGAGGCTTTATAAAACTTAATACCATAAGTCTTGCAGAAGGTATACTTGTATATAGTAACAGTGTTTGTAATAATAGACTCTAATAAAGAATTATATTAGGTAGTCTTCTTAGAATAATGAGACAGTTTTAAAACCCGGAAACTTTTAACTCTATTTAACATAATAAATTAAGAAAGCATAATTTAAGAGATAGATAATATTATAGAAAAGACAATAGATAAACCTTTAAGGACAAAGAATACAAGAAGGGAAATAGTATTATAAACTAATATATTAGCACCAAAGGAACCCGTTAGGGAAACCCAGACAACCCGGATTAAATGCTATAACACCACCCCGCAACACTAGTTAGCAGAATTATAGGAACACGCCAAGACCTAGGGTTAGGATTAGGCTTGCCTGGCTTGCTTGCAAGCCCAGCAAGCAGGCTCGACAATCTATCTATCAAGCCACATACTAAGGATTACAGGCTCGCCTTATAAGCTAGTAAGCCACTAAAGAGTTAAAACATATAAGGACATAGTCATCACCATAGTAGATAGCTTTTATAAAACAGACTCTTTAGTCATTAATCTAAGTATTTAGTCTAACAACTGGATAGCCTTATAGCTAATGATTATACTTGCAGAATTATTATATCTTATACAGAACAGTCAAGTATTACCTCTACGTCATATTGCTAACATAAACCCTACAGGTTGCCTACTAAACCCTACAAAGGTTTAGTGTAATCATTACACCTTATAGCCCTAATAATTAATAAGTTATTAAAGAAAAAAATATTTTTTATTTATTTATTATTTGAGCTTTTTATTCTTTTATTTTATTTCGGGGGTTTATTATATATAAGTAATATATATTATTATAATTCTTATTTTATTTAGTATTATGTAAGCACGTCTGCTTACGTAATTGGGCTAATATACTTATATATACTAGCCTAATCAAGGTAATAGCTAAGCTTTACAAGTAGCTAGCTGATGTTTATATCTAACTCTACTAACTTAAATTCCCTAAAATTAACGCCCTTAGTCTCCCTATTGTCAATAGGAACCTATTATATAATTGCGATACAGACAATATCTGCGTGTGCTACTGGCTAATTTTAATTAAAGTTATAATGTAAGAACTTGAAGGAATAGATCCTGGTACTAGGATTAAGCCGCAGATAACCTTTTTAATAGCCAGGAGCTTTGTAAATGCCCTGTTTTAGGTGGTAGAGAATAAATTTAATAAATCTCCCGACCTAGGATTTAACACGTACAGGCAACAGAATACCCTTTACGCTAGACACCATTTCTCCTGGTTTGTTTATAATACTTAGCTTAACTCTGCTGCTAATAAAGGACCTTTTATACTTATATATAGGGATCTCCTTATACTGATAAGTAACTTGCTGTTTGATAACAAGCTTAACCTTGTAGGCATACTAGACTGGGAATAAAGCTTTATTGTTCTAGCATAAATGCTAGCCCCGCTAGTCTGGCTAAGCAGCAGCGACCTAAAATAGATGTTTATCGGCACGTATCTATTCTACAACAAGGTTGGCCGTCTTGTCACCACCGTCTAAGACCGAGAGCAAGCACTCTAGGTCCCGCCATGACTCTTTTAAAAATGGGCCAAGTTAGAAACATAGTGCTATACAGCCGTAGTAGTTGCCCTGTTAAGCCTAGACCTAACCTATAACGCCTACTAAAACTTTATATTCTACGAGGCTAAAGAGCCGAGACTAGAGGAACCTGGCTTTAACTTTAAGGCATTTTATATAAGAGCTATTCACCCTTGCCTAACGGCCTTTATAGAAACCCTAGAGCAGAAGGCTTTACTTGTATATAAAAAGGAGGAATAGATATGCTTTTTTATAGATAAGAAGGAGTACTTTGGTAACCCAACTATACAATAGATAGCAGGAAAGGGTTTATAATAGTTTAGATAGCTATAAGGATATTGTTAAGACGCTAGCATCTTATAGGTAGTAGAGGATAAGTAAGTAGGTTGTTGTTATCTAAGTAGTAGTGTGGAGAAGCATGGTAGGCTTTAGATAAAAAGAGGCTTTGCTATTATACAATATCTCTAGAAGGTATAAGAATAAGAAACAGAAAAAGTTGAGACTATAGGTTGTAAAAATAGAATTTAGATTGATAATTTACTAAATTATAATTTAAGTAACTATTTTCTAGGTTAAGCTTTCTATATACCTAGAGGATAAGTAATAAATAAAGATAAAGCTATAGCTGGGTATAGTAGTATAAATCGGTATGTTAGCAGCATTAGTTAAGTTTTGCTTATATCTAATATGACTAAGTCGTATATTGCCCTATTCTTTAGTAAATAACATATTAATAAGTCTGAGCCAAGGTTTGTTATTGGTTAGTTACAAAGTTTAGTGGGCTCTTAAAGATTTAGCTGGACGGGTAGGAGTATTATAAAAATTTATTGACTTGGCTTAGCTATAAAGCTATTGGTAGAGCGGCTAGTAGCTACTTGTAGCTGTAAGAGATGTACTAGTGGCTTTATTAATGGTGGCTATTGTTTGAGCCATACAGTGCTATAGCCTATTAGTATGCCTGGCTACTAACCTTAGCTAGTAGGCTTAGAACTTAAACTTATATTATAAGTTCTTCTAATAGCCTTTATAGCCCTGTAGATATTCCCTTAGACTTGTTAAAGTCGTCTTTAATGATGTGATTATATAGTTATAATCTTGGTTTTTTTTGGTGGTTTTTTTTAACTCTGGCACGTAACCAAGTACTAAGGGCTGTCTTATACCTTTTAGCGCTAGAGACGCTATATTTTTACGCCCCCTTTGCTACCGCCGGACAGATATTGTGTTAAATGGATCCTCTTCCCGCCAAACGTAGTTCGGGTAGGACGAGAACAATATAGCGATAAGGTACCGAAGGCAAAAATTACTAGAAAATTCCTATATGCCGGAAAGGGAGGGCGTCGATAACTGGTAAATATCTATATATTAATTTATACCCCTATTCTTTATTGAGTAAAGGGAAATTTAGAGATAGGAGCTAGAAAATGTAATAGTTGTCGAGAGCTTTATATTGTAGGCTACCCGCCTAAACTAATATATAGCAAATATATTCTTCTCTATCTACTTCTAAAATATTGTCGTTACCTATACAGCTAACCATTTTACTGCTACTATAAGCTTATAACAAGATATAACTAATGTTGTCTCGCTAATAATACATATCTGTAAAACTTTAATACAATTTATATAGTCTACTGCAAGTAATAGCTTTTATTGTAAGCCCTAAATATTAATAATAGGTAGCGTAATGTTAAGACCCGCAGCTTTCTACAATATAGCGGCCAGTGCTTACAGTTATATAATGTACGCAGACGTCTAGACGGATAGCTATATCTTTGTTTCCTTTGTCGAGCTGTCGAGAGTCTTAGTCTTGATGTTAATAGTAATGGGGCGGAAATATAGGGGCTAGTAGTTAGTATGGTTGATAGATTTGTAGTTGTTAAATTTAAGATACTTAATAACTTGGCGGCATATTGGTTTACTATTAAGGGTAATGTAAAAGTTAATTATCTTGGCTTAAAGGTTGATACTAAAGCTATAGCGGGGGAGGTATGTTTTAGTAATAGGCGCTTGTATAATATTTTAGTGAGAGATAGAGCTTTAGAAGGGTATTAAGGCAATATTAAGTAATAGGTTATAGACCTGGGTATTTTAAGAGGATTCTAATACATTTTTAGAGATATATAGTTTAGTATAGTATATAACCTTTTGTAGGTCTTTAAATTTATTGTTAATATTTTAAGTAACCTCGTTATTCTTATCCCCAACCAGCCAGAGATTTCTTTTATAAATATTATTATTTATAATATTAAGATCTATAAGCCTTAAAGAGGCCTATATAGCCTTAGCTACGGGCTTGGGCATAATGCTATATCTGTATCCTACTGCCTTAATATTATTTAACAAACTTGTAACATCTATAGGAAGATCTCTATATAATTTAAGGTATATAAATTAGACGGGCTTCTCGGTAAGTATAAGATTAGCTATGTTCTTAACTAGACTTTGCAATTATATCGATTTACTGGCGCTAGTAGTGCTTGTCTTTATAGACTGTATTAGCGTTATTAGGACATTATTTTAATGTTTGCTTAGGTGTTGTAAGCTAAAGGCTGCGTTAAATATAAGCCTGCGGCATTTGAAAGGAGACAAGGTATAAGGAGTGGCCTCTGGGTTGGCGTCTAAAAAGGTAGAAAAGTTTATACTGGGCGGTGGGGAGGAGAGGCCGAGGGTATAGTTGTGATAGGTATGTGGGAACTTATATTTGCGATGGTTGGGGGATAAGCTAGGTAGCCAAGATAGAGTATAAATGACTTGCTGTACCTAGGCTTTAATTTAGGCAACTTGTATATTTAATTAATCCTTGTAAGCGCTAGATGTTATTACTAGGTAGCTTCTTTAAATTAAGAGATAGTAGGTAAATATTAATATAGTTTTTTTGGTATTTAATATAATTAATAAGTGCGAGGAGTTTATCTTTAGTGGTAACGCTACACTAGGTGTTAGTAGTTAGTTGTTTAGGCAATGCTAACTAGAAATATATTTTTTATCCTACTATATATACAAAATAGATTGCATATTGTATCTATATAATTTCCGATATTAATATCTGTTAAACTTGTAATTTTACGCTATATTATATTGCCTGGGTTGGAATTTTTGTATATATTGGTTATAATAAGCGGGTAGTTATTAGATATAATGACAAATATTGTATTATAAGGAAACAGGGCGTTACTTAACTTGTGCTGGGATTACTTCCTCTTATGATTAGGTGTGCTCGGACCGCGTTTAGTGTTATCCCCCCGAGCGCTATTTGTACAGGTAGAGTAGTTTAGAGCGGACAATGTTTAGAAACCCTCGGTTCTAACTATACCTACCCTGCTTTCCAAGCTCTACCCGCTAAATAAAAGTTTTTAAACATTATTTTTAACCTTATAACCGCCATATCCTTAATTATATATAATCTATATTAATTATAGTACTTTTTATATTGTTTAAAATATTATTATATAATTAATAATATACTTAAGCTTATCTATTAAAATAGTATCTAGTATAGTTAAGTAAACTGTCTTAGTATAGGCATATATATTATACTTACTATATAATGGTATTTCTTTTCTTTTAGTTAAAGAGAAAGTAAGAATTAACTAACTAACTAAATAATATTATCTAATAATATATATATATAAAGCCTATTTAATACTAATTATTAATTATTTTAAATAATTATAGATTAATATAAGTAAAAAGATAAAACTTTATCTAAATTACTATTAGTAAAGTTAAAACTAGATATTTAGCCTCTTATACTACTTTTTAAAATTCTATATTATTATTTATTAAAGTAAAACTAAATATAGAGACTTTTAAATAACTACTCTATTAACTTTTATATAAAAAAAGACTATTATTATTTGTTAAATAAAAACGCTTAAATTTAGCTATATATTTATAGAGTATATATACTAAAAGATAAGTTTAATAGCTATAAGTTAATTTTTAAGCTATTTTAAAGCCCTAACTTTATATTTCTATATTACTCTAAAGAATGGTGCCTTTAGCTAGAGTTGTAATAGAATTTGATATATTGTAGTAATACTACTACATTACTATATTTATACTGTATAAATATAGTAATGTAGTTAAAGGGTTTTGTAGTTTTATAGTTTGTAGTTTTACAGTTTTGTAGTTTATAGTTTTTGTATAAAACTATAAATTTTATACATATATACAACTTACGTAAATAAAAAGAATTCTAAATAATATATATTATAGAGCTAATTTGTCTCTATAAAACTATATATTTTTTATAAATATTACTTAAAGACTCAATATATAAAAAATCTTTATATTATAGATAAAACTTTTATAAATATATTTCGCTATCTAAGCTTATTTTAAGCAAAATATTAATAAAAGATAATATATTAAATATATATAAGTTTAACTAAAGTATATAATTATAATAGAAATAATCTATAAATAGTAAAATATATAGTTTATAGAAAATATAATATTTAATATTTAATTCTTTTAATCTATATACTAAATATGCTTAATTTAAATTTAAAATAAAAATAAATAGAATATTAACTTATTAATATATTTATCTATTAACTTATTAATCTTTTATTTTATTATATATTTCTTTTATTATATATAAATATAGTAATGTAGTAGTACTACTATATTATTACATTTATACTGTATAAATATAGTAATGTAGTATAAAGGTTTTGTAGTTTTATAGTTTGTAGTTTTATATATTTGTAGTTTTGTAGTTTTATAATACTGTAGTAATGTAGTTTTGTAGTATTGTAGTTTGTAGTTATAGTATAGTTTTAGAACTCTGACTATACTAAAGCTTTATATGTAATTATGCTCCAAATATATGCTATATATACTTTCTTAGCATAATTATAGCTATATCCCTATATCCTTACTGTAATCCTAGTAAGAGCATATATTTAGGTTTTCATCTTTTTCTTTATCTTAGTTATATATACAAACTATTATAGCTTATAATTTAGCTATACCCTTAAGAAGTAGGCCTTAGTAACTAGAAAGAAAGGTTTACCTAATATTACTATAGGGTTCTTATAAGGTTATTACTCCTTTATAAAATACATTAGCTTGCTTTTAAAGGTATTAAAGCACATCCCTTATTCCTTTGCCTATTAGTTATATACTCTCTATACCTTTGCTAATTTGCTGCAGTTCTACTAAGCAGTTCTCCTACATATAAACAGGTTAATATTATCTGTAAATCCTACTACTACAACTTTAGGGATATGGTAAAGGTACTAATATAGTAATATGATATAGAGGAGAAAGAGGATAAGGGATAGTAGCAACCCTTATAGGACTCTTATGTTAATTATGTACGCCTAAGAGCTCCTCTTATTAAAGCTAAGTTGTATTAACCTCCTAGTAAGGTAAGAGCGGACTATCTAAGTAATCCACTATAGTACCCCTATTCCTATTAGTGTAGAGATGAGGGTGTAGTGGTGGACTTTGTTAAATGCTCCAGACATATCCAGCTGTAGGAGTGAGGCTACGCCCTTATGTTGCTACGTCTTTGATACGAGGTTGGTAATAACTTGCACCGCGAGCTCTGTGTTCCTCTGTTCCTAGTTTCCCATCTGCCCTTCTGGGAGCACTCCGGAGCTTTCTACGAAGGCGGTGAGACGTCGTGCTAGTATCGCTTCAACGACTTAAGCTATTATATAAGTTATATTAAAGTATATATAATTATATTAAGGGCTTAACTTAAGTTTAATACTTTTTATCTTAGTAAGCATTATTTATATTCCTTACTACCCTTTAATGTAATACACTGTAGATACCTAACCTAAGTATCACTGGTGTGCCTCTGTTAACGTGCTGCTGCTACGGATTATCCCATTCGACTATGGTAACAATGACATGGCCAGCATGTGTTTTAATGGGCCTGAAAGCTCTTGCAGCGCAGGAGGCATGACTAAATCCAAACGGAGTGCCATACCGGCAAGCATATTACTGTCTGATAACTTTAAGGTAGGTATTGACACATAGAGGGGCTGAACCTTGATTTGGGACAACCAGGTTTCTGCTATGAATGGAAGCAGGTACCTGCCTGCCATTTGCCCTCTGTGGCATTGCTGACTAGGGTTCCTTCCGGAGAATAACGAGATAATCTTCGGAGGATAATGGGATAATCACACAACCTCAACGGCCTAATTCCTTCGGAAGGCGTCACTGACAGCTTGTGCGATATGCCAATTCGCTCGGGTCTTCGGGTGGAACATCTTCGTAAAGCGCACCTCGAAGTCGGTAATCGTGACGCTGCCATCGCTATTGCGCGTCACATCATCATGGTACACCGTGTCGTCATCCCCTGAGCCAGTAGGGATCGCCCCCGATGCAACGCCCTTGGCCACATCGCAGTTCATGGCATCCAGGGGCTCGCTGCTGTCCCCAGGCTCGGTAGCACTGCACGTGCCGCTGTTGTAGTTGTCTATAGACCAGTCCGACGGTGCATTTGTCCGCTGTGGCGGGAGGTGGAAGCCCTCGCTCTCCTTGGGGATATCATCCCAACCGTTGTCGTAGAAGAAGGCCACGGTTGCCTGCCCGGCCTCGGTCTTGAGCGTCTCCTTGACGCCCAGCTCGCAGAACCGCTTACCCTGGTAGATGTTGCCCAGCTTCTCGATGTTGACGTGGACTGCCTTGGGGTACGCCAGCCCGGCGTTGTATCGTCGGATGGCGAAGTCGATCTGGTCGTTGACGAGCGTCGAGAGCTCGTTGAGCTGGTTCCGCAGCGTCGTCTTGAGGTACTCGCCTGCCCAGATGCCCTCCTGGAAGTAGCTGCTGTCGCAGGCTGTGTCTGCCACCTCGAAGAACTGGGGATATGAGGTCCAGTAGACGATAAAGCGGTCCGTGTAAGCCTTGGCATGGATCTGGTCCAGGACGTCATGCACCAGTTCCTGGACCTTGTTCGCCTCCAGAATGTTCTTGGCGTTGCTGATGTCACCCTGGCACTTGGACCTACTGCCCAGGGGATAACCCATGATGCAGTGGCTCACGATGTCATCGAATCCGAGGTCATTCCCGGTGAAGGAGCAGGTGGCCAGGTCAGAGGACTGGGGGAACCAGTTCTCGAGCTGTTTGCCCTTCTCCTTGCCATCGAGGAACTGTTGGGCTGTCTCGCCACTGCAGGCAAGAGGCTGCCAGTCGGGCTGGACGTCGTGGGAGAAACGAATAATCTGATCAAGGATGGCGATGTAACTGCCCGTACCGCGCTTGCGGGTATCGGTATCGTCCAGGGGCTTACCGGCCCCGATGCCGGCTGTGTAAGAGTCGCCAAAGGCCACCCAGCCTTCCTGGACGGGATATCCGGGTGTGGCTATGTCGATGTCCTCGTGATTTGTGCCATATGTTGCGACGGTGGCCCACCAGGGGTAGCCGGTGGCTTGAAGATGATCTTGGGCGTATTTGATGACGTTGGTGGACTCGCTGATGGCTGGCGTCACGATCTCGCGGGCGCCGATAGTGGTGATGTCGGTGAACCAGCTGCTCGCGACGCGGTAGATGTTGACAAGCCGCTGCTGGCAGCTGTTGTCATTGACGCAGTCTTGGACGTAGTCCTTGAACCACGAATACATGCCTGTTCCGTCGATGTAGATGTTCTTGGAGAATTGGACTATCAAGGACCACGCGGCATTACAGTCCACCGTGTCCTCGCCGCACATGTCGAACAAGGGGTCACCAATCCAGAGTGGGCTCCGGAAGGGGGTCGGAGCTTGAAATTGGGGGGCCCCTTGGAAGTCTGGATACCCCTGAGTCAGCGGCTGAACCTTTCATCATATGGCATGCACCTAATGTCGGGGAATGGCAGAGTACTCACAGGGTGATTCCGTCTGGATGATACTCATGTACACATTACTGGCATTGACAAGATTGTACTGGTACATGACCGAGTGCTCGGAGGCGGTACCGCGGAACCACAAGCCGCCCCCATCACCTTGGATGAGCATGCCTGGTTAGACACAGGAGTAAGCATCAGGTTCCCTGCCACTTCGAAACCTTGTTAGAGGGGGAGAGTTGTTCACGGACCTCGAGCGAAGAATATATCGATTTGACTGCTCATGTCCTGCGAAGGGTAGTCGATGTCGTGATCTGCGCTCGGGAGTTAGCTAGGTTATGGGACAATCCAATATGGATAGAGGACATGGGGGATCTGGTACCTCCCACCCATGCCCAGACATTTTCAAAGTATCTGAAGGAACGCACTCAGGTCAGCACGAATAAAACACCAGCTCGAGATGAGTCTTTACCCATTGGCAGCCCCAGTGACCAGCAACATGATTGATCCGGCAATGCATTTCGACTGCACACCCCCCGTGAGCTTGGGACAGTCGGCATGGGTCAGCGAGGTGCCCGCAGCACCACCAACTCGGAAGTGACAATCTATTAGGCCATGTCAGCGCAACAGACTCGAAGGAGGCAATGCGAGATCAAGGAGGTACTCACCCCACATGCCAACGGAGCCCTGTTTTTCGGCCCTGATGTTCCACTGGACCAGCACCAGACCAGGAAGTGCCCCCCTGGAGGTAAACATGAGGTTCTGCAGCTCAGCAGTGCCAGTCTCTCCCCGGCCCACCGTGATCATCGGTTGAGAGTTACCCTCGTCTGCAAAGGCCGAGCCATAGGCCATCAGCTGAGACCAATCTTCGCCTACGACGCGAGAGTTGACCGGGACCTGTGATCACGTCAGTCACTGTAAGGGGCCACGAACCTATCTGCCCTAGCGGTGACACTAGGGGCTTGAGTCCTTCCTATGGGATAATCGGGCTTCCATCATGATGAACTCACAAGAATCGGGGCCGATATCATGTACGTTCCCGCTTTTATGGGCGTCAGGTTAGCATGAGGTGCTTTCTACCAACTCTCTTCTCCGCTGGAGCAAGGTAGTTGGCATACCTGGAATATACAGAACAAGGTTATTGGATGCCGCATAGATCAGCAAGCTCTGCAAAGCCGTGGTATCATCTGTTACACCGTCTCCTACATGTTGTTGTCAGTGGGATCATCACTTGTTCCACACCCAGGGGTACGCCGTAGCACACCGATATCCCAGGGGGCGATGAAGGCGTTGAAAATAAGAAAAACAACATCAACAGGTAGTGGTACGAACCTTTGGCCACTATGTTGGCGTTCAGAATTTGATTGTCCATGTACGAGAAGTAGTCCGGTCGCCTGGATCGGTCAGGGGAAAGCAAGGTCAAATGGTGACGCAGGGTACCTACGGTGGACTGATGTATCTCTCCTGAGGGTACCAATCTTGCGGAATCGACTCCGTCAGTACGCTGGGTCTCGGGACGTCCGCCGTGAACCACCCGTACTCGGTGTCGTTATGCGTTGCGGTGTCACCGAGCTGGAGGTAGCCTATCTTAGTGGAGCTGACACCCCCTGTTGGGTTGAAGACTTGGTTGTTAGGGAGGAGGATGAAGTTGCCGCAGTCTTTGAAGCCGACGTTGTTCACAGCGATGACAGTGGATCCTTGCTGGGTGTTGGTTGTTGAGAGATACGTCTTGATGACGGTGGCTACGCTCTGGAAGTACGAGTCGACGAGGACGAATGAACCGACTGGTGCACCCTTGAGCGAGCCCGGGGCTGTGAGGTCGATGCCAACATCGCAGTCGTGGATTAACACCTGCGACCATGACTGGATCGCGAACAGCAGGTGTCAGCCCTGGCTTCACTGATGCAGAGAGTCATGAGTTCACTCACCCAGGCCCAGTCCCAAATCAAGCCAATACCATTCTTGGCGTTTTGGACGGTGAAGTCGCTGACAGAATACTGCTGATTCCCGCCCAGGAAGCCGTACAGTCCACCGTCGACGAGAATGCGGGTGATCCACCCGCCACTACCGTTTTCCGCAACTGTCAAGGCCGGTCAGTAGGTGCTGAGGGCGATATTAGTGGAGCCGAAAGGAGATTGCTCCTGAGAACGTACAGATGCCGACCTGGCTGGAGAAAGACTTGTCTGACATGTAGATGATGACGTTCTCAATGCTGGCGGCCTGTGCTACCTGCCAGTGAACCCCCATCAGGTTCTTTGGCCGAGTAGCTGACCGGAGGTCGATCTGGAAGTTACGGAGATTGCGGTAGAAGTTTGCCTGTATGCACCCGTATCAGCATATCACGTTTCTGCTGTCGAACGGAAGGTATCCGCTATCTGCCCCTTGTCATGGCACCAAGGGCTCAGCCCCTTCCAGTGGGATAATCAGAGCTGCAGGCATGGATGAAGCGTCACGCCAAAGAGGATGAAAGAGAATGGAGAGACTCACAGTATTCAAATACCACTCGGAGGTGCCATCTGCGAGATAAACGTCGCAGGTGATGAGGGCGTCACCGATGAAGCTGGTGGCAGCCTGCAAGGTGGGCATGGCGGTGCCGCGTTCGCCGACAAGCTGAGTATCGAAATATAGAATGAGTGGACTACTAATCCGATACACACCTAACTTCACGTTAGTGATCATCGGCCTCAATTGCCATAGATAGGAATCTGGACACATGACTTCAAGTAGAACTCCAGCATAGGCCTATGGGGTAATCTCACAGTCCTGTCCGGGCTCTCCACTGAAGTTGCATGTTGGTAGTACGCCTGAAGACTGACGTACCAGGGGGGAAGTAGACGACTGCGCCCTTAGTGGTAGAACCTGCACAATTAACTCCGCAACGGTTGCCATCTGTTATAGCTCTTTGGATGGCCTTTGTGTCATCGGCTATGCCGTTGCCCAGAGCCCCATAGTCCCAAACATTGCGCCAAACCTGGGGAGGAGCCAGCATCAGTAGAGCACCTTACCCAAGGTTTCACTCAACTGCCATTCGTTAATGTTGACCAGGCACGCAACTTTAATGATAAACCCAACAGAGTCTGGTGATTATCCCACACGCCAACCTCGGGTTTGTAATTAAAGTCGTGTGCCGCAGCCTCCATCTCACTCATATGCCCACGCTAAGGACAAAGACTGGATTATCTCACATACCTTGTAAGAGCTATTGCCGCCAAAGGCCATAGTACCGGTATGGTCGACATTACGAGGCCACCAGCCGTTAGGATTAGCCTGTCGCTTGGTTACGTTCTCCTCGCCAACGACGCGGGCTTTCAGGGCCGCAATCTTGGGATCATTCTCATAATCCGGAAAGGTTCTGTTATCAACCATGTTTTGAGCGTCAACGTCACCAACAAGCTCGATGGCATCAAGCGTGGCCTGGTCGAATAATGGCCGAGACGGAGCTCCCCTACGCTTGAGGGGTTGTTCGCCGGGAACCTTGTGATCTGTTATACGTTAGCCTTGCTCAACTTGAATCCGCCCTAGCAGGTATGGAAGGGAACAGACAGTTCCAGGCCTGTTACCGCTGGGTAACGGGCTTCGTCACTCACGATAGTTGTTCTTGCGCGGGTTGTTAATAATCCACTCGTTATAAGCGGATTGCTCTTCTGCGGCCTTGTCAACGAGTTTTTGGGCAGCAGCCAGCTTGTGCTGGGTTACATTGGGGCGATGAATACCGCGGCTGGCGATTACTTGCGGGGCCTTGGGTCTGTGCTTAGCTTGGTCCTGGACCGCCTCGGCATGAGCTTGCTCAACATAGTTCAAGTCACCTTGGCTCGGGTGGTAAAACTTTACACCTTCCAGACTGGTGAAGCCCTCGACTGGCCCTGAGCCTGAAAGGCCCAAAACCAGCAGGGTGAGGCTGGACAGCAGCAACAGCAGCAGCGGCCGATGCATCTTGCGCGTGACGATGAAAAGGGGTAGTGGGATAATCCGCCTCACGGAAAGAGGCTCTAGTGAGATAGGAGTATACTGTTCGAACTCGACGATTCAACAGCTACCAAAATCAAACAAAAGAGGAGCTTGCCGGGTCTAACAGCGATCTGTCATTTTGCCCCTCAACGTGGTTGTACATCAAGCGGCGCAATCAATCAAGCAGCACAGTCAATCAAGCAGCACAATCAATCAAACAGCGCAATCAATCAAGCAGCACAGTCAATCAAGCAGCACAATCAATCAAACAGCACAATCAATCAAGCAGTGTACTTGCTATTTACACCACTACCTTCTAATATAATTGCAGTCTAACATTCCCTAGTTTGAATACATATTTTGCATATATGTAATTAAACTGTAATTATATTAGGAGATGGTGATGTAAATAGCAAGTGTGCCGCTTGATTGACTGCGCTGCTTGATGTACAACCACGTTAAGTAAGATATTTAGGGTCATGCTGTGAACTTCATCTCCAGGCTGACAATAATGATCTAAGTGTGATATGTTTAAGGATGTCCGTCTCTATAGTTGTACATAGATACCTAGCCTTACTGTATAGAACCTCTGTAGGGCGTGCTGACATGAAGTATAAACAAACAGCTTGCCTTTTTTAAAGAATGTAGAGATTTATAGGGTAAAAAACAGAGGGTATGGTACTTCTTAACCCTTAGTATAATTATAAGGCGCCACACTAAATTTACTATATACAATACTATATTAACCTTATATTTAAAATAATTAAGTATTTTTATTATTTTTATATCTTTATAATTTTCCTTTTCCTTTAATTTATATTAAAAAAATATTATATATTAATTAAGCCATTTTAAGTATAATCTTTTATGTTACTTTATAATTTTAATAATATAATAAAGAAATATAAAAGTTTAAACATTTTATATAAAATTTATATAATAAATTTATTATAATTTTAATATTTATTAAATAAATTTTATTTTATTTAAAACTAACTATTAGTTTTATTTTTATTAAGGTTATATTATTAGTTTTGTTGGTACGGCTTTAATGCTGTAGGTTAGGGGTCTTTGCACGTATAAATAGAGGCGAGTAAAAGCCGTACTGTCTGGGTATGAGTTTAATTCTTGCTATAGAAGGAAGAAAGGAAGCCATTGTCATTATAGGCGCCGAAGTATTTGGTATAGTAGCCCGCCCTTCTGCTGGCTAAGCCAGACCGGCCCTTTTGATTGGCTATAGCCGGGCCGGGCATGCGGTTCTTTTAACGGCCCTTAAACCCATAATTTTAATTATAATAATTAATTTACTATTATATTTAAATTTTAAATAATTTAAAATTTATATTATTATTATAATATTAGAAACTTAAAATTTAATTAATTAAAATTTATTTTTAATATTAAATTAATAAATTTTAATAAATAATTTATTAATATATAATAATTAAATCTTTCTGGATATAAGGATAAAAGACCTATAATTATGTATTTTTAACTAATTTATATTTAATTATGTAATATTTCTACAATAAGGTTTTAAATATTAAATCTTGTTAAAAAAATGCTTTCTATTCTCGGCTGCCCTCTTGCCTCTCTTTAATTTGTTATTTTTAATTATTGTTTTAAGAGTAATAAGCTGATTTATTTGTTTAAAATAGTTTTTAAACTTTTCTAAGGTGGCAATAAATACGTTAATTTATTTGGTTATATAAGGTCTTTTGTTATTATACTTCTTTGCCTTTGTAAATCTAAAGATTAGTGCCTTTAGCAGTGTGTGTGTGGCAGGGTCGCAGCAGGGTGCCTGGAGGCGAGTTGGGACAATTGAGAATGGTTTGGACAACTTTGCATTGAATTTGAGTGGGCTTTTGTTAGCCCTCCTTACAGTCCTTCCAACATTGTCTTACCCTTAGGCACGCATAGGTTGGCTCTGATATACAGATAGGGAGGAGGCCGGAAAATTCAGCCCTCGAACCTACTATCTTTAACTTTAAATAACCAGCCAATCCTAACCCTAATAGTAACCAAACTAAATATAGATAAACTTTAAAAATTAGGCTATCTAATAAACTAAGTTACATACTTTTTGGGTAAGAAATAAGGGAAATATAGAGGTTTGAAGTTAGGGTTTTATAATAGCCTAAAAAATTGACTTATAGCTACCAAACTTATCTCCTAGTATGTATGCCTTATAGGCATATAGCCAAAAGTCTAGTGTTAAGTCTAGGGTAACTCTTTATATAAAGGGCCTATACTAAATTTAAGCGTTTTCGTTTAACAGTAAATAATATCCTTATATTAGCATAGACTTGTTTATTATAGTTAAAGTCTATTTCTGTAGCTGTTTGTAAGCTGTCAGGTTTATGCATCTAGACAATAGAATGTAGTTGCCTTACCTATCTGTTCTAACCGTAGCTGTAAACTCGCTTAGTGGATGTATGTACTGGTTTAAGCTTGACTGTTGTCTTGGCTTTGGCTAAATGATTGCTTTTATATGGTCTTATAATATAGTAGAACAAGGTTGTAATAGTTGCTTGGTTTCGCCAGATGGGTATGTTTAAGCAGAGCCAGAACTTGTATATATTCTACAAGAGTATATAGTTAGGGTAATAGCTGCTTTTATTATCGCCTATTTTAGCCAACTTAAAGGCCTGAGTTATACGGTAATAGTACTTTTATATAGTGCTTGATAGCATTAGACTAGGTTGCTTGCAGCCTGTAATAGCTTTGTTAAATAGAAATGCTTAAATTTGGCGTGGGCCCTTCACATAAGGAGTTACCCTAAAATGCACATAAGGAGTTACCCTAGACTTGGCACTAGACTTTTGGCTATATACCTATAGGGCGTGCACGCCAGGAGATAAGTTTAGTAGCCGTAAGTTAATTTTTTAGGCTATTATAAGACCCTAACTTTAAATTTCTACATTTCTCTTATTTCTTATCTAAAAAGCATGTAACTTAGTTTATTAGATAGCCTGATTTTTAAAGTTTATCTATATTTAGTTTGGTTACTGTTAGGATTAGGATTGGCTGGTTATTTAAAGTTAAAGATAGTAGGTTTGAGGGCCGAATTTTCCGGCCTCCTCCCTATCTGTATATCAGAGCCAACCTACGCGTGCCTAAGGGTAAGACAATGTTGGAAGGACTGTAAGGAGGGCTGACAGAAGCCTACTTAAATTTAATACAAAGTTGTCTAAACCATTCTTAATCGTTCCAACTTGCCTCTAGGCACCCTGCTGCGACCCTGCCACATATACACTGCTGAAGGCACTAACCTTCAGAAGCTTTAACCTTAACGGGCTGACGGCTTGTTAATAGTACCGGCGTAAATAGACTAGGCATGGCCTAATGCTACGGCTTTTAGCGTAGAATGGCGGGCGGCTTTTGACTATAGATAGGTTTGTAGAAGATTGTAAAGTTACTGTGAAAAGTCCTATATGGCAAAAATTACTGTTTTTTTTTTAATTGTGTCTTGTCCTTCTAGAACACTAACTGTAGTTTCTAGCTAAACAGAGGAACTTAAACAAATATAAATAGTTAATATAATAATTAAATTATTATTAAAAAATAATAAAAGCTTTATTAACCAATAGTAGGTAGCTATAATTTATATTATAGTGGTAAGAGATTAAGGTTAAATAGTAAGCTCTGATTGGCTAAAATTGTGGGGCAGTGCTGACTAATTGAGAGGTACCTCTGTACCCTCCGTTTTTTATCCTGTAAATCTCCGCATTCTTCTCTAAAGGACAGATGTACCGATTAATCCCCGCTCCCAGATTATATTATGTAACCTCCATACAGAGGACGATCCTAAAAGTCTTGGATTAAGCGAGAACCTTAATTTGGCGGTCACGTGCCCTTCAGGGGGTTAACTGTAATCTTCCAAGGGGTTTAGCTACTATAATCCTTCTAAAGCAGTGTGATTGCCAGTCAAGCGGTGTGACAAGTGATTGTACGAATTAACTGCTTAAATGGCCACTATTTGAGCGATTCGAGTGCTCAAAAAGACGATATCGTGGTGACCACAAATATAGTGCTTTTCTCGTACCTACAGTAATGGTGTACGTCGCTTATTCGGCCACTACAAAGGCCCAAGTTCTCAGTCTCCTCGCCGCTAGTCTACCGCCTCCATGAATCGCTGAGGTCACCGCTATCACGAGAGAAGTCAGCAACGATGGTTTGAGAAGGCGCTATCGCTTGGATTTAACCCTTCTGCTTGCCCTATCCAAATACAAGATGTGTGGGTCGCTGATGCCCCACGGTCAGGGCGCCCTCGTCAGCGTGATGATCACGCTGACGACGTTCTCGCCGTCGTTCGAAAGGATCGTGCTAGGCGTAAGCTTACCTGTGAGGAGATTGCCGTCCGCGTAAGAGGGATTAGCAGAATGTCCGTCTAGCGAATCCTCACCAAAGCTGGCTTGCACAAAACGAAGCCAACGAAAAAACCAGGCCTCAGCGCTGAGATGAGGGCTGGTGTGCAAATTCTCCAGATCTGAACATGATTGAGCCCTGCTGGGGATGGATGAAGAAGAAAACAACGAAAAAAGGCACACCAAAGAACCGCCACGATGGTACAGACGTGTGGATTAACTGCTGGTGGAAAGTTCTCGAGCAGGACCGCATTCGGCGCTGGATTGAGCGAATTCCTTGGCATATACAGCAAGTAATCGCTTGTGAGGGCGGTAACAAGTATTTAGAAGGCCGTAGGCACCCAGAAGACGTTCTGAGGGAGGAATTCGTGAGGTTGGCGACGATGTGGCTCGCTTTCGAAGAAAGTGGGTGGGTGGGTAGGTGGGTGGGTTGTGAGTTATAGGGTGCACCCCCAAATGGGGGGGAGGGTATGGGTAGGGTTAGGGTAGAAAATAGAGTTTCGCTTAATCCAAGACTTTTGGGCACGTCCTCCGTACTCACTCGGCGGCTTGAACTCTCCCTTCTATCCACCTCAGCAATTGTCTCGCTAGTGCTCTATCTCTCAAGCTAAACTTCTTTCAAGTACACGATGGAACTCGACCTAACAACCATCGTTGCCGCGACGCTGACACTCGCTATCCTTGGCGAACGAATTTTGCGCAGGCACCAGGTTCACAGCTTGCTGTGGACGACCTGCGCCCATCGCACCAACACCGCGTACCAGTCATGCTTCGAGCGCCTGCAACGCTTCTCCAGCCCCCCGAGGTCGGCCGTTCATCTCCCAAACGAGATGGATGTTGTCACATTCGACCTATCGGAAGCACGCAACGGCTCGCTAATCATCGAGATACCGCCGAAGAGCGCATGGTACACCCTGCGCCACACCCACACGCAGTCAGACGGCTGCAGCGACATCACCACCCTTTCAGGCCGCTGGGTTGTCGGCAGCGCGACCTGGGCCACCCCTGGCCCCGCGCCGCCCGAGAAACCTGAATTTTGGACCTCGATGGGAAAATTGGACCCCAACGACGGTGCAGCTACCGCAAGGCTGAGCGGCACGGTCGCATCAAGGGTTCTAGACCATCTTCTCTGCAGCTTGGTGCAAGATGCCGAGGTCTACTTCCGCCTTTGCACCACACCTGCCTGGATCAGAGCCCTGTACGCGGTCACGCGGTTAGCGCCAAGGCTGAGGGAGATATTGGTATGGCGGCTGCTTTGGGTCTAGATCAGGGCTACGCTGCATGTGCACGACTTCCTCGAGGACCATGGCACCATCACCATCTTCAGATGGATCAACCCTTGGTCGCCCCCCAGCTGGGTCCATCGGTTCGAGGAACGCATGCGTTTCGTCAAGTCGAGAGCTATCTCGGGACTCAATCATTGGCTGGGCAGGAACGTGTTGGGGATGAGCACTCGCTATGAGGAATACGTGCCAATCTGGGCAACTGATGCGGACAAGAAGTGATCACCAGGAGAGGTTCGCAAGTTCTACACCTCCGCCGGGGTAATAAACGTTAGTTTATGACTTGTCAAGCCACGTCGGTGATAATGACGCGGAAGACAATGAGACTCCCGGCCAATCGTATTGGAGGAGCACGAGGCTGAAGAAGAGACTGATGTCTTTGGGGACCGACATTTCTACGGTGACGATGACTTTGATGAAGAAATAGGACTTAAGGCCAGGAGAGCCTGAACTCATTGAGAGCGTTTATTGATTAGAAAGTCCTAGTCAGGTGCATTGATCCGGGAGCGTTCTGAAATCCTGGAGTGTCCTAGGGATCCGAGGAGATGCGGGATTCCCTAATTAATGAAATTCTAGTTATTAATAACACCTTGTAGAATGGCGTCAAAGGTTAAGACGAGCAGAAGGTCACGACGAGCAGGAAATTCCAGATTCAGAGTCCTTGAAGGAGGAAGCTCAATTTTCAGGCAGCAGTGGAAGGAGTTTTGACTTGCACTGCTTTCCCAAGTCTTCAAGCCTACTTTTCTCCACAGCATGTGTTCTGCCCACAACGGCAGTTGTCGGTACTAATGAGCAAGCACATGGCGTTAATCGAATTTGAACGATTTTCTATTTTACATTCACGCAAGCTGCGAGGATGTGGCAATTCAAGTTCTGAGGGCCTGGGTACGGCCTTTCTGGCCGAATTCTGGTCTGCGCATGGAGCAATCTATGCATCATTTGAGCAGTCTTCTACTGTGGTGGTGGGTTGGCATGGATTAGTATTTGGTGGAGAATGATTTATTCCATTTTGGATTCATCACAACTGACTTTCCCAGGAGTTGAAGAAGGAGTCTGATTGCTGCCGGGCTTCCAAAGACTCTGCCTGCACGAGGAGCAGACAAATTGTCATTAGCCAACGCCCCTACCAAAATGCCGGCTATTACTATGCCAGTAGAATACAAGAACACAAACCATAATATCGCGCAGATTATCCTTACCAATATCCCAAGATCAGGCACATAGCATAGATATCACTTGCGCGCTCCACAAGCACTCGAGATACCACACAGTAAAAGTTATAAGCCAGCCAATTGGTTATATAATAGCCCAGTCTACGCCCACCTTTAAAACAATGGTGCCGGTAATTCGGGTACCTAAAAATGTCCGTGTCTTCCAAAGCAACCAATACAGAACGTTTTTCACAACTAGGAAGATTAATTCTATCTCCCTTATCGTCAAGCCGTTACACGAGGCTTCACTGGAGCCAGACTTAGCTATATCGGACCCTTGGCTGGGGCAAGCCGAAGCAGGTGGCGGAGAGAGTACGAACCATGCACTGAACTCACTTTTGTCAAGGCTTGCCATCCATAAGAACACACGCTTGTACATCATCGAGGGCACGGCAAATATTAAGGAAGCAGAAGCCATGCTTATGGAGCTCAGGCGTGAAACCGAGGTAACTTTACGAGCTTATTTGTTCAAATATTCTTACTTGTAAGACCAGAAAGCAGGGCAGCAATCGAGTTTGTAACATCAAGACCGGGCGGTGGAGCCAGCATTGCTATCACGCTCATCCGATATAAGCGATCCGCCACCGATTCTCCACTTCGTGCTCTAGATCAGCTTCATAAATTTAATCAGAGCTCGTCGTGGATAGCTTACTTCTCGATACCATAGCGCTCCCAACCCGCACGCTTTTGAGATGCTCAAGCAGATTTGAGGAATGGCAGAATTGAACTCCTGCCCTCCAATGGCCTCCCAAGCAGTAATGTTAGAAGTACTGCTTCCACTGTCCACTAACCTGTCGACATAGTCACAGAGGATTTGTGACTAGATATTCAAAATGCCTAGGTTAAACTAATCCCATGCCGGATAATATGAGTCTGGAAATTCAGATCAAGTTATCTTGCAGATTGTAGAAAGCTTTAAGAACGATTCAATTAAATTACATTTGGGGATATATTATGTATGGCGGGGCGGGGGTATTGTGTCAACCCCCAGGGCTTCAATTTTCAGAGCGCAGCTTTCTCCACCACTCTATCGTTACCGACGCCACTTCCTTGCCGCCGGAAACGGCAACCTCATGACCCCCCTTCATGAAGCTCATCTCAATGGCCTGGAAGCCAAGAACCTCTTGAATGTCTTCTAAGATTTCATCCTTGTCAATAATAGAGTCACTCTCTGCCAGGATCAAGCAGACACGACCGCCGGGTAGACCTGGCGGGGGGTTCCTTGATCGTCGATGGGCCAATTCCTCCCTCAGTGTTCTCCAAAGTCCGTCGTGCCGTCTATAAACCAGAGCGCTTCGCATAGTGCTCAGGTAAGATAAGATCGATCCGGGATTCTCATCCAGTTGCCATTGAATCACGTCGCCGATTCTCACACGGGGACGATCCGCTGCGATAGACACGTCGTTGTAGACCATACACCCAGCTCCAGCCTCACAGGGCACCTCTGCAAGCCGCGAGCTCCTCTTTGCGGGTGCCAGGCTGTGACGGATAAGCTTGAGGCGCAACCAGTCTGGTATGAGCCTCGATGAGTATAGGAAACGACTACTTCAGCTGATGTGCGACATGCGGATCAGGCCTCCTGGACAGACGAGGGTCGCAGAACGAAGCATGTGCGCATGGTGCGCCGCAAATGCTACGGTAATGGAGCCCCCGAGTGAGAACCCTACGATATGGAATGTCGAAGATCCTGTCCACGGCAATGTGGAAGACGAAAGAACAAGAAGGGTTTGTGTGGTGTACAGTCGAGCGTCATGGCTTAGGTCATTCGGGGTATCCGAGTAGCCTCTACCGAATAGGTCTGAAATAGAGTTGTGAGTAAGAGTGAGACAATCCGAAATACATCTACTGTTGCAAGGTAGATCAATATGGGACTCACCAAAGATCATGACTCTATAGCTCTTACTGACAAACTCCTTCGCCATGTCACCTAATGCAATACAGGGCGTGCCGAGACCGTGGACCAACAAGACCTTCTCTCCTTGTTCGGGTCCCCACTCAAAAACTTGAATTGTGCCGTATACAGTACTGACTTGTCTGCCCCCAGGGAAAGTATTGGGAAGGTATGGCGTCTCCATAAGTTTCGCCCTTCGTTCGACTCCAACACCAGCTTTTGCGCGCGTAATGGTATGCTCTTCCGGCGGATATTCAATATCTGTGAAGATGTGGCCGAATAGTCTGTACAGAACGAACCACACTGCTACTATCAACAAAACACCCAAAACGAGGATCTGGATTGCAGCAGGCAAACTTCGGGTTGGATCAAACATTTTTGAAGAAAGACACATGTGAAGCTTCTGCGAATTTGGAAAGCCTCGTATAATGCTTGTGCACTTTGTGACGGTCGCAGTTGCAGCTTTACAGCTTTGGTATTGGCGCTATATATCAAGCTACCTTCTTACAGAAAAAAAAAAAGAAGGTGGGAAAAGGTCTGTTGGGCGTTAAGCTGAAAAGACATCTGTCCATCTGTGGCTGGTGTCTGCACCGATGGCTTAGAGGTATCAAGACTCGGTATCATCTAATTTTTCTTGCTAGCCTAATACAAAGATCTCTCCCCATTCGCATCTTGATTTGTCAGAAAGCTCGCCAGCCATTCAACGACAATCTGAGACGGGCTGGATAGGGTGGGCTCAGGTCTTTGGGTGTTGTTGGCGACCGGATGTTTCCGTGGTGGTGAACATGATTGACACATGGTCGAGGTACCTAGGTAAAGTCATCGGAAGTTCCCAATTTCGGTACATGATGCTGCTACAGCCATTCCGTTTCTGGCTGCATTCGAGCGAATGGTGGGTTCCTCGAAAGAGGTAACATCATCGGATGTTTCTACTTTCGGTGCGTGACGCTGCTGCAGCCATTCCGTTCTGGCTGCATCCGAGCGAACGGTGGGTTTGTTCGGGTTTATGCAGCAGTGACTTCGTGAAGACACACTCGGACGGACGGACGGCTATCTTCTTGGAAGGACCAGATTTGCTTCTACTTAGCATCACAACTAGGAAATACCTGACTCCCAGCAGTCAAGAGGATATGTAGATCGTTATTGAGTTCAGTTGTGCTCGGTGGCGCCAACGGAGAGGCCACCGCCAGCCGACAAAACCCGCAGCGACCATTACCACCACGATTAACTGCCTGAAGAATGGAAGAGAAAGAAAGCAAGAAAAAAGGTACTCGTCACGATTTTAATTTCAGTGGATTATCTGCCGACTCTAGTATGGCGGCGTCTGTGTTTTCCAAGTCGCCTTATCTTCAGGATGAAGTTTTGCGACATAGCTTGCAAAACCCCGAAGAATTCTGGTCCAGGCAGGCGGATCGCCTGCACTGGCACAGAAGGCCCGAGGCTATGCTCCGAACGTCGTCACGAAGAATACCTGGAAGCGACGTTACCCTGCCTACTTGGGATTGGTTTCCAGGCGGTGAAATCTCGACCTGCTACAACTGCGTCGACAGGCACGTACTTGCGGGCAACGGGGACTGCGTGGCCGTCTACTACGACAGTCCCATTACAAAGACGAAAAGCGCCATAACCTACAAGCAGCTTCTTTCCGAGGTTGAGGCGCTGGCTGGGGCACTGAGGGATCAAGGCGTGAAGAAACATGACGTAGTAATGATATACAGTGCGTACACAGATATTCATCATCAGCTCTCCGCCATGGCACGACGGGGGGCTATCGTAGAAAGAAATGATCTAACCAAGCCCGCTTACATAGTGCCGATGATCCCAGCAGCGTTGATTGGGATGCTTGCAGTAAACCGCCTCGGTGCTATTCATTCAGTTGTGTTTGGAGGGTTTGCCTCAAACGCACTCGCCCAGCGCATCGACGCTTGCACGCCCATGATCCTTCTCACGGCCTCGTGTGGAATTATTGGGAACAGACCCCCAATCGCGTACGAGACACTGGTAGAGGAAGCAATCAACTTATCCCTGCACAAGCCAGAGTGCATCATGATCTGGCAACGAGACCAGTTGCTCTGGGACATCAAAAGTAGATGGACCGGGCCCGTCGGGTGGCTACGACGACTTGCTTTCAGCAGTGCTGGCAAGGCTGGCCCTGCTCACGTATCATGGCAAGATTGCGTGGGTAGGGCCAAGGCCGGAAGCAAACGAGTGGAGTGCGTCCCAGTCAAGAGCGCCGACGCTGTTTACATCATGCATACATCTGGCACGACGGGGGCGCCGAAGGGCGTGCGACGCGACGCGGGCGGCCATGCCGTAGGCTTGAACTTCACCATTCGCTACATCTTCGGCATCCACGGCCCGGACGACGTCAGCTTCACCGCCTCAGATATCGGCTGGGTCGTCGGCCACTCGTACATCCTCTACGCGCCCTTGCTCGCTGGCGCGGCCACCATCCTCTACGAGGGCAAGCCCGTAGGCACACCTGACGCGTCGGCCTTCTGGCGTATCGTCGACGAGTACAAGGTCAGCACCATGTTCGCCACCCCGACCGCCCTTCGCGCCATCAAGCAACAGGATCCGCAGCACGTCTTCCTCTCCGAGGTCGGCGAGCGCGGCGGCTTACGCTCGCTCAGGGCCCTGTTCCTCGCCGGCGAGCGCTCAGAATCGACTCTGATCTCCACGTACCAAAACCTCCTCGACCGGTACGATGGGCCCTCGCCCCATGTCATCGACAACTGGTGGTCTACCGAGGCGGGTTCACCCATCACGGCTCGCGCGCTTGTTCCGCATACTGGACGTCAGCAGTCCGAGGAGGGGAGCTCCCCGCAGAAACGGAATGCTCTGGGCCAGGGCTTGCCTCCGATCAAGCCTGGGAGCGCAGGGAAACCGATGCCGGGTTTCGACGTTCATGTTGTGGATGAAAAGGGCAACGAGATGGAGGCCGGGTCGATGGGGAATATTGTGCTGGGTTTGCCTCTGGCGCCGACAGCGTTTCGGATGCTGTGGAAAGACGATGTGAGATTCTATGCGAGCTATCTCGAGAGGTTTGACGGGAGATATCTGGATACAGGTGACACGGGTTGGGTTGATGGAGAGGGTTATGTTTATGTGATGGGTCGGAATGACGACGTGATCAACGTCAGCGCTGTCCGACTATCAAGCGGTAACTATGTACTCTTGCTGACAAGGGCCGCTTGGTTACTGACAAGTTGAGCAGGAGCGCTTGAGGAGGCCATCTCATCTCATCCTCTGGTTGCAGAAAGTTGCGTTGTCAGCATCCCTGATGAGATGAAGGGACATCTTCCCTTTGTCTTCATCACCCTCTCCGTCGTGGACCACCCGGCGTCGGCCATACCCAGCGAAGAGATTGCTAACGAGATCCGCGTGCTCGTTCGAAAGCGAGTCGGCACATTTGCTGCATTGGGCGGCATTGTGCAGGGAAGAGGCATGATCCCGAAGACGAGGTCACGGAAGACGGTGCGACGCGTACTTCGGGAGCTCGTTGAGAACGGAGTCCATGGCGAGTTTTCCCGCGAGGTCACAGTACCCACCACTATCGAGGACAGGGCTGTCGTGGAGGTGGCCCGGGCGAAGGTCCAGGAGTATTTCGAGAAGTGCCGCTGTAAGAACAAAGCTACCAAAGGCGGTTCCGGTCATCCTAAAGGCTCAAGCATTACATGACACATGATGTATGTCGTGGGACGAACATTTGTCTGATATTAGTGATAGCATGCCAGGGGGCCTTCACTTACCACCTTAGGCCAGCTAGACGAGTAAAGACATGCATGTAATGGGCATTTCTCTCCTTCCAAGTCATTGTCTGCGTACGTAATCTTCTCATCACCAATTGCCTCCGATCCGGTTGAATATCGATGCGTCTTTGGTCGAGCAGAACTCCAGTCGGGCTATCACACAACTCCAGTCGGGCTATCACACATTTCATGCCAGCCCCGATGACACAAACTTGAGGTTCAACAGGGGTGCCATGTCAATTAATCTAAGCCACTGCCTTGCGGTGCTCCACTCCCAAGGCGCCAACGATGGAGATGCAAGTAAGAACGATGGGGAGACGCCACGAATCTGTCAGAGCGTTGTTAATCACGCCGAGCACGGCTTCCTTGGCCTCTCCCGACAGGCCTCTGGTGAGATCTGAAAGACCAGTCGTCGAGATCGTGGGTCCATCCACGCCTTGTAATCCGAGCTCTTCTAGGCCTACAACCAGGTTGTTCGCGAAGATCGCCTGCGCAATGGACAGGAAGACGGAGCTGCGGTGTACGAAACAAGACATCAGTGAACCATGCTACCCGAGTGACCAATCAAAGAGTATGTGGTTGTAAGCTGCTAACGATGAAAACAACTTACCTTCCCATGATCTGAGCGAACGCGACCATGCTGGAACCAATTGGGATGTCTTTTAGAGCGAGCCGGCTCTGTGCGACGATCAAGGGAGTCACACTGAAGAGAGAGGACCCAACAGCGAACATAATCTGGTATCCGATCCATTCACCCGTGCTGGTGTGAGGTGTGAACGTTGTAAAGAGCCCCGAGCCGACCGATCCAAAGACGGTTCCAACCAACATCCACACGTCCGCGTGTCCAAGCTTGGAGATAAGTGCTCCACCGCCGAGCAGGGCGATGACACTGGTGATGAGCCACGGGAGTGTGTAGACTGCTGAAATAAGTGGGTTGGCACCTCTGACGCCTTGGAACCATCTGCGACCACGAACACAGAAAACAATGATTAGCTCCAGAGACCAATTCGACTGGACGGCGCAAGGTGGGAGACATGAACGACATACACGGGAAGGTAGTATGTGAGCACGTAGATAGCCCCACTCGTACAGAATCCGTAGAACGACGCGTACGAGATGGATCTCTGGGTGAAGATGTGCGAGGGCAGCATCGCCTTGTTACCCTCCCAGTACTCGATGACGATGAATGCGAGGGCGAAGACACCACAGAGGACCAGCAACGCGATGATTCGACCGTCAGACCAGGCATAGGTGATTCCGCCCCATTGCAAGGCCAACAGGAGGCAGACGACGGCCGGAGCCAAGGCCCCGAGACCCAAGGGGTCCAGTGTCTGTAGGAAGTCAGAGAAGGAGGTAAAGGACTGGCTTACATTTGGAGGCGGCGTGACGGTGAGCATGAAGACGGCGTAGATGACGGCGCCGATGGGCAAGTTGATGTAGAATGTCCACCGCCACGAGGCTTCCTGGGTGAGTGCACCGCCTACCAAAGGGCCAGCAGTAGCAGCCATCGAACGGGACATAGAGATCAGGCTGAGCGACAAGGCACGCTTGTCGGGCAGAGTCAGAGTCGGGACGAGGGAGTATACGACAATAAGGAGACCGGATGAACCCAGACCAGCAATGGCGCGGCCAGCAATGAGGGCAGGCGAGCTGGGTGCTACACCACAGATGGCAGAACCAACGAGAAAGATCAGCATCGCGGCTATGTATATCCAACAAGCCGCGTAGCGGGCAGACAGCTTGCCAAAGAGAAGCTGCGACATGCAGAGAGCCATAAGGTAGATGCTGCCGTACCAACCGACGTCGTCGAGCGACTTGAACTCATCGGTGATGTAGGGGATGGCCGTGGCAATGATGGTGCTGTCGAGCGTGATGAGAAAGATGCCCAGACAAACACTGGCGAGAGCCAGCCAGAACTTGCCACCCGAGGGATACTGAGGGTCAGGAACAGTCTGGCCAAAGGCAGTCTTGCTAGATGTTTGGCGGTTATGTTGTTCCACGTCGTCGCGTCTGTCGTCAGAAGCAGCGCCCACAATGGGTCGCATCTCAACGTTCTCAGTCCTCTCCATTTTTAATAATTGTGTGAAAGAATGAATATAGATGTATGCGAGGGACAAAGTTTCCAGTCAGACAGGAATCGCGTCTTGCATGTTGGTAGACTGGTACTGGTCTCCATGGGTAGCACAAGGGGTTCCTGAGCCGACTTTTTCTGAAAAGGGATAGAGCCCTAACTGGATTTGGTTTAGTGGTCCCTGCCGCCTGCCGTCGTCCGTATGCACTTGAAGTATGCATCAATTCAGCGCGTTGTCAAATCTACGTACTATGGCTGTCACATCTGGAGGCATTGCCGCATGTTTGCTAGTGGGGCTGGGGGGGGCATTGCAGCACTGGACAAACTAATATACGTCCACACACCTCCTTACATACTCGCAGCCTTGGCATCTACTGTTAAGGCGCTCGTACACTTTATACCAAATTGCTTAACACCTACCCAACAACAGCCGTCCCTTAGACAGTGATAACGATGGCCTTGCCATTGCTGCCGGGGCTATATGATCTTGAGATCGAGAATCCGAGTCCGTCAGCTCATCCAAGTCATTGCTCGGAAGGCACGGTTGAGGCTGCACAAAGAGAAAGGAGGGCGGGTCGGTCTCCCAGGCAGTCCTATCAATATCTTCAGTGAGGCACATGGTCAGGCTTGCACATGAACAGACAAATTATTAGAGATTAAAAACAACAATGATGTTTGTAAAGGGCAGGCGTTGAGAGTGGTAGCATTAAAGTGTATGTGAGCCAGATGGAAAAAAATAGATTTGAGTTCTCTTTGGACATGAATTCTCGGTTCACCTGATTTCAAGCGCCCAAATGTCAAAGAGGGGCTTGTATCACATCAACCTGTGGCCATCATACGATCGGTGCATCACAGGCATTTCAAAGAGGGGCTTGATTCACATCAACCTGTGGCCGTCATACAATTAGTGCAAAATTGTGCGGCTTTGTACATCCCGAAACATGCATATTTGCCAACAAGCATTGGTGTTCTCAGAGACTATTGGTGCATGTTATCTTGTATTTGAAATATGGCTTCATTTCTCCCAGACCGCCAATCTGTGAGCTGGCAACATCCCGAGATAAGGAGGTTTGTGAATAGGCATCGGAGTTATATATGATGTATCATTTGGCCAGCCCTCCATATCTGCAGCTTGATGCCAAATACGTCATAATACAGGTGGTTGTGAGCCTGTACCTAGCTACCACACAAACTACAAAAGGCACTGCACATCAAACTTCAGTTGCAGTTGCAGTGAGCTCATGGAATCATCACAGTTCCAATCTTGCAAAAGACTTGACGATCTCATCAGACCACAGGGGCCCTTTCAAGCCTGACTTTATACACTAGTGCTTGGGTCGGAAGTCTCGCAAATATACTTCCACTTTCGGCGCTTATCGATTTTCTCAACACTCCGCAAGTTCTCCATGTCTACCAACTCACAGGACTCATTCCCCTCTGGTGCCGGATCATCACGCCGTCTGCGAGCCGTCTGCTTCTTTCTCAGCTATGGACCTCGGACTTCTGCTATCTTGACAACTTCGGACAGACCCAAAGCCTGGACTGCCTCGACGGCCGCTGGGGTGATTGTTATCCAATGTCAAATCCAGAGACGGTCCGCTTGTGTTTGAAAAACTCCCAAGCAATGCCATTGCTCAACAATCATAAGAACATGTCGCTCAAAGATATTCGTCAACATACTCTCGAGGTCATTTTTGTGAAGCGAAATCTGCAGTCTCCTCGGCACACACCACTGCCTCTGGGATACATACTCTCCTCTGCCTTCGGGTGGTTGCTTTGGGTTGGACTGACCGTATTCACTGGGCTTCTTTACTGCTACTGGGCCCTTGGCTTCCTAGTCAGTATGCCGTTGACAGGCATTATTATTTCGGCATTTTACTCGCCTGGTCCGCGCGAACGTGAGTATTCTCAAATTCTAGTGGGGAAGAGAAGGGGGGGAGGGAGAGAGCCCGGTTAGGCCTGGAAATTCGCGAACAGGGGGGGGGTTTCGGTTCGAAGAATCAATCCTGGACTTTCTAAATAAGTTTACTATCTACTATATTATTTAAAATATTTATATATATTTTAAATTCTTTAGTTAAATTTGCTTCTTTGAGTAATGTAGGTGGACAGTCAGCCGGTTAGAACACATGCCCGGTCAGTTTTGCTAACTCTGCCAACTTTTGCCAACCCTAGCACCTACCTAAGGCCAACATATCAATAAAAATTGGCACCAATTAGTGCCAACTGGTCCCAATTGCTTATTTTTAATTGATTTGGTCAATTTAGAGTGGTTAGGGTAGCTATAGTGCTAGTCTAAAGTAGCTGACTTTTGGTAGGAAAATCGCGTTCCCTACCAAAATGGAGCATTTTAACCATATAGAATTAACCTCAATCTACACCAGCCAAATTAACTATTTTGGCGGTCTGATACGAACCGCTTAAGAATGTACTATTATATACTCTAAATCTAACTAACTAGACTCTTCTATATCTTTCTTACAAGTTTTTGTATTATGCCTAGTCTTGCCGCAGTTGCTATATCGTCGTTTGCTCAGTCTACCACGGTTTGCCTTCTTAGTACCACCAGCTATTTTACCAGCCGGCCGCTTTTCTTTTTGTTTTTCTTTAATTATTATCTAAGATTCCTCAATACTAAGTACCCCTCCAAGCTAGACCTGACTTCTTTTGGCCCTTTGGCGCTTGGCAAGCCTAATATTAGCCTTCTTAAGGGTACAGACTCGATTATTTAAAAGAGTAATCTAATGTACTATTACTTGTATACCTTTTGTAAACTTCTCAATTATCTGGATAATTGGTGTAGGAGAGCTGCCCTAATGGGCTAAGATCTTACCCTTAATAAAACTTAATTACTAGATAGTCTGGTAGGCATTAAAAGGTATTTGTAATTTCTATTTTAATAGTAATATAGGGAGGGATTATACTGAAGTTTGTAGGCAGATATCTAGCTTGGAAATGATAGAATCTGGGTTCTATAAAGAAATACTAGCCCTTTTAAACCTAGCTTTTATGTTTTCTTCTATAAAGACTTTGTTATAGGCTGCCTTAAATGTAATAAAAAACTTAGACTTAGTAATGTAGTTAATTAAAGCCCAGATGAAAAGGTTAATCTTATCACCATATATATACTTTAATAGCGAAAATAATATAACGTCTAATGGCTGGAGTAGATGAGATAAATATAGTAGCATGCTAATTAGGATAATGTTATTTTTCTTACAGTATTGTTTAAACTTTATTAATACATAGCTCTTATATCTATCTAGGATAAGTATCTAGTATTTGCCTATTATTTGCTTAATTATATGCTTATTAAAGTGCTGAATCTATTCTAAACCAGTCTTATTATCCATCTATCTATTTAGAGTAGGCTTAATTACCTAATTAGTAGGAAAACCCAACTCTGTGGTCCAGTTTTTAAAGTAGTAGGCGCCTTAGATAATAACAAATGGCAGGATATACCAGCCCTTTACATTAATACATTTAATAGCTGTTGCCTATTTACAGTTTCCAGGCTGTATAGATTTAGCCTTTCTATGCCAATCAGAGCATATAATAACCAGGGTTGAGATTATCTAGCCCATCATAAAGCCAGTTTTGTTAAAGTTATAAAAATTGTTATCTATAATCCTATACTTAGCCATCATATTGCAAAGTAATCAAAACTAGTTTCTAATAACCTCAGGATCTTCGTAGAGGGCCCTCTAGTAATCATAAGGCTGAGAAAATCTTGTTTTCAAGCTTAGTTATATATCCATAAAGCGTCGTGCCTATCTGGTGCCAACAGGCTTACCATCACGCAATGCTAGCAAGAGGTTGGCTATATTTTTTATACTAGAAAGCCGTATTAGAAATCCTTGTATATCTTGCTTAATGATGTATTAAATAAGTATTTGCTTTTTAACTGGCTTAAGTTTATGCTTCTTGACGCGTAATTCTTTGCAACAGGGTCGGTTGTTTATCCTGTCGTTAAGTATACTATAAGGGATGTTAAAGATCCGTGCAGCCTGGCGTGTACTTAAGGGTTTCTTTTGATTTTTTTTAGAATTTGTAATTGCTTGAAGGGCTAGAATAATCTTGTCTTCTTTTAAGTAGATTGGTATTGTAGATGTTGAATTTTAGCGTGTTAAATATTTAAGTAGGTAGAGTAATGCGAGACTGACGCGAAAAATAAAAACGCGATCTGTACTAAAAACAAACCCGCCTACCTAAACTTTAAACTTTTAGACTGGCATTGCAACTCTACTATACCTCTAAGTTGACCAAATTAATTAAAAATAAGTAATTGGGACCAGTTGGCACCAATTGGTGCCAATTTTTATTGATATATTGGCCTTAGGTGGGTGCTAGGGTTGGCAAAAGTTGGCAGAGTTAGCAAAACTAACCGGGCATGTGTCCTGACCGGCTGACTGTCTATCTACGTTACTAGTTTTTTAGTAATTTAATTTTTAATTTCTTTAAAGACTTGCTAAATTTTATTTATCTAGCTAAATATTTTTTTTTTATATAAGTATATTTTCTTTAAGGCAATATCTAATAAAGATAATTTTATTATAATAGAATTTAAACTAAAGATAGTTATATTTAAAGTAAATATACTACTATATAAGAAATTTTTAAAAGGTTTCTTTATCTTTCTTATAAAGGCCGAGCTTATTTATTTTAAAAGCCTTAGTTTGCTAAAATATATAAAGATATATATTTTTTTACTAAAATTAGTTAATTTATTTACCTATTTTCTTAATAAAATTAGCTTTAGTCTAGATAATCTAAAAAAATAAAACTTTAAAGCATTATTATATTTTAATATTATATAAATAAATATTATATAAATTATTTTAAATAAAAGTTATTAAAATATAATAATTATACTAAACCTTTATAAAGTTTAGTAGTAGCATATAAGATTTATATTAGTAATATAGTCTAAGTATAATCTTATTATATAATACTTTTATTAAAATAATAATTATTAGCTATAATGTGGTTCACCAGTTAGTGGGTTATACCAGTTAGTGGGACACTTTTTTTACTAACAAAAAACGTTTATGCCAACCCTGCTAACTTCTTCAAACTAGGCTCAATTTGGATGCAATTTTAAGGGTATGTCTATAAAAATATAGAAAAGCTATAGTTTCATTTTAGAAAAATTAAGATTTAAATAGAATAAATTAGAAAATCTTATATAGGGAAAAAATAGAACTTTAGAGTTTTTATTAATAACTAGCTTAATTCTAACTCTAGGTTTCTGAAATTGAAAACATAGCTTTTCTATATTCTTATAGACATATCCTTAAAATTGCATCCAAATTAAGCCTAGTTTGAAGAAGTTGGCAGGGTTGGTACAGATATTTTTTGTTAGTAAAAAAAGTATCCCACTAACTGGTATGACCCACTAACTGGTGAACCACGTTAAGGCTATTTAAGTATTAAATTAAATACTTAGATTAATAACTAAAGAGTCTGTTTTATAAAAGCTATCTACTATAGTAATAACTATGTCCTTATATGTTTTAACTTTTTATCTATCCTAAGTATTAGACTGCCTGGATTATATATAACTATGTTAGTCTAGCCTTGTTGTTAACAGAACTAATGGCGGTTCTGTCGGTCCTTTCCTGTAGATAGGTTCTTGACCCTAATCCTGGGTTTCTTGGCATGTCTCGTAACTCTACACTCTAGTGCCAAATGTCCTGCATTGTAGTATCCTGTCTGGGTTGCCTGGGTTACCTAAACGGGTCTTCTTGCCGCCAAACGCGTTGGTTTATAACATTTCTATGCTCTCGACATAGATTATAGACCATGGCATCTAATATTGTAATGCTGATTATACGCAATTAAACTTCTAGCATATCCCATAAGACAACTCTACTTGTAAGAAAAGCCGAATAGTGAGCATGAAGACTCAGAGGATGAATACCTGGGTAGTTGTAATGATTAAGGTTTCCTGGGTCCTTTAAACCAAGAGATCGGGTTTATATCCAAGATATATAACAAGGCGGTTGATTAAGCAATAGGGTTTCTAATAATGATTACAAGCTAATAAAAGCTATTTGGGGTAAATACTTAGATTAACTACTAAAGAGCTGTCTTATCCTAATACTATCTACTAGTAAAGAGCGTATTCTATATAGTCTATTTCTTTAGGCTAGCTCACTTGGCTCACTGCTAGATTACTGGTAATCCAGGTAATCTAGAGTAATCCATAGTATTAGCTCACTAGGGCTTACTGCCAAGGCCTAGTAATCCCTAGTAATCCTGTTTATGTAAGGGATTACCTTAGTTACGTACCACCAGGGCTGTGCCTACCGTGCCTTTTGTCTAGCCTGTCCTATAGGCCGAGTAGAACTATTCCAGGTTAGAACCAACCGTTAGTCCTATTTCTGTTAGAGTTGTAATATTATTCCCCTTCTCTATACTTCTTTGTCCCCAAAGATTTGTTTATAAGTTTCTCTCTCTATTATATTTTTACATATCTCTGTTTTTCCTTATATTCTAACCATACTAACAACATATTAGGGCGTATTTCTAAATCTCGTCCTTTGTGTAAAACTAAGCAACATTAAGTGCTTACTTTATTAATCAAGGAGACTGGTTTTAAAGCTATGCCTTATTCTTCCTGCAAATTAAAAAAGTAGTTATATAAGATGGCCGAGGGCTATTTTTATTACACGGCCTATATCTAGAGAGGTCGTTCTTATAATAGTACCGGCTTGTCCTTAAACTCTAGTTTATTTCCTTTATATTCTTATATTGTTTTCTTTGGCTAACTTACCACTTAGTTTAGCGCCTTATTAATAAGAAACGGCACATTAAGCACAAGAAGGAAGCGGCAAAGAGCAAGCTTTAGTTAGCTTAGAAGCAGCTTCGTACTATATAGAAAGCTTTGCTAGATCAACAGCGGGAAATAAATAAGCATTTAGCCTATTTAAGCCAGTTAAGGCAGCAATATTAGAAAGTATCTTCCCAAGGTCGTGAAATAATTTGTCGTAGGTTTTAATTATTAGATAAGCTAGAGGCTGCGGAGCAGTCAGAAGAGGGAAAGCTTAATTACTCCTTGGCCAAAGCTTTTAAACCTACCTCGTATCTACAGTCTGGCGGGGCTTTTAGTGTTGTAAACTAGGGTTCTATAATAAAAGGGGCTAATATAGATTTCTCCTTATAGTTATCTGGTAACTCTAAAGTACCTACTGGCAGTTTGCTAGATTTTTAAGGGGTTCCCAGATATTGTCTTTATTGTCATAGCCTCTCTATTTAACCAGGTATTTAATATCAGCATTATATATCCTTAAATCTAAAATTCTCTTAACTTTCCATTCTTTTTCGTTATTTTTAAGTTTAATCTATATTTTAAGTCATACATTAGCTAGTACTAGTTCCAAGAATAATATATAAAAAACCGGGTATATCTACATCTTTGTTGGTAATAAGAGTCTAAAGTTAGTATCTAATAGTTTCTTTTTAATCTTAAATAGTCTAATCTTCTTGTAGTCTAACTTATCGTTTAGTCTTTTAGTTTTAATATTTTTATAGAGTAGATAGACTTTATCCTCCTCCTCTAAGGTTAGTCCCTTTAACCTTTTTCTATTAGCATAGGTTATCATTTGTTCTTACACAAAGAGCAGTTCTTGCCAAAGCTCTTTCTAAAGGTTTCAAATTTTAGTTACCCTTTCCGTGGCCAATTATGCTTCTAGCCCGGAGATTAGTTCTCTATAGGTTTCTAGTTTATAGCCATAGTTTGTATAAAAGGGTAAAACCTTTATAGTGCCTATATCTACACTATTATAGGCAAACTATGCTATAGATAACAACTATACCTAGTTGTTTTGTTTATAGTTAATATAACTATAAAGATACTGTTTTAAAATTTAGTTTAGTCTTTTAGTCTATCTATCTATTTAGGGGTAAAAAGCTATTAATAGCTTTAACTTAGTACCAAGTTATCTTATAAGAGATTGCCAAAAGTTTAAGGTAAACACCGTTCCTCTATTTAACACAATCTCTTATAGTGTGCCATAGTTGCTAATAATTATCTATAGAAAAGTATATATAAGTTTGTCCGTATTACTTGCTTCCTTGTATAGCAAAAAGTAGGCATATTTTATAAATCTATCTACTATAATCAGGATACTGTTATAGTATACTCCTATTATAGGTTTCTTAGATACTAGTAGTTTGACAATAAAGTCTAGGCTGATAGATTGCTATAGTCTATCAAATATTAATAGAGGCTATAGCAGGCCGTATAATTTATACTGTATAATCTTGCTCTTACAACATATATTGCAATCCTAGATAACTATTTAAACTTTTATTTTTATCTTAGGGAAACTATAATATTGTCATAGCCATTTAATAATTGCCGTAATTCCTTAGTATCTATACGCTGGTACTTTATAAATCCTCTCAATAAGTTCTAAGTATAGTTCCTATAATATAAAGAGCTTATTCTTTTGGTAAAGCATATCTTTGTCTTCTACCAGTCTTTCCTTGTCTTAGTCAAATAGCTATTAGTAGGATTTCCTAAGCTTGTCTTTCTAGCCGGGATTAAGCCTTAATTAGAGTATTAGTACCAGTTATCAAGATTCTTACAACAAGTCTCCTTTGAGAATAACTTAGAAAATACTCTGTATTTCTGGTAGAACCTCCTATAGGTAATCTAACCTTCTGCTAAGTGTGTCTGCTTGTCCATTTTTAGATCCCTTGTAGTAGGTAATCCTAAGGTTAAATTATAATAAGAACTCGGCCTATCTAATTTACCTCTTGTTAAGCTCTTTTATCGTGGTAAAGTAGGTAAGATTCTTATAGTCAGTATAGACCTAGATCTAGTATTTTGCTCCTATAAGGTAGTGTTGCCATTCTTTAAATACTTTAATTATCGCCATAAGTTTTTTATTATATATAGAGTAATTAAGCTATAGTTTGCTAAGCTTTTTTAAAAAGAATGCAATAGGGTATAGTTTACCTTAGTCGTCTTACTAACCTAGTTAACCTTCTATTGCAAAATTAAAAGCATCTATCTCAACTTTATAGACCTTACTTAGGTCTGCTTTAACCAGTATTAGTTTTTCCAAAATCTTCTAGGTTATTATATTAAAGGCATCCTATATCTCCTATATCTATTAGAATTCTCCATTCTTTTTAGTAAGATCTATAAGGGGTTTTACAAGTCCTCCGTAACCTTTAATAAATTATCGGTAGAAGTTAATATATTTAAGAAAACCTCTTACTTCCTTAACATTTATAGGTACTAGCTAATGTTTAATAGCCTTAATTTTTAATACTTACATTATAATTTGTCCGGGTCTAATGGTGTAACTAAGGTAGTTAACTTCTTTTGTGTAGAACTTGCTTTTCTCGGATTTAACCAGAAGTTTTATATTCTATAGCTTTTACAATATCTTATATATATATTTCCTATATTCTTTTAGCGTTTTTAAGTAGATAAGGATATTGTCTAAATATATAATAATAAAGATATCTAAGTATTTTCGTAAGACATGGTTAATTATAGCTTAAAATAATATAGGTGTATTGGTTAATCTAAATGACATAACCAGGTATTTAAAATATCCGTAGCATATTTAAAATACTGTTTTCTATTCTTTACCCTTTTTTATCCTAATAAGGTTGTAGGCTTCTTTAAAATCTAGGGCCGTAAACTATTAGGCTCCTTGTAGTTAATCTCTTAATTTTTATATTAAGGGTAGCGGGTAGCAGTTCTTAATGGTAATGTCGTTTAATTGTCAATAGTCTACGCAAAGTTATAGCTTCCCGTTTTTCTTAAATACAAAGAGAATTAGATATTCTGCTAGTAACATTAATAGTCAGATATATCCTTTTTCTAGGTTTTCGTCTAGATACTCCCAGAGTACCTTAAGTTATATTTTATTAAGTCTGTAGATTTTCGAGAATTTCGCTATTATTTCTTCCTTAAGGGATATCTTATAATCCTATTTATTATATTTAGGTAGTCTGGTCTCAAGTATAGCTAAGAACAGCTTGGTATACTTGCGGTATTTTTAGGATATAAACTCCTGAGAATCTTTCTCTACTGTCTTGGCTTTCTATAGGTAGGCAATAAATCATTAGAGGATAGGTTTAACTCATTTTACCAGGCCGACTCTTTAGGCCTTTAGTGCTTATTATAAGGTCCCTATAGGTAAGGTAACCGTAACTGTAGGTATTATTTTATATTATATATATTAGATTTCTTGTATTTGTTTTAACGCTTACTAGATTTCTTTAATACACTCTTATACTACTAGCATAATTTATTATTTCCTAGTATCGGTCTACATTAGACCGCCTTTTTCGTTAGTTTTATATTTGGCTAACAGTGAGTTTTTCTTGTTGGTCCGCGGCAGACCACCCGGTTTATACTGTCATTATGCCGACTCGTGTAGGGGCTATTCTAGAGCCTGCCCAGGAACTAAGTCCTTCTCTCCGTCTCAAGAAGTAGTTACTCGGCTTATTTAAGCACACATTTAGGTACTGTCCTTAGGGACTAAGCTCTGCTTATCCTTGTAATATATAATTGTTCCTTTTGCTAAGCTAACGGGATTTGCCCAGTAAATCTAGCCAGTAGTCTAATCTATCTAAGAATTATTCTTTCTCAACCAAGGTATTTCTAGAATCAACTAATAGTCTGCCGTCTTAGTAATATTAAACAGGAGTTGCTCAATATAGTCCTAAATTTAGACCTAGAGGTAATCAGTCTCTATATTAATAATGCCGTTTCTATAAGCAACTTCCGTGCCATTAACTACATTAAGTCTATAGGGTTCCTTCTTCTTATACTATTTAAGATAGTATCTATTTATCATTCTTAGAGAGATAAAATTCCTCTATGCTCTACTATTAATAAGTATATAGCACTAGTAGGCTCCAAGCTCTACCCTAATTTTCAAATATTGATAGTTATTATTATTGTTTATCGCGCATAAGTACCTTGTAGGTATTTTCTCTACTACCTAAGGTTTTGTAGACAGCCTTTCTAGTTTTTTAGCTATCTGTAGTCCTTTTTTAAGACTTTGTCGATACTCTTAATATTTCGTTATATAATACTCTACAATTATTACAGGTCTTCTATAAGCTATTATATGCTTTTTTCTTATATTATAGGCTTTATAAGGCTGAGGATTTGTCCTTATTACTATAGTCGGTGCCATTCTTCAACCTTATTGTCTATATATACTCGACATTTCTCATTCTTATAGGTGTGCCATCTGGTGGGGTTATGTAGATATGCCAAGGGGGTATGCGGGTTGAGTCAAAACATTACGTAGCCTATATTATTATATTGTTTCTTAAGTTTCTATCCCTTAAAGTCGTCTTTCTTGTAGGTTTGTCAAATATCTTATCCTTAGTGCCTCTGGGGGAACTAGTCGTGGCTTGCTTTCTCCTATATATAGATTCTGCATCTATTGTAGATACATGAGGCCCAAGAGGTGTTGGGGTGGTGACCGTGGCAAGGGAACGTCCTTCCTGTATCTCTATCCTTCTTGGTCTTCTTCTTTAGTTCTTGTATTACCTGTTTAAAGGGTCGTCCTGTAATTAGTATTTCTGTAATGTTAGTTCTGAGGGCCAGTAGGGGTGCTTTTTCTAAGTACGCCTGTGGATCCTCTTGTTGTGCTTAAGGTATAAGTAGGTCTTAAGGAATTTTTCCTGCTAACTTCTTTCTTAGGTTGTGTAGGAGTTCCTTTCGCTCTTCTACAGCTAGGGTACATTACTGTCTTATGCCTTTAGGGAACCAGTTAGCTCCTTCTTTGTTGCTTTAGTATGTGGTATAGCTGTTGTTATAGTAGGCTATCTAACTAAGCAAGGCATGTTTCTAGGCCTTCTCGGCTTTATCTAGTATTATATGTACTAGTTGCAATAGTCGTTATTAAATTGTTTCTCCTGTTTTTAACTCGCCTTCCTGCTTGTTGTTAGTAGGCAAATTTTGAGGAGTGATGCTAAACAGGATTCTGCCGTCTTCTATTGCCTAGTCTGGGTGTACTAGGCACGGCTTATGCCATTCTGTCTTATACCAGCAGTGCTATTAGGTAATGGCTTGTTGTATCTTTAAATGTAGTGGTCTGCTAGTATAGATAACCATATTGGCCTGTTTAGAGCCTTTGGGTACAGGCTTTCAGTCCTTCTTCCTACTGTAGCATTTTTGTGTAAAGTATCCCTTCTTTCTGTAGTTAAAGCATTTAATGTCCTTCTTGTCCTTATACTATGTAGTATCGAGTTCCATAAGGCCTGTATATTATCTCCACTAGATTAGGTTATTACGGTTATATCTTCTTCTAGTATTAGGTTTATTCTAGGGCACGTTATACTAGAAAGATTCGGGGTTATTTCTACATTTCTCCTAGCGTCTTTTATAGAGCCTGTTGTTAAGTTTAATAGCTAGTTTAACATACTATAGGAAGTTATTAAGTTAATTATATCTAGCTATCTTGTCCTTTACTTCTTCTTTAAGTCTATTGTAGAATATAAAGATCTTAGTATTATCCGTAGAGTTGATTCTAGTGTAGATTTATTAAAACTCCGCCGTGTAAGTTGTGGCAGGTTCTTTCTATTGCAACCTGGAGAATTTTCTCTCGGCTTGTCGTTCTTTATCTAGGTCTTAGAAGAGAGTCTTTAAAGTATCTTTATAGTTTTTATATTTACTAAAGATTTCCTATATCTCCTACTTGTATCTTTTAAACTCGTTGTTGGTTAAGTAGTCTATAAGGTAAGGCTTAAACTATATAAGAGCCCTTCCTTTTAGAAAAGAAGCAGCGTATATAACCCTCTTTCCGTCAAATTATTGGTCTATATAATGGAAGCATTAGTATGCTCGGACCTAAGTAAGGTATGCCTATAGTTGTCCCGGAGTTTTATTGTAGGAGGTTGGACTGTTAAGTTTAATGCTGTCCTTATTTAGAATTGGAGTGTTGATAATATTGGCGGCGGCCTTAAGGGTAGTGACTTCTTGTTTGAGTTGTTTGGTTTCTTTGTTCTATTTGGCCTGTGTATTTGAGAGGGCCTTAAGGCATCTAACTTCTTTAACTAGTTCCTGGAACTAAGCCGTGGTACCGCTACTTATGTTATTATTGTTGCTAGCCGCGTCTAATTTCTATTAGAAGTTGCGCTAAGGAGTATTGTTTCCAAATCCAGACATCGTGAAGGATAGCGTGTAATATTGCTCAAAGTCCGCGTAATAATATATAAACAAGAGCAGTCAAAATGTAATAATCAAGGTTTCCTGGGTCCTTTAAACCAAGAGATCGGGTTTATGTCTAAGATACATAACAAGGCGGTTAATTAAGCAATAGGGTTTCTAACAATAATCACAAACTAATAAAAGCTATTCGGGGTAAATACTTAGATTAACTACTAAAGAGCTGTCCTATCCTAATGCTATCTACTAGTAAGGAGTGTGTTCTATATAGTCCATCTCTTCAGGCTGGCTTACTTAGCTCACTGCTGGATTACTGGTAATCCAGGTAATCCGGAGTGATCTATAGTGTTGGCTCACTAGGGCTCACTGCCAAGGCCTGGTGATCCCTAGTAATCCTGTTTACGTAAGGGATTACCTTGGTCACGTGCCACCGGGGCTATGCCTGCCGTGCCTTTCGTCTGGCCTATCCTGCGGGCCGAGTGGAACTGTACCAGGTCAGAACCAACCGTTGGTCCTATTTCTGTCAGGGTCGTGACAGTAGTAGAATATGGAGTTCCAGACGCCTATACATGAGCCGAGCGTTGCAAAGCCCTGGGTTAGTCATTGAACGGTGGCTCGAGCATGCCGGCAAACACGACGCAACTTAACACAATCGGTCGCGAGAAAAGGCGTGGTACATCAAGAAACAAAGCTTCAATGCTGAAAAGGACCGTGGACAGGCAGAAGATATCAGCGTAGGCCCCATTGTCCCTTCACCAATCTGGCCCACTGCACCTTATGCGCACACACCCATACGCCTCATCACATGTCCCTGACCAAATTTCCTGTGCTGGCTTCATTCCCATCATCGTCCGCAAGCTTGAAGAGGGCCTGATGCTCGGCCCAGCCTCTGGGAGGTCGTTTCCTCAGCTTTCTGGGCCGGCGAGGTTGTTGATGTTGACAGTCGTAGGAGGAGGAGAGGGGAGGGGAGGGATTGCTATTGTTGTTGTTGTTGTTGGTGGTGGTGGTGGTGGTGCTGGCGGAGGAAGAAGAGGAAGAGGAGGGCCCTGCAGTCAAACGAGCGAACATTTTCGGAAGTCACCATGCGTTGCGATCCCAGTTCGGATCTGTAGGCCACAGTGTTAGCCATTATTACATGCTCACCCTCTCGCGCGCACCACCCCTGGTCTCCCTCCCGTGGCACACAGCTTACCTTGCACAAAGGCCGCGAGGACCTTGCTCCCTGTCTGAAGCAGCGGGTGGCCCACGACGATCTTGAGGAACTTCTCCAGCCCCGCCCTCCGGCCCTCGATCACGTCGTCGCTGAAGCGGTTCGTGAACACCTTGCCAGGCAGGGGTGGTATTGTGACGCGAGCGCTCTCGCGCTCCAGGATGTCACGGAAGTACTCGAAGTCGGAGTATCGGCGGCGCACAGTGCTCTGCCGCAGCTTGAAGGCGGGGATGTTTGTCCGGCAGACGATCTCGTAGTCGGTGTACATGGAGCGGCCGATGCCGTGCGTTCGGGGGTTGCGGACCTGGTATTGCGGCGGACATGGTCAGGGGCGTGCTTGCGTGTCGAAGTATGCGTATGCCTGTCCGCGGCCGGGCGGACTGGGGAAGAGGGGGGGGGTCAGGGTACACACCTCGATCTCGAGAAAGTTCTCGGGCGGGCCGTAGATCTCGTCAAAGGACTGCTGGCGCGTGTCCGGCAGACTGGACATGGACTGCATCACGGGTTTCGCGAAGCGGGAGATAGGCCCCTTTGGGGCGGTTGCTGGGCCAGGAGAGGTGGGAGAGATGGGCGGCGCCTGGTTCGCCGGTGCCGCAGCGCCATCGGCGCGCGGGGCGTCGTCGCCGTTCGAAGCCGTTTTGACGGTATTGCAAGGGTCCTCTGGGTGTTTGTTGCGTTGTTCGGCCCGCCGTCTGCCGCCTGGATGACGCCGGGGTAGCTTGGTCTGTCGCGGTGTGGGTAATGATGTGAGAGGAGGTCGTGGCTGGGGTGAACGTGACAACAGCAGCGGCCGCTGCGAGCTATAAAGTCAGGGTGGGGATGCACTTGTCAATCAATTGGAAGATGCTCGTATAAGCGCGGGGCAGGCCTTGCATGGAACCTTGAGCTTTTCCCGTGGTGCAAGCAATGCTTGGCGCCGCCGCATTAGCTGCATCCCCTGTGTCGCTCGCTGCGCCATCTGCCTCTCTACGATGCGCACGTGCCGTATCACTGTGTGAGACAGCAGGTTTGTCGGGGTTTGCATTCTCAGGAAAACCGAGTCGTGGACTGGACCAGCTCCTCACAACTGATGCATGCTGGCTCGCCGTCGCCTCGGGCCAGCGGCCAATGGTTTCCCCATCAGACATACCTACGAAGCAAGCATACTACGGCGCAGCCCACTCTTGCTCTGGGATTTTCTAGTTCACGGGAGGACAGCAGAAAGCCGTCGTATCACACGCTTCTTGTCTCCCCGCAGAGTCTCACGGCATGATAAGGGGCATTGGCGCATCAACAACCTGCTCCATTTGGTTGGTATAAGCCTTGACAAACAAGTCGAAAGTAATTATTGTCTCACCTAGCATCCTAACGCCTGTCCCTTCCCGCAAACCATCCTACGACCACACCTGGGCTAGGCGGTTCGGGTGTTCTCGCTATAATGACACGGAAGCCGGTGTGGTGTATCTGAATGAAGCCCAATATCGTCTTCATCTGAGAAGCCCGCCGCCTTGCCTCATCTCTTCTCCCCTGTAGCAAATTTCTGATGGATCGCGCGAATTTGCTCCTCCACGTTGACTGACTGCAGATGGTTCATGTGGGCCTGGCTCTTCCCATCAGGATTGCCATCGAAAGCGTTGACCGCGACCTTCTTCCGCCGCGCTGCCTCTTCCTCAGATACTGGCAACCCAGTAACCCCATCAAAGACATCGCTGCGTTGGCTTGCAAGTCTCTTGAGGTTGTTGGCCACGTCCACCGTGGAAAGGTTAGTTGTGGCGTACCGCGAATCCGCCTTTGATTTCTGCTCCTTCCACCGCGGGTCCAGGAGTTCGATGCGCATATGCTCTTGCAGCTCGTTAAGCGGTATCTGCTGCTTGCAGTTCGGGCAGATTGCCATCTTCGCGCTCACCTTGTTTGCGTTCCGCGCGGCTGCTCTAGGAACAGGGGCCTCCCTGATCTTGACCTGGGCAGGGCCTCCTCTGGCGTCGGCTTGAGCTTGTTGCATGCGGGCCCGTGCTTGCTCGCGCTCCTGGATCCTCTGGACTTCTTCTTCTTCCTGCGCAGATCTGGCGCGCACTGCAGGAGTTGTAGCCGCATGCGACGGCGGGTGCATAGGAGATTGGAATTGCGGCGGCGTTGCCTGCGCAGCTGGAGATGGGTGGACGGGCAGTGTTTGCTGGGCCGCGGGCGTGAAGGTGTGGTCGTCGAAGGGGAAAGCCTCTTCGAGGCGGAGGTTGGAGCTGATAGCAATGTTGTTCTTCTCCTCCAATGAGGCGTACTGCAGGTCGTTCAGGGACGTAGGCGGAGGGAGGTTGGCCTGGTCGTCGGACTCGGTGAAGACGATGGTCTCGACAACCACGAAGTCATTCCAATCGATCCGGGCAAACTCGAGCTTCTCCTCCTCCTCCTCCTCCTCCTTCCTGATCCTCTCGGCCTCCTGGTACTTTGCCCACTCTGCCCTCTGCCGGGCCCTGGCAAGCACGTGGAACTTATCGTCGACAGTCCGCTGCAGCTCCCCCACGCGCTCCTGCTGAGCCTTGGTTCCCTCGCCAGTACCACCACCCTCCCGAAGCAGTATTGAGTACTGGTCGATCGTGTGTTGGAAGTAGTTGTGGAATGTATGGTTCTGAATCAGGAATTGAAACTGGGGGTTGCCGCCTTCGCGCTGTGCCAGGGTCGTCATGAACTGGCGTCCATTCCTCGCGACGAAGAGCGCGGTTAATCGGAGGATCTCCAAGTCCTTCTGGTTGATGCGCGGCATACGTGCAGAGAACTGGAAGTCGGGCGGCTTCGGTGGTCCCTTGGGCTCCTCCTTGGCAGGCGTCGCAAAGTCCTCGCCGACGCGACCGGCGGCGTGGGCTGTGACATTGCCAGACTTGTACTGTTCCTTTCGCCACTCGTACCAGGCGTTATAGGGGTCGACTTGGCCATTCAAGAAGCTAAATTTGGGGTTGGCTCCATGGCTCTCGCGGATTCGTTCCTCGAAACTTACTCCACGTCGGGCTACGAAGCCAGCAGTCTTCTCAATAGCTTCACGAATCTCGCCGGGTGGAGGTACGACAATGCCTGGTGGAGGCTTGAGCTGGTCGAGCTCGGCGGCGGCAGCAGCAGCAGCAGCAGCAGCATCGCCGTTGGTAGTGGCCATGGTCGAAGATGTATGCGATGGCCCACTGTGGTGCGGTTGGGCAATGAATGGTTCAGGCAAGTCGGGTGTTTCGAGGCAGACATAGACAGGTAAGGGACGTGACACCCGGAGAGTGCTTGGCCAAAAAAGTTAGCGCGATAGGGTGGGGGTGGTGCACACATGGACGTTACCAGAAGGGAAACCAGGGGGCAGCTCTTAACCACACCACCCCAAAAACATGGGCCTGTGTCACAGACCAGCCAGCACCAGCCTGATTCCGCATGTTTGAACACAGAAACACGAATCCACGCCACGCACCTCACACTGCCTAATGGACGAGGCAGACATCACACAGGCTGGCACAGAACTGCGCTGGATCACGGATACAAAATTGCTTCTCGACTTTTTATTTGTGGGTGGCGTTCGCTGGTCGTCCTCCGTCACAGGTTCCGGCTCCTCGACGTCGGACCAATTTCCAGGCAAACAGTCGAGGTATGACAAGACAAGGAATGTCCGTCTGCAGGCTTACGTAGACACTGGGCAGCGCCGACTGTTCACAAAGTGGAATGGAAAAGGTGGTCCTAATTTTCAACAATTTTGGTACGACAAACACTTGGCACTAAAAGTCTGTGCCATGTCTAATTGCAATGATGGTACAACGGTCTGTAGGGTGTCGAATCGTGGCTTCTCCTCCAACGTATCTCTGAATCGTGATGGTAAGAAGACAGGGAGATGTAGAAGCGGAACTCCAGACCATCTCCTTCTGTACCCCGAAACGGCATCTGATTGCTACACAATAGCCCGCCGGATGGACCCACGGTTGTCGTGTCCAGGTACCCGCATTGGCGGATGTAGTGACAGCCAGACAGCAAGCTGCTTTGTCTATCTGTCCAGGGTGGTGTGGAGCAGAGGGCTCGCTATGAAGGACCAGATGAAGCTTCTTCAAAGCCAATTGTGTTTCTAGAACTCACGGGGAGGAAACGGGCAAGGGCCAAGGGATGGTTGTGTATGTGTCGGAAGATCGTCAATAAAAGCATGTGTCAAATTGGATCTCCCTTGGCTGAGCCCACCCCTGCGCGGCCCAGGGCGGAGAGCTGGGACCAAGGGACCCCTGCGGTCGAAAGTTGAGAGGCCAGGTCAGCCGTACAATGCTACCTAAGCTCCCACGCAACCAAAGCAGGCATCGTCTTGATCCCCCTTTTCCCCATCCACGAGCTTCCTTCTATCACCTTTGAACAAGAAAGAGGCCATCTCTACTGCATCGTCAGTATCGGCGACAGGAAGGACAAGCCATTTTCAACCTCTTGTCCCCGGGCCAGGCACGCAGCCTCTTACTCTTCTTTCTTCCGTCCGTCGCATTTCTCCCATGACGACGACCTCCTTCTAATGAACTTCACTTCTCGACGATCGTTTCCGTAACCCGTTTCCCATACCCCTTCCCCTGCGCGTGTCGACCCTAGCTACCTGAGTCGTACGCGGCATCGATCCCCTAGACCCCAAGTGCCGCCGCCCCTTTGATCCAAAGGCATCAGTACAGCCTCGAATCTTGATACTTTGGCACCATGGCGCGCTCAGTTGGCGCGCAAGCGCAAACGGCGAGGCCACCTTCTCCCCGCTCCCAGCAGAACCATCTGGACCCCAGAACCCGGGCACGCAAGCCCGACGATTACACATCCGAGGGTGTCGACGACAATGATATCTTCCTCCTTCCTGTTTCCGACTACCAGGTCACGCTCGGTGTGACAATTCTCGCCGCCATCGTTCGTCTCTTCCGAATCTACCAGCCTAGCAGCGTTGTCTTCGACGAGGTCCAGTATGTAGCCTTCTGCTCCGCTTCCAAGCACCGTATCCCTGGCTAACGAGTCTCTCCCCAGCTTCGGCGGCTTCGCTTCGAAATACATCAAGGGCAAGTTCTTCATGGACGTCCACCCTCCTCTGGCGAAACTCCTGATCACGCTCTTCGGCTGGCTTGCTGGCTTCAACGGCGACTTCGACTTCAAGGAGATCGGGAAGGATTACGTCGAGCCCGGTGTCCCATATGTTGCTATGCGAATGTTCCCCGCCATCTGCGGCATACTCTTGGTCCCTGTCATTTTCTTGACCTTGAAGGCTTCCGGGTGCCGGACCTTCACCTCGGCCATGGGAGCTGGCTTGATCATCTTCGAGAACGGTCTCCTAACCCAGGCCCGCCTGATTCTCCTCGACTCGCCTCTAGTCCTTGCGACCGCCTTCACGACCATGGCGTTCCTTTCGTTCACGAACCAGCACGAATTGGGCCCTACCCGAGCTTTCCAGCCTAGCTGGTGGTTCTGGCTTGCCATGACTGGCCTCGGCCTCGGCGCAACCTTCAGCATCAAATGGGTCGGCTTGTTCACGATTGCATGGGTGGGCAGCTTGACCCTGGTCCAGCTCTGGGTCTTGCTCGGTGACACCAAGACCGTCACGACCAGAATTTGGTTGAAGCACTTCATGGCCCGCTTCTTCTGCTTGATTGTGATCCCAGCCACCTTCTACTTGTCCATGTTTGCCATCCACTTCCTCTGCCTTGTCAACCCTGGCGAGGGTGACGGGTTCATGAGCTCCGAGTTCCAGTCCACCTTGAACTCGAAGAGCATGCAAGATGTTCCCGCTGATGTCCTTATGGGCAGCAGGGTTTCTATCCGACATGCGAACACCCAAGGAGGCTACCTTCACTCCCACCCCCTAATGTACCCCACCGGTAGCAAGCAGCAACAGATCACGCTATACCCCCACAAGGACGAGAACAATGTGTGGCTGCTCGAAAATCAGACTCAGCCACTGAACATTAACGGCGAACCCATCAACGGAACGGATGCTTGGGATAAGCTCGAACCATCCTTCATCAAGAACGGAGACGTTCTTCGTCTGTACCACACCAACACACATCGACGGCTCCACTCCCACGACGTGAGACCCCCGGTCACAGAGCAGGATTGGCAGAACGAGGTTTCTGCATATGGCTACGAGGGATTTGAGGGAGATGCGAACGACTACTTCCGGGTCGAGATTGTTGCGAAGCAGTCCAAGGGCGGCGTTGCTCAAGAACGACTGCGTACCATCGAGACGAAGTTCAAGCTGGTACACATCATGACTGGCTGTGTTCTCTTTTCGCACAAGGTCAAGTTGCCTGAATGGGCTTCCGAGCAGCAAGAGGTCACCTGTGCCAAGGGCGGCACACTTCCTAACAGTCTGTGGTACGTTGAGTACAACGAGCACCCAGGCCTCGGTGCCGATGCCGAGAAGGTGAATTACCAAAACCCGGGCTTCTTCGGCAAGTTCTTGGAACTTCAACAGGTCATGTGGAGAACCAACGCCGGTCTGGTCGAATCGCACGCCTGGGACTCTCGCCCGAGCTCGTGGCCGATCCTCAGGCGAGGCATCAACTTCTGGGGCAGGGACCACCGCCAGATCTATCTCATTGGCAACCCAATAGTCTGGTGGAGCTCCACCCTGGCTGTCGTGGCATACGCTCTCTTCAAGGGCGTCGCTGTGCTCAGGTGGCAGCGGAGCTACAGGGACTACGACAGTGTCACTTTCAAGCGTTTCGACTATGAGATCGGAATGTCTGTGCTTGGTTGGGCATTCCACTACTTCCCCTTCTACTTGATGCAGCGTCAGCTCTTCCTTCACCACTATTTTCCCGCTCTGACTTTCGCCGTCATCGCTCTATGCCAAATCTTCGACTTCCTGACCGCCCGAGTTGCGGCTTTGGGCATCCGCGAAAATTCGATCATCAACAAGACGACAACCACGAGCTTCCTGGTCCTGTCTGCTGCCGTCTTCATGATCTACGCACCACTCGCATATGGAAATACTTGGACAAAGTCGGAGTGCAAGCGCGTGAAGCTTTTCGACTCTTGGGATTTCGATTGTAACACGTTCTACAACGACGTAAGTTCCTTTTCTGGCACCCCCCCGGAACAGGTACCTGAGAGGCAGTTGTCTCAAAAGGGCTAGGCACAAGACTGGGCAAGTGGAGGAATAGCTGTAGCAAGTGCTCCATAGTGTTTTGCAACCTCTGGAACGCCATAGCACCTCGAGGGAGTCCCTGGCAGCATAGCTTGACAGGCCTGGAAGTCTTCTTCACAGACGGCAAGGCGAGAAATGCTCCGGACATCATAATGAAAATAGGCATCCAATGTTGATTAGCGGCTCAGTAACTAACCGTGTGTTATTTCACGTAAACAGTACTCGCAGTACAACACCCTCGGGGGAGTACCAGCTGCGTCGGCAACGTCCAAGAACTCGGTGCCGAGCTCTAAGGCCCCTGAGGCACCTGCGGTGGCGCCGCCGGCTGGTGAGCAGCAAGAGAAACTGCAGCAGGAGCAGGGGCAGGGGCAGAAGCCGATACACGACAAGGACGAGTTCTTCAAGGACAGCGGGGCGGGCATCAGTGGGGCGCCAGTGCCGCCAGGTCAGCGCTTGGTGAAGCGCGAGGAGCGGATCGAGTACCGCGACCAGGACGGCAACATCCTGGACGATGAGCAGGTCAAGGCGCTGGAGGGCAAAGTGGAGTTCAAGACGCGGTACGAGACCCGGACGCGGATGGTGGACGCCGACGGCAACGAGTTTGAGGCACCCGTTGGCGAGGGCCAGCAGCAGGCGGTCGGAGAGCCCGTCGGGGTCGCGCCGCCGCACCCGGATGTCGAAGGCGTCGATACGCAGACGGCGCAGAAGCAAAAGGCCGCCGGCGAGGACAAGGTGGTCCCGCCTGCGAAGGAGAGCGTCGAGGGCGACCACGAGGCCAAGGCCAAGGCTGCGAAGCCAGCCAGCGAGAAGCAGGAGGCCAGCAAGGAAGCCAGTTCGGCGTCATCATAGAGGTGACGGGCAACTTCCCTTTGATGTCTTGTCTTGCTGCTACTGGGCCTCTCGGTGCCATTTATTTTAGCTTACCATGTTGTTCTCTATCTTGGTTTTTTTTTTTTTTTTTTTTGGTAGATGGACGGGGAAAGATGCAAGATACCAACCAAATATATCTTATACTTGGGCCGAGGGGGGTAAGAGGCACATCTGAGAATGGAACTGGGGCTGGGCAGTTAGTTGGGCCCACAGCGTCTTGAAAGCCGATCTCATCAGGGGCAGGTATAGACTCAAGATCTTACTCCTAAACACTACCATCTACCAATCATCAACCAACAGCTTAGTGCAGATGACCCAAGTGTTCAGAATGAACCACAAGCCGTTCACGCAACTCCTTCCCAAATCAAGCCCTTCAAGCAAACAATGAGGTTGTCCTCAAGATATGGTCATATGGAGCCAATATGTGAATTTCCTCATTCGTCGCTCGAGCATATACACTGGACCAAGCGATACGGCGCCCCACGCCCAGAATTTAAAATGCTGGCGCCTCCGCCGCTTTTGAAGGTAATAATCTGACCGCACGTACTGGACAGAGATATGGCTGTTAATTTTGAGCATGATATAAGGAGTTTCCGTGACACCCAGCCAGTCAGCCCGCTCGCCACTTCCTCTCGACTATGACCCATATTGTCGACTCGCAGCGTCACCCGCAGCAGTGCACTGTCACAAATGATGAATGGTAGGTAATTAATAGCGACCGGGTCAGATATCACTGGCGCAATTTTCGTCTCTTGCATTTTGTTTTTTGGGGGGGGGGGTATCTGTCCACGCACGTTTTCCCTTCCTCAGCTCCGTGTCGATGCTGTAGTACCTAATCATGGCAATCTTTGGTGTCCGACGCTATGTCCCCGATGTGAATAGAAATACCAGACTGTGAGATCCGTCACCAAGGGCAACCTACTCCAGGGCTCCCTCCGCCCACCAGGTTCTCTCCATTGGAACCGTAGCTCCCGCAGATGGTTTTGCTTGTAACAGTCCACTTTGAGGACGTGTTCCCATCGGTGCTCAGGCCTCCGCCTTCTCTTCTCGCCTCGCCCACTCTCTCTCGCAGTATCGTCCATCTTGGCCCCCATCAGCACCCTCAGTCGTCCTCGGCCGGGGCGAACGGGTTCGCTATCTCCTCACTGCCGTCGACGGGGCTGATCAGCACGATCAGGGTGCCGCGGGCGACGGACAGGCCCAGGTTCCGCGTGGTCTCCTTGCCCTCGTCGTCGCGCACCGTCTCCTTGGTATCATCGAGGACCAGGTTCATGAGTGGGTCGTAGCCCTTGAGGACGCCGGTGACTGTTTTAACCACAGGCTCTTGATCAGCATTGAAGACGCGCACACCCCGCGGCGTTGCTCAGGTGGGGAGGTAAGGTAGTTAGGGAGGGGAGCAGACGCACTCTCACGACCGCCGCTGAACTTGACGGTGATCTGCTTGTTGGTGTACTTGGACAGGTCGAGGATGTTCTCCTTCTTGGGCCGCGACTCGCCGCTGCCCTCGCCGCCGTGCTGGTGGTCGCGCGAATTGTGACCACCACCGCCGCCGCCGCGCCCTCCACCTCCGCGTCCTCCTCCTCCTGCTCCTCCTCCTCCGCCGCGCCCGCGGAAGTTACCCCCTCCGCGGCCGCCTCCGCCGCGGTGAGATCCCCTGTCTGCCATGGCAAGGCAAGGCAAAGCAAGCAACTCGGTAAGTGGTGTGTGCGTGTCGCGGGGCGAGGGGGGGGGCCTCGTCGCGTGATGGTGGCGAAAAAAAGGGGGAGGGGGATAAGGAATTAATGAATAGCACGAAAGTGGGGGATTGGGGAAGAGGTAGCGCGTGTGTTTCGGGTTGTCGTGGAAATTGTGAGGCAGGGTGGGATGGACGATGTTGCAGGTGGCGTTGGAGGGGCTCGGGACAGGGAGCTGTGAAAGAGTTTCCAGCAGCACTTGGGGTAGCTCGGCCCAGCAGTGCCAGCAGCTTCAGCTTTTGTACTGGCAGGGTTCGGGTGTCACAGGCTGGCGCTCTGCAAAAAAAACCGCCGGTCGCGTTGTACCAGAATCAAGACACCGCAACCAGCTATTTCACCACCACGACCATCGATTCTAACAAATATTTTGATATGATACAAATCAGATGCTTATCCTCAATACGAGAATATAATAATAATTAAGCACATATGATGTGGTTGTGGAGTAATTGGGATACTAACACGAAAGGTTTTGGTGGGACTTGGAGTTACCGGCGGTTTTTTTTGCAGAGCGCCTGCCAGGCTGCGGGTTTGTCCTGCTTGGGTGGGTGGGGGGGGGGGAACTATTGCTCGGGTGTAACCCTCGGTTAAAGGTACTGTACGACCACACTACACTACACTACTACTATGTGTTCTATCTACCATGGTCCATGGATTCAATGTCCTGTGTATCGCCGTTCTACGACTCGATGATGAAAGATGGACCTGAGTTCTTGTTCTGTTGTGTTGCATGGCCGGGCATAAAACCGGCGGGCGTAAGGCTGGCAAGGGCCAAACCAGGTTTTGGCCAAAGTTTGTCTGGAATTAGCATCGCCTTGGAATGACATACTGTGTATCGATGACTGAAGATGCGAGATGTAATGTGAAACCACAGGAATTCAAATGGCATGCTATTGACTTTGCCGAAGTTATTCCTCGGTAGCGAATGCACCTCATACCAGGACGGGTATGGCACCCGAGTGGTAATATCGAGCTTAGTTGGGCAACGAGGTCCGCCAATACATGCCTCCGTTCACCCGTAGATTAGTGAGCAGCGGCAGATGTTCGTAGCAAGTCAAATATAATAGGCCCGAGTCTGCCGTGTGCATGTTAAGTGGTATGTTGTACGCATGTGGTGTGCTGGGCCGAGGTGTACGGACGAGTTCCCGGCTGCTGTTTGTGACATCACCAGCTTGGCGGACAAGCTGGTCGGGCTCGCGAGTCAGTCTGTCTGGCGCTTGCCTGTTGGCGCAGGGCTGCGTGGAGGGAGGAACCAGGAGGCATCGCGCCCGTCTGGACGTCTGCACGTCCGCGGGCCGCTGTCTCGCTCCCAAGCCGTGGCGGAACAGGACACCTCAGTGGGTGGATACGACGCGGCGGACGAGGCTGATGTCACCTCATTGGCTGCGGGATGCCGCGCCGCTGCACTGGGCCTGCTGTCGGGGGAGCCTGGGGGAGAAGCAATTGCCCTCGCCACAGGTGTCAACCTTAATCTTGAGATGAACCCCAGAGAATGGGGGGGGGGTGCAGACGTCATAAGGGTCCAGATGGGCTGACACAAGCTCAGGGCATCCCCGGGGTCTGCCGGGGTTTGATCTGGACGAGGATGGGACCTGTTCGGAAGATTTGGCAAGAGAACTGGTGGGAGGCAGCGTGCTGTCGGTGGTGGTCAACTAGCGCACATGGGAGACAATCAGGGTATGCAACACGATGGAGTGGCATTGGGCTCAGCCCAAGGGGTCGGCGGGAGTGCAAGAACTTGGTAGCAGGATTTTCATGCCTACACGCCTGGGCAGTAATGTATAGTATGCTTATGTGCGCAGGTGAGGGTGTGAACGAGAGATGGCTGGATGGGTGGGGAGTTTTTTTGGTCGTGCCGGAACCGAGACGGAGTGGTGTGCGGGGGGGGAGCGGGACGGGAGGGCCAATTCGCGCTGCTGTGCGCCATCGAACCCATCACATTTTTGTCGAGGCGGCCATGAATAGACGGTGTTGAACGTTGCGACACGAAGGCGCAGGCGCACATTGCAGAATCTACCTAGGTACCTAGTGTACGGCAGTCTGATTCTTAGGTGCCCATCTGCTTGCCCAAGGTAGGTAGGCTGGTAGGTAGGTAATTGCTGCCAGACGACAAACGAGGAGGTTGACGACGACGAGACCAAGAGGAATTGACCGGGGCGGAAGGGCCTCTTAGCTCCCGCCCCAGCGGATGCGTGTTGCGCGGGTTCAGTCAGGTAGGAACCGTGCAAGTGTGTAGGTACTGTGCCGTGTCACTGCAGGTGGTTATGACATTGTACCACACACGGCATGTGATGCGTGCATTCCGCGGGTGCACAAGTGCCAAAAGGGGACCCCTGTCGACGTTGCTTTTCTGTGCAGCTTTGGGGTCCTCCCCCCTGCCTCCGGGCCCCCGGCCCCCGGTACCCAGACAACCAGAGCGAGCCAGGCAGCCAGGCACACAGGCCAGCCTGGGACGCGCCCCGGTGGACAAGGGCCCCTGCCGCCAGAGGGGAGAAAGTGGTTCGATTTCGACATCACCGGGCATCAGAGGCGGAAACACAGACTTGGGCTTGTCGATCGCAACGCCCCCGGGGCGGCGCCACGAATCTAGCTACGACTTTGCGAGGGCGACCGCTTAGATCCGACGGACTTGTCGTACGATGCAGAGTTTTGGTTCCAAGGAGGCTCGACACTCTTGTTGCACCTGGCGGACAATGCAGATGCGCAGATGCAGCACAATTGTGCTTGTGGGTGGGAGGGCGGGCACACTGTAGCGAGCCCGCTGCAAGGAGGCCCCTGGCAGGGGACATGTCCGCCGTGTGCCCAAGGTTTCCAAGGTTTGGGGGAGCTGGGGGGCTGCTGGGGAGCACGAGGGCTTCTATCCCATGGTTCTAGAAAGAAAAAAATCAAGGCAGAGGGGCGGAAACTCGAGCGGCGGGCAGGAGGCGAACTTGGGGACTTGGCGACACCACACGCAGTCTGTGTGTGTTATGGTTATGTGTGTCTATGCCTCTTGCCTGTGTGCTTGTGTTACTGCATGACCTTTGCAGGACTTGATAATATTCGAGCTTGCCGTGTCTGAGTACTTGTCTGTCGGCTGGGTTGGACATTGTTCAAATAGAAACATTGCCCAGCGACACACACACACACACACACACACACACACACACACAGCACAGCACCAACTCGTCTCTCCTTTAACCATCGTTTGCCCCTCCCCCCCCCCATCTACGGACCCCTACACCCGGCTGGCGACCGAGTTCCAGGTGCCGTTGTCCCCGGGATCCGGCGGAGGGTTTCGTTTCCGTTTCGTTTCGTTGCGTGGCGTTGCGTGGGGCACGAGCGGCTAACTAAGAAGAGAGAAGTGCCAGAGGACGAGGGCGAGGGCATTGGACGTGTCGGAGTGCGTGCGGGTGTGCTGAGTTGATGTGGAGGGGGAAGGGGGAGGGGGGTGGGTTAAGGGACGGACATCGACCCAGGTATCGAAGTCGATTGTCACCACATATACCGTCCCCTTGGGCCCATGACGAACCCACGACGGCCAAGCCAAGACTCTTCTACAGTACAATACAAGCCGGCCTCCTTCCGTCCTAGACCTACCTACCCGCCTGCCTGCCTGTCTGCCTGGTGTCTGGATCTCGATCTTTTATTCCCCTTCCTCCACCATTCTGTTTCAACTCTTGTTCATAGACTGAGAGACCTGCCAGCCAGCCAGCCCAGACCAGCCAGCCCAGATCAGCACACGCGTCCTCCCACATGTTGACTTACTGTGTAGCAGAAAGACCTCCGTCCCACTCCGCGGCTCTCCGGCCTCTTGAGGCCCATCCGCCCTGCCGACTCTAACCACCACCGCGCCGTGCCAGCCTGCATCTCGCTACCACCAGATAGGACAGTCTTTGCAAGCTTGACTGGCCTGCCCCCAGGTACGCATGTACACCTATTCAGCCATGTCGCACTCTGGCACACTCGATACACGCGCGAACACGCGCACGTACACAAAATGTGCACTGGACATGTGGCCGGCCCCACACGCGCGCGCCAGCGTCCACTTGCCCCATGCCCCATATCCCTTCCCCTCCAGATATGTCGAGGCCGTCGAGGCCGTCTGTAGGGTTGCGGGACCGAACTTCCTAGTCGCACTCCTCCCACGCCGCCAGCTTCCCCACACCACCACCCGCTGCACGTCAAGGCCGTCCTCGTCGGCCACGCCCAGGTAAAAACAGCTGAGCTAATAACCCCCCTGGCATGTGCTGCAGCCCCAACAGAGACAGCAACAGCAACGGCAACGGCAACGGCAACGGCAACGGCAACGGCAACAGCTGCGGCGACAAGGAAACACGTACATCCAAATAAGGAATTTTTAAAACAAAACATCCGCCGCCCTACTCCACGAGCCCGCCCTGCTGGCCTGCTGCCGGCCCCGCGACACGTCTCCAAACACCCGAGACGAGACAGGCGACAGTGGGAAAAGGAGGGCCGGATAGCGCACAAACGAACATGATTCACTGACCCAGTGTGGGCTCTTGGCATCTTGTTCCTCCTCTCGCCCCGTCTCGCCCGTCGCCCATTCCTTGCCTTGTCCTTGCGCCGAGCCGAACCCTCCCCTGCCTTGCCTCCGGGTCTCTGCCTCTCTGCCTCCCTGCCTCTCTGCCTCCCTGCCTCTCTGCCTCTGCGGCCAGCCAAGCCCAGGTGCATTCATTCTTTGCGACTCTCGCTCTTACTTCTGCGCAACCCGCCAAACCCGCACACGCGCCAGCGTCTCACCTCTCCCATCTGATTCCGTCTTACCTCACCACACCTCACCTCGTCTCGCCTTACTCGGTTTTACTTCATACTTCATTCACCTCACCCATACCTCACCTCACCTCACCTCGGGCCGCACACTATCACAGCGTCTCTACTGCCCCTGTGCGCTCTAGCTTCCCCCTCGGACTCGGCCTGCAACCCAACAATTACTTCTCATGGGATTGTGGCGCACCTTGCACACTCCCATCACACCCTTCCCGTTGGACCACCCTGGTCCTTGAATCCGCCACGGGAGCTTTCTATATCTTCCCCAATCCGCTGGAAGTCGAACTGAGACCACCAACTTGGCCCGGGACCGATCGGATTCCATTCTCTGCATCCTTGCGACGCCCTTCTTTTGGCCATTCGAAAGCGATTTCGTTGTTCTGCATCCTCGCTATCCGCGGTGCATACAGTCTCCTGCCTGGCTCAGGTACGCGACAGTTGTCTGTTCAACATCAAACACACCCGGAAACGTCGCTCCTACTGGACTTGGTACGCATAGGATTGTCCAGACCTTCAATGGGACCATATTCTGTGGCTTAGTCCCTTGTGGTAGCTACTGCTCTACTTGTAACCTGCCGTCACGACTGCCGCCGCCGCCGCCACTGCCATCACCACCCCTAACCACCTTCCCTCCGGGATATTTGCCAGCCTCGACCCGCTTGGGTGGCTGGCAAATAGTTCCCTGCAGAAGCCTCAGGCGGTTTTCCTGCGTGGTAATTCGTGCCTCTAGATAGCCTTGACGAGAAACCCTCGACTCATGTGGCTCTATCTTGAATATCCTCACCCACCGATTCGATCGAGCACGTGCGATTTTGACTTGGCTCGGCGCAGTGTTGTGCTCTGGGCTGCCCAATATGGCACACCCGGAGCCCCCTGCGACCGAACAGCATCACAAGCGGAAGCGAGATTCTGACGACAATGGCCAGCAGTCCCACGACAGGATACCTCAGCCGCCCCCTCCACAGTCTGGCAACGGCGCACACATCAATTACCTCGCCAGGTCCAACTCGACACGACTGAAACTGATTCAGGCAGATGGCGAAGTATTTTCGGACATGCTAGGCCTCATCGGGGACTACGAAGGGGTACTGAGTCGTCATGAGAGCTTGGCTGCTAACTTGGGCGCCAAACTTACCGGCCCAAGGCTGGTTAAGGCTATGGAAGGGCTCTTCGAAGGCTCAATCACTGCGACGCGCAGAGACCCGTATAACTCCGACACGGTGACCTGGCTAGACATTGTCCAATTTGCGAAAGCCAGCCCCAACGAGTTTACTCTGACGTCTAATCCAGACCGTGGCCGCTATTGTTCCTTCTATCTGAAGGGAAATCAGGTTGAGATCACGGAGGATGACTGGCGGCTGATCATGTCGGGGACGCTCGACAGGTTCAACCTGGCCCCTCTGCAACCCCTGGAAGAGGACGAGAACTCCGAGCTTGCGACCTTGGAAATAATGGAGCAGAGGCTGCAAGTCCTGATCAAAAAGGCTGACGAGGTTGCGCGCAAGGCGCGACAACTCAACTACCACCTCAGCGGCCGTAAGGCAGCTATTAATTCCCGTCGCACAGTCCGCTCACCCACAACTCATCATGCTGGCTTCCAACCTGTCAACCACCCACAATCAGCACCGCGATCCAATTCTACATACGACCTTCACGCAGACCTACTTCAGCAGTTCCAATCCCAGTCACAGCCCGGGTCCGCCAGGATCCCAGCTCAGAATTCAATATCACTGCCCACCACTCCCGTCATTCAGGTAAGCAATCATGTCGCCCCGTGTACGCTCCTCTTTCCCGGCGGAGAAAGGATCACCGACACCGCACGCACTGCCCAAATGCGAGGATCCACGTCTGCCATACCCGCTGCTCCAAGATAGACAACCCTGAGGGCGACCCTTCGGTGAAGTCTCCGCTAGCGAATCCAAGCCCAACAGAAATGATTTCACGGAGGGCCCCTTCCATGCGATGCTCTTCCGTAGCTGGCTGATCCACAAGGAGTTGTTCTGCGGACTGGAGTCCTGTGAGCGTTGCAGAAACAGTGATTTCGTTTGGCCGCACTGTCCTCTTGTCAATTTGTCTCCTCACGAACACGTTTAATTCATCATACAATTACTTTACAAACCGACCGATTGGGATGACTATCGATAACTAAGAAAATGAGCAACAGGGACCCCCGATTGCCAATGTCAAATTGCCAATCCAGCCAATTCAGTCCATCCACACACAAAGCGGGCGCCCTTCGCCGGGGGCTTCGGATCAGTCCCAACTCCAACCTCAGCAGCAGCAGCAGCAGCAGCAGCATCAACAACAGCAGCAGCATCAACAACAGCAGCGCTCAGTAACAGCACAGTCCGACGATCCGTCTGACACGCACCGGTCGCTTGTGACTGCGCGGATTGAAAAGTTGGCAAAGGGTGATACTATCCACCCGCCCTGCGACCGGTGTCGCAGGTTGCGCGTGCAGTGCGTAAAGCACCTCACAGCCTGCCAGGGCTGTACCAAGAAGCATGCGAAGTGTGGGTGGAAGACCATCTCGGACGAAGAACTCAACTGGTTAAAACGCGAAGTCGGTAACGGGGTTAGTGGTGTAACGAGCGGCGGTGAGGGTGACGGGACAGAAGGAGACAACACTTCAAGCCGCAGTGGAGGTGGTTTCTCGCCCGACCCGCCGTCGCTGCCGCCTATCAGCGCCACCAGCACCGCTGCACCCTCATCCTCCGGCTACGGGGAGCGGTCGCTGGCCGTCGACACGAGGGCGTTCGCGCCTGTCAACCACACCCACAGCAACAGCGTCAGCGGCGCCAAGGATAGGGGTGGTGTCACGGACTTTGGGCTCCGCGACCACCGCCCGTCGTCGTCACAGGCCGAGCACCGTGTCGACCACTACCGGTTGAGCCATATGGCAAACGTTGCACTAAGCGCTGACGCGAGGGAGCAACACCAGAACCAGCAGCATCACCAACACCGAAACAGCCACTCCCAGATCTTGCGGGGGGCCAGTATTCCGAGGGACTGAGCCTTTGTTGGCCGGATAGGTGCGTAGGGTGGGTAAAAGAAGGGGAAAAAAAGGGGGAATGGAAAAGGAGGGATAAAAGAAAGGATTTGCCTTACCTTGAAGGCGCTTGTACGGATTTGCATTTGCTGGATACCCCCACCCACTTGGTCGCAGTAATATAGAGTAGATCGGATACATGGCCTATGTGAGAAGGCCGGAAAAGGGCCAAGGCATTGCTTGGTGGTGGATACCCCAAAATTGGAGCAGGGAATAGGAACAGAGCAGCTGGCCATGAGTAATCTACTCCCTGCTTCAACGGACTATTGTAGCCCATCGGCCAGCGTTGTGTTAGGCTGGTGGAGGTTGTCTTCCCGGCAGACAAAGCTTTGGCATTCCCTGAGGTGGATGAATGAAAAGAAGGCTCGTGAATAGGTTCTTCCATAACCTTGCGTTTGCTTTGTCCAGTGATCAAACGGCGAATGTACCTGGCAGGGGGATACATCTCAGAGCCGAATGCCAAGGGCTCCGTGGATGGTTCCTCGTGTTGATGGGCAGCTCGCCACAGCAGCTCGCCACAGCAGCAACTCAACAACTACTGCTATCCGGAGAGCTACTTCTCGTCAGCGCCGCTGTCATTCACACTGGGCCATCTATGTATCTCTCAGCCCTGGCCGGGATTCTTCAAGTCTTCCCCTGTGCTCCCGAGGCAAGGTCATGACCGCCCGTGTTGAAATTTAACATGTTGAGACCGCGACGGGTTCAAAAGTGAGACTCCCTCCCAACTACTGCCGCGTTCCTAACGCACAGCGTTAGGAAAAGGGGATCGGGAACTCCTTCGAAGAACAATGTGTTTTGACCGAACCCGGGCCACAACCCCATCAAGCTGGGCAGCATGCACCAGGCGCTTGTGCCCGGAGCGGGGCCTGTGGTCCTGCTCTCGAGGCACACGACACCTTCTTGGCTCTTGCCAAACCCTCACTGGTCTTGCCTGGATTTTGCTCATTACTGCCGGGCCCAGCCTGAGGCTCTCTCCGCAGTCTTTTGCTCTCCCGCCAATGCCAATGCCAATGCCAATGCCAATGACCTATGGTTTTTACGGCCAGGCAAGATTCTAATCCGCGTTCTTGTTTGGGTGGCATGGGAGGGGCGGAGGTGTCGCTATCCTGAACCTTGTGCCTCAAAAATATCCAGACCGCTCGTTCCTGCCAGCTTCTCATGTCCCTGTATCTCTCCTTTGTCCATCTACATGTCCTGGCTGTCCCCTGATATGTGCGAATGAGACCAAGTCGTTTCAGAGACTGGCCCTTCCCCTCGTTTTCAGGTCAAAGTTCAAGTCATTGGCTCTCAGGGCCTGTATCGTATCCTTTCCACATCCAACACGAAATGTGTATGGCAGCAGCCTGACGAGTACGTGTGGCATGTCAGGGAATGTCGGACCCAGCTGCTGGCCTGTCCTGATATTACTTCTTCTCCAGCAATTTTGTCGCTTGTCATGGCTCGGCAGCCCCAGAACAACATTTCAAAAGCACACAAGTGAGACAGTGCGGCCTGTTCGTGTTGACCGACCCCTCGATTCTGGGGTTCTGGGGTAGCAGGGAAGGGGCAGGCTGGTTGGCTGCGACGTTCCCAGGATCCCGCCCATGGAGGTAAGGTCAATGAATGTTTGGGGAGCAGCTGGACTAAATTGAGAATCGAAATTGGTAGAATAAACAGCCACTCTTTACTATTCTTGCATTTCTGGCTACATATCATGCGAGATGGCGAGACAATGGATGAGTGATGGTGCCCGGGAGGATCAGTGACAGCCAGCTACGCGGGGGTTTTGGTGACCACAATCCAAGGGGGAAGAAGATAAAGCGGTGCATCTCCCTACTATCCCCCCCCCAAAAAAAAACACATCTGTTCTCTGGAGTATCTAGTTCGACTTCACTTTGGATTTTCGGATCTTGATCAAAGCCCTCATCACAATGTTGAACTGTACTAGTCTGGGGGGGGGGAGTGCTATGTTTTCCCCTACGTTCAAGCCAAGAATCTTCTATTCCAGCCGTCGAGAACAGAGCAGGTCTAATTCAAGTCCAAATCATATCTCATTCAAAAAAAAAAAAAAATCGCCCCCCTCCCCTGGTTGAACCTGATAATCATTGATGGGGGCGTTTCACGGTTGTGGACGTGCCCCCGTGAAGATCTCTCCCCTGGCTCCGGGTGCCGTGCCCACATCAGGTGAGGTGGGATCATTCAAGGTGGATGGATGTCTACTCACAGCCATATTTACCCAGAGATGGCCAAACCCAGCAGATATATGATGTTGTTCGGAATTACAGCTCAATGCTTGCAAGCACACCAGGCTGGTATAAGAAAATTCGAATGATCACCGTTTGCGACAATTCACTCACCTAGAGCCTTTGTTTATCGAGAGAACTGGGGATCCGAGGATAACCAGAGATCACATCACTCGTGGATATTTGTGTGGTGCCCACAGTTTATTACTCGACAGGAAAGAAACAGTCTTCTGGGCCATTTCTCATCACTTTTTTTAGGAGAAGCACGGTGACTCTTTGCCAGCCTCACGTAGGTCCTGCTGCAGGCGAGGCTGGGGTAGTTGCTTTTGCGGCAACTTGCTGCTGCTGCCACCCTCCAACTTCAAGAAAGTGACAAGTCTGTAAATCATGTCAAAAGTGGAATTTTGGGTTGACTTTTGTCCTTGATTTTCCTCCGTGGCTCCTGGTAAATCCTCGCTTGCTGAGTCTCTTGCAAACAAACAACTGTAGAAATAGCTCGGAAATGCATATGCTGAGAAACACAATGTCCTTGTCCTTGTCCAGGTCCAGTAGGGCTGGGTTTTGATACATAAATATGCGTTGACTCTCTTACAAGTCTCGTGCGGTCACGATGGCAAGTTCAGGAACAGGGATATCATCATCTCAGTATCATATTGTGGTATGGGTGTCGCCATCCTCGCCAACAAGGGGTGGTGCTGTGCCCTGCTCAAGGAAAACAAAGCAGCCAGCTGTACTCGCCATCAGGAACAACTGAGCTGCTTGGAAGGAGGAGATATAGCATACGTGGGGTTCATGATAGCACATGCTCCTCCAAGAATGATGGGCATGAAAGTCCTCGCTGCTCTGGCTTGCAGTAGTCTGGGCCGAGTGGGCAGGTGGCCGCAGTGGAAGCGGACAACAGCAAGACTTGTTCGGGGAGGGATCGTCAAGACTGCTCCAGTGCCTGTCAAGGCAGACAAGGTGGCCAAGTTCCACTGGATACCTCAAGGCATGCCCGATCCTCTTTTGCCCGAGGTAATCAGGGAGTGTCTCAATGCATAAGAACCGGGCACTGGTCCGGTAGTCGCCCCTGCCAGGCAAGGGGTAGGGTCGTTCGAGTGTCCATTACCTTGAGCAGGCAGGAGTGAAGAGCGTTCAGCTCGCACAAGTCTAGGCCTCAACGGGGCGACGGGGCGCCGTGCTCGAGCTCAATGCCCGCCAATGGGCCGTGGTATCCCATTGCATGGCCCTGGGGGTTGATTGCCTGCTCGGCCGCCTGCTCGGTCGCCCGCCACGGTTTGTTTCGTGCACGCCTTGACACCAAGAAGGACGCGAACGCGGCAGGGCCGAGGCGGCTGCCGCAGTGCTCAGTGAAGTGAAGCTCGTCGAGAGAAACGCCGACTCGTCCGAATGGCCTCGTCAGGGATGGTAGCCTCCTTGGCAGTCTTCCCGCGGGATACCCACCCAAGGCAGGATAGGATGGGTTGCTTGAACGGCAGCCCGGGCTGGCGAATGGAAGCCTACTGTACTGGGAGTGTCATATGCTGTGCGGAAATGGGGATGGGGACTGGCCTCTCCCGCATTCTCGGATTGGAACCCCGGTAGAGGAGAGGGACAGAGGCACACACAACAGGAGGAGGTGATACTGCTTATCAGGGGAGATCCGGGCTGGAATGTGTGGGCTCTGCCGGGTCTTTTCTTCACCCGTCAGGAGACAGTGTCCCATGTCGAGATCCCGCGCGAGGAGAAGGTAGGAGAGAGGTAGGAGAGTGGTCGTCGGCCCAGCAGGTAGACTAGATTTGCTTTTCCCTCGTCTCTTCCTCGTAGGTGGACGCCGACCAACGCTGGGGCACGCATGCTTGCACGCAAGCCCTCCAGCCCGTCTCCCGCCGGCTCACGCTCTCTCTCACTCCACCCACTGCTTCTGCTTCTGTCAATCCCATTCCCAAAAACAACAACCCTCCCTCCTTTTCTCTCTTCCATTTCGACAACGTGACCCTCCACGCAGCAACAACCCACAAAAGCTGGTTGCGGGACTCGTCTCTTGTCACCCGCCCGCCCGCCATCATCATTGCCATTGCCGCTCCACCAACCCGACCACCAAACCCGACCACCACCCTGCGACACCGGTTGCAGCTGCGGTAATTGCCACGGACAGCCTGCGCTGCGCCGTGCTGCACACAGCTTGTCTGTCCGTCTTCCTCACTGCCCCTTCGGCGACTACTCCCCAGTCATCAATTTATTCTACACAAGGTGGCCGTTTCAGCCCCCAACACAAGCTTCGCCTCGGCCATCTAAGCTGCTCTGGCCCGTCTGATCTGCAGTGGTTGGCCTGTTGTTGCGGATACAAAAGGTCTTTCTTATGTGGACTTTGTCGCGCGCTAGGATCCCGGCCACACCTTCTTAATTATCCGCGTCCATTGCTCGCCTCCTGTTTGGACTTCACCTCGCCCAAAACAACATCAAGCGACGCGTCACCCCCATCAGATCGCCCGCATCTGCTTACATCTCTTCATTTCTCCCACCCCCCGTCGCGTCTTCCAAAGCCACGCCTCGGGATGGCCGGCCTCCTCACCGACACGGCTCGCGCTGAGCTGCTGCCTCTCCCTACGCCCGAGCCTGCGCTTGTCCCGGACCCCCTTGAGCTTCCCGCCCTCCCATCCGAGTCGAGCTTCCAATTCTCCGGCTTCCCGACCGATGCATCTTCCAACAACGCGTCGTTCACGTCCACGCCTCCAACTACCGTTGCTGACGCCGCCAGTGTCGCCTCCGACACTTCCAAGCACGACATCACAGCTACCATCCAGGCCCTCGGCGCCCCTGCAGCATCCACCCCCGTCACCGGCTCTGCTGAGCCTGCTGAGCCCGCAGCACCAACAGAGCCCACAGAGCCCACAGAGCCTGCAGGGCACACTGACCACGTTGAGAATATCGAGGAGACTGTCCTAGTTGCCACCGACCAACCACCCCAATTGGGCCAGCAGACCCCCAGGGCGTCCACGCCAGAGCCCGGCCATGAGACTCCCACTCCGAGACGCGCCCGCTCCGCGCGTGCGGCTGCGCAAGCCCCAGTCTACAATCTAGCCAAGCTTACAGGCAACCATATCCACGGCAAGAGACGCGCCAACGGCGATTCCGTCAGGGACAAGCGCAGGAGGACCGTCTCGGGCGACACGTTGGTTGTCGACAACGGTATAGGCATCAACCCCAGCCTCGACAGCGTCGTCTACCGCGGTGTTGACGCGTTGGATATGAATTGGTCTCTTTCCGCCCCCAACTCGCCTTCGACCGCACGTGACGGAAACGCGCAGACCAAGTCTGCCGCAAACACCAAGAAGCAAAAGGCAAAGGCAATGTCCGCAAGACGGATATCCACGCGCGCTTCGGGTGCGGCTGCCGCCGAAGCAATCATCACCAAGGCTGCCTCGGTGGGCAAGCGGGGACGAAAGATGTTGGAGAACAAGCGCATACCTCGCGAGCTCAGAAGGCTACAGGACACAAACGAGTTCGCTGGAGTTGAGGCGAAACCTGTGCTTCATACTATCTGGAGCAATGGCAAGTACGTTGACCCCAACGAACTGGGCGTCGACGGCGAGCTGCTGCGAAAGAAGGTCAAGAAGGAGCGCGCATCGACAAGGCCTGAAGCCGTGGCCGAGGCCGAGGCCGAGGCTGAGGCGTCCAAGGAAGAGACTCCCACGGTTGCGCCTAAGCAGAAACGCGTCAAGAAGTGGTTGGACAAGGGCCTGTATGCAGGCCAGCCAGCCCCGCTGGACTACACCAAGGGGATGAGTGCTGCTGAGAAGAAGAAGCTTGTTCAACTTCCAGAACTCGCCCCGACCGGTAAGGTCAACAAGACATTCCCATTGCCCATGTTCGCAGGCCTGAGACTCCTGCTTAATGGGCGGGATTTCAAAATGCCGTTCGATGTTTGCAACCCGCTGCCACCTGGGCAGCCGAAACCGGACGAGTGGCGCAAGATGACCAAGAGTAAGACATGACTACAGCGTCGTATTGGAATCTGTGGACTGACTGTATCTCCTAGATCGATTTGTAGGAGACGCTGGCACGTACTGGCGGAAGACCGACCATTTCAAGGACTACCAGTCAAAATGCATCTGCAAGCCCGAGGATGGATGCACTGAAGACTGTCAGAATCGCATCATGTTATACGAGTGCGACGACACGAACTGTAGCGCGGGCAAGGAATACTGTCACAACCGCGCCTTCCAGAACTTGAATGCACGCACCAAGAAAGGCGGGCGATACCGCGTTGGTGTAGAGGTTGTGAAGACGAGTGATCGCGGCTACGGTGTGAGAAGCAACCGATGTTTTGAGCCGAACGAAATCATCATGGAGTACACTGGTGAGATCATCACACAGGCGGAGTGCGAGACTCGAATGAATGAGAAGTACAAGGACAACGAGGTGAGTAGTGAAGATTCAGTCGTTTTCCATGTGGGTCAAGGGCTGACAAGTGGTTCAAGTGCTACTATCTCATGGCGTTCGACCAGAACATGATCATCGATGCGACGACTGGCAGCATCGCTCGATTTGTAAACCACTCATGCGCACCAAATTGCCGCATGGAGAAGTGGATCGTGCATGGTCAGCCGCGCATGGCGCTTTTCGCGGGCGAGCGCCCTATCATGACTGGAGACGAGCTGACGTACGACTACAATTTCGATCCTTTCTCGGCCAAGAACGTACAGAAGTGCCTTTGCGGCAGCGCAAACTGCCGTGGCGTTCTGGGCCCCAAGGCCCCTACGATGCCCCGCGGTGAGGCGCTGGTCAAGGGTGTCAAGGAGACCGTCAAAGCCGCAGCTAAGGCCGGGAAGCGCAAGCTAACGGCGCTCCTCGACGGTGACGAAGGCTCGGGTGCTCCCAACAAGAAGCGCAAGGTGATCAAGGCCACGGGTGCCAAGCGCTCCTTGAGCGCAAAGGCTGCAGCTGCCGTCAAGAAGACTGCCAATAGCATCTCTGTCAATGCGAAGGCGGCTCTCTTAAACTCAACGGCACCATTGAAGACTCCAGTCAAGACGGTGTCCGTCCGCAAATCGACGCTCGTCAAGGCGTCCAGGACGTACACCAAGAACGGCAAGGAGTTGCTCCTCGCTGCGAGCCTGACCCCAGGCGGTGCCACGATTGTGGCGACACCAGCGGCTGGTAAGGGGGCAGGCCGTGGTCGGAAGAAGGCCACACCTGCAAAGGGCTCAGCGGCCAGAGCCAAGGGGACCGTCAAGGGCACCATCACCAGCGCTGCTGGCAAGGGTAATATTAGGAGCACTATCAAGAGTGCCAAGCACACAATCAACAAGTCTACCGGCAGGAAGACCGCCACCGCGAAGATGGTCAAGGCGAGGCAGATTGCTAAGAAGAGCATCTTGGAAGATGGCGAGGATGGCAAAGCGACCAAGAAATCTGCCAAGTCGGAACGCTCACCCACCGTCGAGGCCGGGTCCATCAGTGTCAAATGCCCCCGGGAAGGCGCTCGAGCTGTCCCGTACGCAGAATAAGATCTGCGTGGTGACAGATTCTGAGTAGACCTGACAAAGCTCGGATAGGGAGAAGGCTTGTCGACGAGATGGACTGTAAGCAGTCTCATAGGAGATTGTGCGACCTGGCGACTTTCAAGATGGAAAGGGTTCCAAGCCTCAGCTCCGCCCATCCCTTCGACATGGTGAGGAAATCATGAAGAGAGAAAGAGAGGGGGGGGACACCTTGGGGCAGAGAGGGCCCATGTAAGAGTACTCTTTGAGGACATACGAGGAGGGAGGGACCAGCATTGCATTGGCACAACGTTATCTTACAAACATATTTTGCTTGGTATGCCGAGGGCTGAGTTGTCGCGTTTGGTGAGGATCTGCCGGGTGGGAACGAAAGGGTTACTGTCTTCAACCTCAGGGCTCTTGCGCGTTACCGTGGGCCTGTTCTTCCCTCCCCTGGAAGGGCGGCTTACCCGGAGCAGTGGGATCCTTTTCTGCAGCAGGCAGCGGGAGAAATGAATAATACGATGGTTTAGCTTCATTGCTCCTTCGCCCCTGTGACCAGGCATTACCTGCACGCGAGCACGCCCGCGAGGCTTGAGGCTCTGCAGTTCACGCCCTTCCCCTTGCCCGCAGGCCGGCCTGCCTATACGAGAGCCTTGTGTGTACTGTACCGTCGACCGAGTCCTCTTTCTTCCTTCCTGATGGGTTGCGTGCGCCGGGGCGCAGTGCTTGGCTGCCGCAGGACTTGGGGCGTGGTCGGGCCCGGGGCAAGGGGGGCCCTTCTCGAGGGCAAAAGGGGACGATGAGGCTCTTCTTGTTTTTTCATTGCAGTGAGGGCTCTGAGGCTCTAGGGGGCTATGCTCATCCTCGAGGCTCTAGGGGGCTGTGAGCACCCATTCTGCACCCTCCTACTTCCATTGTGCGTGCATGAGTTTTCATGCCCAACAACCTCGCATTGGCCGTGTACACACCTTCTGCCAATGCAGGGCTGACATAATATCCAAAGTTTTCTTGGTTCGTCGGGCAGGACTGCATCTGCAGCGAGTAGATTGAAAGGATCGAAAGGACGGGTTCGTGCAATGAAGAAAAGTGGGTGTGTAGGGGTGGGCGGGTATTGTACCGGCTTGCGCAAGGTTGGGGGGGGGGGGGCAATATACACACCCATCCAAACCCGCCATCCCCGCCCCCCCCTCTCCAGAGCCTTGAAATCTGGGACCGGTTCGAGTCCTTTTGCCCCCCGTGTAACGTACCCGTGGGGGTTTGGAGAGGGGGCCTGTAGTCGGAGCTTGATTTGGCCGCTTACGCGGTTCGGCACTAAATATGCGATTTTGGGAACGGGACTGACTGGTGCCCTCATAAGACTCGGTACATGGATGTGTGCGTACGTGGGCCAATTCCAAGAGTAGTCGTCTTTGGTACCGCCATCGCTCGTTCGGGAATGTTCATCGACTCGGGACGACTTGGTTTGAGGCGCGTCTTCCACTCTTGGCGTGGTGGGGGGGGTATAGGTGCGGTCTGCGGTTGAGGAGGGCGGCCCACGGAATTTTCTAGGCAGTCCTGATTGTAGAAGCAGCACATGGATCTTGGTAGTCAATTAGCTGACGAGTTCAGTTTGACGCGTTGGTGCCGGCTGCTGGTAAGAACGCGCGTCTGAGTGCTGCCGGCTGCCTGGCATAGCTATTCAAGACTGAAGAGGGCGTGTTACAGGCTGAGTGAAGGGTATAATAGCTGAGGAACATTGGCATTGAAATGTACAATTCCATTCGTTCAGTGTTGCTTGAGGTTCGTGGTAAATGAAAATGGTATTGATATTGCCGTTAAACTCCGCATGTATTTCTGTGTGTATATGTATGTAAAATCAACGCAGTGCCCGTGAATCATTGTCGCCTGTGTTCCGACAGATGTTCATTCTATGGTTTCCTGACTAGCCCAGCAATTGATGAAAATTCGCAAAGGTATGTCCTCCAACAGTGAAAACAGATTTGGGCGTGACCCTATGCGTTCTTGGAAAGCAACCGTGTCCGTCTAAATAAACTCCAAGGGAATAACTCCAACGCTCGCTTCGTATCTAAAGGTGGTCACAGTCCTAAGGCAGAGCGGTGGTGACAACGGACAGGAATCAAGTCTCGCTCATCACCTTGTGGCGGGCGATTGAGGTGGTGACTGATGTGTACCGCGACTTCAGGCCATGTTGTTCAGGTGTCTGGTTGGGCGGAGGGGAATGGCTTGGTGGGAGGCGCGAGCTGAGACAACCGAACAACCGATAGGAATCGTAAATCTCCGCAGTTGGTCATCGTCCACTGGTAGGCTCAGGAGGAAAGAACTGCTGCTGGGATAGCAGTACAGTATTTTGAAGGGCTTCGAAATGATGATCTGGAGTCGGCGGAGATTGGTCATTTCTGGCAACCACCATCCGAATGATCCTCCTCTGAGTATGATTGTCAGTATGGTGTTCGCTTCGAGGATCTCATATCAGTGCTTCCTACCAATTGGATCCGGAGAGCCTCGTTATGAGCGAACTTTGTGTGCCTCCACATGGCAGTTGACACACCGAGCTACACCACAGCTCACACATGCTGGGACTGTGTGAGCGTTCATGCCGGCGTGACCGCAGTAGCAGCACGCCCAGAGGTAGACAGTCTGAGTCTTGTGGTGGCCCATATTGCGTGAAGGATGTGTTTTGGTTGCTGGGAGGGCTGTGACGGGTTGACTGGGTGTTTTCAGGACTGTGGTGAGTGCTCAAGGTGAGGAGAGCTGTGATATTGTAGATGTGGGTGATGATGGAGCAAGAGAAAGCATGATGACAGTGGCGAGAACTGAATACACTTATACCCAGTGGTGCTCGCGGCGAAGTGAGAACGAGGCGAGACATTGCCGTGTATTTCCACTTGGATGTCTTCACAGCCCTCGTAAACAGGCATACCAGAAGCGTGAGGCGACGACATTGCGGCGTGAACCGACATAGCCATGATTGACAGGCCGCAGCACTTGGATCGCAGGAGATGAGCCTAAGACCAGGCAGATATGATTCAGACCTGCAACGAGGACTCAGGACAAGAAAGTGGCTAGCCCCTGGGGCCGTGGGTGGAAACTGCCACGCGTTGGACGAGGTGCCGGGCAGCGTCCTCCACTCAGAGGACGGGGAGACGTTGGTCGAGCGATTCTCCTAAGCATATGCCTCGCTGCGCATGAACAGTCATCGGCCGTTCCATTGCCTGTGCCCCATAGCCCAGCAGGTTGGCACCCCGGGGGGGGAGGGCTTGTACGGACGCCTATGATGACAGGCAGAAAGCGCCAGCATCAGAGACGACGTGATGAAGCCGATCAGCCTGGGTGCAGAATTCGGTGACAGCATAAGGCAGCGGCGGGGCGCCAGACGGGTGTAATGCGTTCCATTCGGTCTGGACAAGGTGGCTTAGTTTTTTCCATGTCGCCAACGGGCAAGGCACGGTGACGGGGTGAAGAGTATAGTAAGTACGGAGAAGGAGGGCGATGGCGGTGCGGGCTGTCCCGGGAGTCTGGGCCAGAGTCACATGAATGGCGAGCGCCCGTGGAGAATAAGACAGATAGACTGGGTAACCCGGCGAATGGGAGTCACGCGGCATGAGTGCACTGCTCGCTGGCCCCGGGGCCGTGACGTCGAGAAGCTTTGTGCTCGTCCGCGAATTGGGCAGTTGGCGAAGTGAGCGAGGGGCAGGATGGGCAGGACGAGTTGGCCAGCTCCAACTCGCTGCGCAGTGGCCAGGCCGCCCCCTGTCGTGAATGCGGCTCTTTTCTCCAACCTCCCCAAAAAGGCCCCCCCTGCTTCCCCCCGTTTGACAGCAATGTTGGCGGCGGGTACTCCACTTTGTCGATAGACGCAAGGCACCAACGTTGGATAGTCCCAACTGCCTGTCACTGGACTTGTCTCTGCAGCCTTGGAGGCTCCTCGAGCTCGACCGTTCCCACGCCGCCCTAGTGCCAGTGCCCTACTGTGGTAGACAACCAAAGCATTGCCCCTTCTCTTGGACCGCATGAGCGCTCTGAGTGGTCGAGAAGGGCCAATGTCCTCGTCCGACGGCGGCCCAACCCCGTGGTTCGGCGTGCAGCCTGGCAGGGCAGCTTTGCGCAAAACCTCCAATGTGCATCGCCATCTCAGCTCAGTCCCTGGTGACTCATCCAGTCGAATCACAGAGGTGGTGTGCGTGATCCGAGAGACAGCGCCGTCGCAGGGCGGCACAGAAAGAGCCGCATCAGCGGCTTACAGTCGGCAGTCTGATGCCCCCAGCCGCTCCCGATTCTCGCCCGTCAATGTTGGATCTTGGTCCCGTCTGCCTGGCCACTAGTGCTCAAGGTGACCCACAAGGCTGATTCAACCCCCGGTGAATGCTGCAATGTCGTGCACCCCTCATGCTCTTCTCCTCGGAGTCATCGATGTCCCGGATGTGCAATGCCGTCAGTTGAGCCGCATGCCCCCCTCTCTCGGGGGGTTCACAGCTCCCCTGAACCCCCCCCCTCCACATTCCTCCCGTAGTCGACGACGTATTTGCAGCTTCCATATCTTCCGTGGAACGATGCGCCCGCGGCTCTCGAGCGAGAAAATGCCTGGTGAAGGTTCGCATTTGAAGGCGATGAGAGGGTATAAACGTGTTTGTACCGTGACCTGCGATCACCGAGAGGCTCCTCGACGTCACTCGATCCAACCAGGTGTACTTTCCTCGCATAGATCCACAGACGACGATTAGCCCAGCCTGGCATGCTAATACACAGCAAGCTTCCTCGGTTTTCGTCTATGCCTGCCCTGAAACCCGGGACGACCCATCCAGGACTCTCTCCCAGCCCCTGGAGTCACCGTTAAGGGACCAGCTGAAAGCGTCCCATGGTGGTGGTTGCGTTCGTTCCGGCGTGTCGCACTCGTACCAGGCAGGCCTCATCTGAAGTTGGCAAATGTTCCGTTGTTGCTTGAGACAGTGTGCTGGCCTTCCTGAGCAAACTGCCCAAGTCAATTCGCATCAATCCGTAGTCGTGTGGAGCTGTCGTAAAAGTATTACTCCAAATCTAGACTCCACTGAGACCCATCCATATGCGAGTAGTATCGGATTCAAAGACCAATGAGATAAGAGGGATGCTTGGGAGACACGACTGGCCTGAAAGTGATGCGAGCTCTCAGCCCCCGCCTAGCAATGCCTTTCTTTTGCACCACCCTGTCTCGCCTTATACTGGGGCAAGCAGGGGAAGCCAAGAGGAGAAGCATGGCAGTATTCGGAAATCGGAAAGAAAGAAAAGAGAGAAAGAACATCCGAACCACGTATTGTGGAGCGCAGGAAATGGGAAGGTGCAACCAGGCAAGCAGTCCAGGCTTCTGAAACTCTTGTGGTGTGACCCTGCTGCTTACTTGCCTTGCTTGAACAACAAAAGATGTGGTGTGGCACTTGGCCAGGAGGAAAAAGCAAATTGATTAAATCTTTTGCAAGAGGAATCCCCCTTGGAGCGGGCCAACGGGGAATCGGAGGAGAGAGCACTCAAGCTCGAGGGAAGCCATGGCGGAATCTTCGGGGGGGGGGGACTATGCAGAGGTTCTCTTGGGAGTAGCAATGACCAGAGCACCGAGAGCGACCAGACTGCGGGCGACGTACGTATTTATATCTTTGAGCAGGTAGAGTTGCGGCTCTTGAGCCTCAAGGCACCCGGTAGCCTCGGAGCCTAGGTGAGTATGCCTTCGAGGGATGGAGGTTACATTCACTTTCACACCCACCCACACACACACAACGAAGCATACAATTCGGGCAAAATGATAACATCGAAGGCTTTGTCCGAGGCTCCAGCATGTGCTTGATGGTTTCGGTGTTGTTGTATTTGTCGCTCCTATCAGCAACGCAGCCTGCTGGCCGGTGATCGAGCAGCCCAATAACGACCGTGGACTCGGACGGCTCGTAGACTCTGCAGGGCAATAAAGGGGCCTTTTGTCCATCTCGACTACCAATTAATGATCGAGGAGCAGAGGTTCCATGCCGTGCTCACGACTTGGCGCAACTGCCGGGCGATACGATCAAGGATAGACCCCGACCAATGCAGGCTTTCCCAGTGGCACAGCAGCTGTGGTTGTGGCCCATTATAGGATGGCAATAAGGGGAAGGGGCTGGGGTTGGAATCCGTACGTGCTCGACAGTGATGGCGGTCATGAGTGGTCATGTGAGCCCAAAAGTCCGTGGCGGCCGGGGACTTGCAGGTCGACATCCAGATTCACACACGGTTGAAGAGCGGCATCATAGCTCAAATCCCTTTTCTCTCCGAGCGAGCCGTTAGCCACCGGACCAATAAGACTGCCACTGTCGTCGGCTGGCTTGGTGTCGTGAGTGGCAGCCTGTTCACACGGAAGGATGGATGGTGGAGCGGGTGACGGTCCGCACAGGGTTTAAAAAAAGCAAGTCCTGGCTTGTGGCACCAAGCGAGTTGACGCCACAGGTGACCGGGTGACTGGCTAGACGCCCTCCAGTTAGGTGTTCGCTGGATGTGATCACCTTCGGAGTCCAGGTTGGCATGGGGTGACGATGTCCATGGCACGCCGCTGAGCCCCTTTTGCTGGCGACCGCAGCTCATAAAGTCGGACACGAGCGGCGACTGGCACTGGCTGACCCAGATGACAACCAAAACCTGGGGACGGACGGAAAAGGTATGATTGGATGATAAACACCGGCAGAAGATGAATCTGATCTAATGAGCAGGAAGGAGTGTGCAATTCGAATTTTATCGACGAGATGAGGGCAATCTGCCAGGCCGGCGCGGCCGACGATCAGAGCTCCAGGGCCTCCGACAGACCCTGACAACAGGCAAACAAGGCCAGAGAGACAAGAGAAGACGGAACCCAGGACAAGTAATTCCACGTTCCACGCTGGTTCCCGCTGACACGGCCACTCTCTCCCATTTATCCTCTCCCTCCTCTCCGCGTGGCACGCCCCGTTGGCCGCGACCCCGGTCTCGCGTGCGACGGGTTAATGACTTGTTCCAACACATCAGAACGACTCGAAACAATCCTTCACGCCCTCTGGCCCGCACATCTCGGCCGGCACCTGATCGATCCTATGCTAGGCAGAAGGTGCGGATGCTGATAGCCACAACTCGTGCATGGTTCTTCCGCAGAGCCACCACGAGTTGTCGTGTGCGACGGGCCCACAACAGCACATACCTGCCGAGCACGCCTAGGTATATCAATTAGCCTCTCGGCAAGCAGCAGGGGCAGGGATCACCAATGCATGGCAGTGGGAGCAGCGCACGGACGGCCCTGAGGATCTGCCGCGGCGCTCTCCATACGTCACTCGTCTTATTATTATCCCCCGACCATCCGCAGATTGCCAGCCCCGACGTCCAACGACACCTCCTGTCCACCGCGACGGTCGCGCGTCGGGGCGCTACCATGTCCTCCTCCCCCTCCTCCGCCGCCGCCGCCGAGTCCAAGCTGTTCCCAAGGTCGGAAGCCAGGAGCCACAATGCTGCCAACCGATGGACAACCCGCATAATCCCCGTTCTTCTCCTCGCGGTTATCGGCTTCGCCTGCTGGGCCCTCACAAAACCTATTTGCGGTGAGTCTAAACTCTGCCGCGCGCGAACCGCACGGCCAGAAACCTAATGAGAGACGAGACGAGACGAGAGACATCTGGAGAAGGCTAGGCTGACACGCGGCGTCGCACCCACCCCCAGTTGACTTCTTTATCGCTCGAAACCAGCAGCGCACCGCAATCGCCCTTCTCGTCCTTCATTACATCTTCCTAATATTAATGCTCGTATGCTACGCCCGTACGCTATACACTGTTACATATAACCCAGGCGTCGTGCCCCTCGAACCGAAGCTTGGCCTCGAGTCCTTCTACACCCGCGATTTCTACACCTGCCGGAGCGACGGCCTGCCAATCTGGTGCTCCGACTGTCAGAACTGGAAGCCTGATCGGGCCCACCATTCTGGCGACGTCCAGCGCTGCGTCAAGAAGATGGACCACTACTGTCCTTGGGCCGGGGGCATGATCGGCGAGACGGGTAAGCCTTTCTGATAGATGGTTCTCATGGATGATTGTTCACTGGGGAGACATGTCACGAGGATAACACCCGTCGACTCTCGTCCCCGACTCTCCCTTTTGAGGATAATGACTGATTTGGCTGTACAGCCTTCAAATTCTTTATACAATTTGTCACATACACCGCTTGCTACTGTATAATTTGCTTATCTGCCGGAGCGTACGTCACCAGGACGTTTTCCAAGGAAGGCAGAGATGTTTCCGCTCCTTCGATCATCCTAATAGCCTTTTCGGGTTTCTTCGGCTTATTCTCATTCACCATGGCCGCCATGTCACACGGCTTTGCCCTCAGCAACATCACAAACATCGAAAACCTGAGTCGGAGGACAAAGGTTCACCAGCTCGCCATCCGGATCCCGCTCAACCAGACACCGCATTCTGATAACAGCGCCACGCCGAATGAATACGAGACCATAACTTTCCCCTTGACAAACCCAAACTTTGACGGGAACCAATTCATATACGAAAACCAGAACGGAGCCAACGGAGCCAACGGAGCCGGCCAGCGTGCCCCGGAGCACAAGTTTGCTATCGTGAAGACCGAGGTAGGCGAGAATCCGTGGGACACGGGGAGCTATTACCAGAACTGGAAGTCCGTAATGGGCGACAAAGGCCTCTTCGACTGGCTGCTACCTCTTCGGCTCTCTCCCGTTTGCCATTATAATGGGGAATACCCTATGGGTCCGGTCGTGGATAGACTTCGGGAGAAGTTAAGGAAATGATACCACTCGAACTGCCCAGATCTTGCCTTGTGCTTTTTCCCCAGTGGGTGAATCGATGCGTTCCCGAGCTCCAAGGTCCACTATCACTTCACCGTTTATGTGACCATTCCACTGCCCGTAGATTGCAAAGTTTCTCTTCGCTCGTATAAATCGTGCTCACAGCATCAAATTTGGAGCATTCTAACCTAGATTGGATTCATGCGAACGAAGCACTGGCATGGGCTGCGGGTTATCTTGGACGACGCGTCGAAATTGTTCAATTGGTCGGGTATCGGGAGAAGCTCGAAGGTCAGCAACATCACGACAAGCAGGATGCGGAACTGCTGCGTCGCGAATTTTCGACCTATCATCTCTGTCAGTCCCGCCGGAGAACTTGATCTCGGAGGGGAGGCTCGAGAAGTGTGAGAATGAATGGTCCTTACCGAAACACGCCCTCGCGCCTGCTCCGAAGGCCAGCCGCGGCAGTGCCTTCGCGTCGAACGACCCGTCAGCCCTCAGCCAGCGCTCCGGGTGGAACTCGTTCATGTCCGTCTGCCATAATGTGCCGTACGCCGTATCTGCCCTGCTGCTAACACTCCGCATGGCGTCCGGAACGGCGAAGGGCTTGTGTGCGACGTAGGTGCTGCACACAAGTGTGGCGCCCTTGGGAACGCGGTGGCCCAGGAGTTCCGCGTCGCAGGCGGCCTCCCGGACGATCTCTGGGATCACGTTGCTCTTGCGCAGCAGCTCCTCGATGGAGGCGTCGAGGTAGGGGATGTTGGCGGCGAGGATCGCCTCGACGGGCGGGGTCTGCGGCGAGGACGGGAAGTGCGCCCGCAGCGCGTCGCGCAGCCTTGCTTGCTCGACTGGGGCGTTGGTGAGCAGCTTCACTGTCCACGACAGGAGGGACGCGGTTGTCTCGTGGCCCTGTTGGGAACAGGTCAGCTCTGCATTATTGGATGAAGACTTCGCCTCTTTAAACAAACCGGGGCGATTTGGAGTGGACTCACCGATACCAGGAGCAGAAAGAGCTCATCAAACATATCGTCAATTGTCGGCCGGTAGATATCGTCTGGGGATACCTTCCCGAACCTGCGCAGTGCTCGGTCCAAGGCGCAAACGTCCCGGGCCTTGGCTATTCCCTCGTCGTCTTTCGCGTCGCCGAGGTCAGCGAAACGCGCCGCCGATAGCTCGAGCAGCTCGCTCATAAGCCGGCGCGTGGTGGCCCAGTGTCGCCTCCACGTCGGCGTCAGCGACCAGAGAAAATGCAGGACCCCAGGGATAGGCGACATCAGGGTCGCAGGGATGAGGTCTATGAAATACGTGCCGGCCTCGAACTCCCCGCGCATGGGCGCCACAGCCATCTCGGCCGGCTCGTCCATCGAGTCGGGCTGCTCGATGGCATGGGCCCACTCGAGGACAATCTCGCGCTCGCTCCTGACGGCGCCGACGTCCGAGCCGAGCAGGACCTTCCAGATCACGTCGTAGGTTGCGATCTTGAAGTCGTCCCGGACCCAGAACGGCCTGCCGCCGGCGATGCGGGCCCTCACGCGCCAGAGCTCGACCAGCTCCGAGGCCGCGCGGTGCATGATTGGCGCGGCTTGGTCGCGCAGGAAGCCGACGCTGATGATGTCACTCCAGAGCCTGACCTGGGCCCTCCACTCGGGGCCCTTGACCTTGGCGAGGCTGGACCCGGGCACGATCGGCTTGAAGGGGCGGACGAGCGCGGGGGACTTGTCGAACTCACGCAGCCGGTTCTGTAGCAGGTCCTCGATCTCGCGCGTGTCGCTGATGTACACCAGCGGCCGCCAGAAGGGCATCAGGAAAAGCTGTATGACGGGGGCCCCGAGCTTCTCGAACTGGGACAGGATCATCCTCGCCGGGTCCCGGCAGCGCTGCGCCTCAGCCGTGAGCTCGGGCATGTCGCCAAAGAGCCTGCGTGTCGAGTGGGGGTTGTACGGGATGCCACTGTACGGGCGGCGATGGGTAGCACGATGGTAGAGGTAGGCCAGAAGGGTCAAGATAGGGAGTGCGATCGCGGCGGCTGTGCTGGGGGCTGCCATGGTGGAGGTTCATGATTATGGGCTGGTGGTAGACTACGGATGCTGCCGCGTTTGAGGGTCTTGTTGCACCCAGGATTGTGCTACGAGCGACGGAAGGCCGCAGCAGCATTTTTACAGACAGTAGTCCTCTACTGGCCCTGCTTCTAAAAGGCCGGGACAATATCTAGAGCAAGGGTGGGCTTAGTATTGTGCCTCTCATTGCTGTCGCTCACCACCGGCGAATCGGCTGCGGCGGCAGCACAAGAAACACCAATGGCCACAGAACGCCGGGGAATTTGATGACAACACGCCGCCAAGTCATCCATCCCATCGTGACACCAATTTTATAAGCTGACAGCTCTGAAGGAAGCTTGTTGAGTGTGTGCGGTGTAAGTATGAACACAGGGAATGGTAACACACCAGCCGGGGTCGCGAGAATATTGCTGCGTGCCACAATACGCGCCTCGGCTTCCACTGCATACCAGAAATAAGATTCCTACGTGAAGTCCTGCCACATTTTGTCTTCTGGGGGAGGGGCGGGCCATTGGCATAAGCAGAGGTCCCCGAAAGGTAATCAATTTCATTAGTGTGATGTTACTCCTTGCCAGTGCTCAAGGCTACCGTCTACTTCGGCGTCGACTGCAGCTCGTCGCGCGCAGAAAGTCGCAGAAACTTACCCCAGATTATGAGGACCAGGGCAACATACGAGGGAGTCCTTGTTTCCTCTTTTTATTTCTTCTGTCTTTGGAAAGCCTGGGTCCCATGGCTGAGTTGTGTTGTCTCCGTCATTCGATAGGCAAAACATCCACGGCATACACAAGTAGGTAGGTGGTGTCCAAAAGGAAAGAATCGGCGGCGGGCAAGGCAGGGGGAAGACCGTCCTGCCAATGGCCCACACGGACTGACACGGGCAGAGCCGCAAAGTATTCAGAGGCCTGTCGCCTTCCAGAACCTTGGAAGCTTTGTCAAAAATTTGGAATACACACCTGGGCAGGCCCAGCCTTGCGGGTGCCTGGCTGGGACACCTCGTGGCAAGCCTGCTCTGTCACATACTGCTCACCTCCCGGTCCAGATCTGACCGATTTTCTCCAGCCTTGTGTGCGAAAGCGTTGCTCGTCTTTTCCCCTTCCAACTTTAGCTTGCTCGCTTCATCCCGCGATGTCCCACACCCTGCTTCGTCGAAACCTGGATGGAGCCTTGTAGGGCCAGCACACCACACCCTTCCGAGGTGGCCCGGCAGCCTTCGTTGCCACCATAACACACTCTCAAGACCAATTTGGGTAGTATTAAAGGTCGATCATGAAACGAGTCAGAGTGAGCAGGCATAGGTGCGGGAGTGTCACGGGAAGAAGCACGATGGTTATTGTCGGACAGAGCATCGGCGCGCCGTTAATGATAGAATTCTCCAAGCTGTGCCCTAAGGAAATTAGATATTCTTAGACATTTGTCTCCATGTTACCTTCGACATCAAGGAAAAAGCTATCTCAACCACCTGTGTTGGGGCAAACTGGCCTTGCCCGTGGATGGGCAGTCAAGATCCATCTCAACCGACTTCCTGACTCCCACGGATTGGCAATGGGGATACCGGAGCTGACGCGTCACTAGACCTATGGGCCATTCCGTGAAAAAGGCCCGAATCCGTCGATCGAAGGGCAGAAGTTCCCTGCTCCGCCGAGGCTCCTGGCAGACTAGGAACATGGACGAGACGCCGTGGAAACCACATTTTGAGTTCGGCACTATCACAACGGCCCCCAAACGGGTCTCACATGGGTTGCTTTACTAGCAAAAGCATACATACAGCCCTCTCACCCTGGTTCCCTCCTCTCAACCTTCCATCATTTGCTCCGGCTCGGTCATCTCCGTGTCACAACCTAGCAGCAGTGGTCTATGACCCCGTCGCCTTGGTACAACTGCCGCACCTGCCATGGCCGCAGCTGCTGTCTTCACACCTAGTGCTGTTGCCGCTATTGGGGTTCGAAAGCAACCCCTTGTTTCTCTTGCAAGCACAGCAGTACCAGTTGTTATTGAAGGACTGCGTGTATGACCTGGTGAGAGGTAGTCAGTGGTCGCTAGTGCCGGCGCGACTTCATCTGCGCGGGGACGGACATATCTTGGGCTGTGGGCCAGCGAAACTTTTGCTCGATGTAGAATGAAGTGATGGGGTATATTGGTACACAAATGTAGTAAAAGAAGACACTAAGAAGGCGTGACTTGTCGTTGGCGCTTGTCGACGGTCTGTCGTGATGTTGAGATTTTCCAGCTGATGATCGATGTCCATCGTCCGCAATTCTTGTCGTGATGTCGGCCATCTTATACTCTCGACCTCGGAGCACTCCTAAGCGTAAGACTCGGTCTGTATAGTGCCTCAGCCCACGATCGCAGACATAATCATAATCATCCTTCCGCGCTGAGACCCGTCAGGTGCCCGGAGTAGGGCAGCCCCCAGGGCACAAGCGAGATGATCCCGTCGCGTCTCGACGATTCAGAGACTTCGGCGTTGTCGAACCTTCGGGCATACCAAGCCATCTAAGGCTTAGAGAGGATTCGCATCCGTGAGCAGTACTGCGACGTTGCCTCACCGTTGTTGCTGTGTGCTCCCCACGGTGGGTGACTCAAGAACCTTTCGTGGCCCCAGGACTCCGCAAAGCGGCTTGGATCGTCGCGGGAGGGAGTCCGGAGAAGGCGTTGAAGGATCCTTCTCGAGGAGGATGTTGGACGACAGAATGTGGTTGGGCGGGCGGCAAATGAAGCGGGAGGGAGTCAGGGGTGCTTCAACACCGTCGGCGGCGCCGCCCTGCAGCTTGAGAGAGCACCGAGACTATAACGATGCCTGCTTTCGTCAAAACCTGATAGGTGGTTCTCCCGCTCGTGCGATGTCAGTCGGGAGAGGAAGGGCAAGAATTTGCTTACATGCATAGTGGGCTCCTTTGTGCTGCGGTGCTCAGCATGAACCACAACACTTTGGGATGAGGGAGCGTTCGGGGGCAATGCTCGGTACGCGAGCCCTCGAGTCGTAAACTGACACCTCTGTTCGCAGCCTGACTTGCCCGGCAGAGGGGAGCGGGCGTGCGCGGTTCCTCCTCTTCCCCTACTGCATTGTCGGGCTCCTTTGTGTTCATCACATGGGTACACAATGCCTGGAATCACATTCGTGATAGGATGTCGAGGCGCCGTTGTTATTACCTGGGGTAACCCAAGTCACCTTGGATAAAAGTACGGGCTTGATTTCCAACCTGTTTCTCGGCCACCTGATATTGCACTTTGGCTCAAGGCCACCGAGCTGTGGACTAGCAAGCTTCGATCCTCCTTTTAGTATCCGTATCCGACCCAACGATACACCCCATAGGAGCAATATGAGACGGACAGAGCCGGGAGCCGAAGATCAAGAGCAACCCCACGGTGCCTCTTTCGAGGGATGATGAAGACACGAGGAGAGCCGGGTACACACAGCCTTGCCATGAGATATGACGCCAGCACTCACCGCAAGCTTACAGATTTGCATGACACTACATGCGAGTCCCGGTCCCGCGAGGGAGGAGCGGCTGATCTCTTCAATAATTATAGTGCAAACGGTCGCCCAGCCTGTCGTAGCTTTGTTTGACCGTGGTCCCGCGATGTCAAGACATCCAGCAAGTCGATACAACGGGGGAGGAACGGGCGAGGCTTGTAGTGGATCGCACTGCCTATAATAAGCAGAGGTCAGCAGGCGATTACTGAGGGTAATTGTACGATATGGAGCGAGCATTGGAGGAACCAGATTTTACCCCATGGGGCTTGGTGAGCCATGCGCCTTCCCGTCTCCCCGGAGCAACAGCTTCATTACCAGTGCCCGATGGCCCGCGATGGACAGTCACAGACGACGTAGAATCTGCCCGGCGAGGTTTCAAGGCGCCAGTAAAGCGGCGGAGTAATTCTGTGGGCCACGCTCTCCCGCCCTATAAAACCGAAGAAAGAAGAAAGGCGAGGAGTCAAGGATCCTCCCGCAAAGTCGCCCGGCCTACAGTGGTCAGATGAATAGAAACAAGAACAAACCACCAAAGAGGGGCGTTGTATGAGATAGTCTCACGCATCCTGAAGGTGCGGGGAATCCTCGTTCTCTTGCTATTAAGCCATGGCTGGAGTTCTCAGAAGACCTCTGTGGCGGTTCGACGCCATGGCGCAACTGGACAGTGCACGAAGACTTCGAGGCACCCGCCCAGTTATCCCGGTTCTGGTTGTTGCACCGGAGAGGAGCAGGTCAGCCTGGGATATCAAGGCTTCCAGCTGGGACAGCGGCATGGTATCATGTCGCTCGCAGACATAGATGCCTTCTCAGCTAGAAAGGATCTGCTGCCGACACTGCTCAAAGTAGGTTGATGGCTGCGTGCCACGTCAAACGACAGCTTCTAAAAGCAATGCAACTTGACGCCCCAGATTAGGTCGCTTCCCGCGCGCAGTATAATGCAACGGCAGGCTGGTGTGCATCTAGGCGTGCCAGGCCAGACAAGACAGGGTTGTATCAGCCAGCAGCCAGCAGCCAGCAGCCAGCAGCCAGCAGCCGTTCTCCACGGCGCCCCGAACTTGAGCGCGGGACGCCGGGCAGCACCCATCCGGGTGTCGTTGCTCGGGGTAATAAAGAAGAGAGTGACAGGAGAGCCGCACACGGGGAAAGCTGCACGCAGGAGGCCCCTAGCAGCGACAGTGCAATGGCATGGAGTCTCGAGAAAGGTTCACCGAATCGAGCAATGGCTAGCACAAATGTACGTATGTGGCGTGCGCGTGCAGGAGCCTGCTGCACGACATCCTCGTCCAGATCATCATGGCCGGCATTATGCCAACTGCGACAATCGAGCTGTGCATGTCCAAACGGACGGTTCTCGCACTGGCCAGGCACTAACAACAAAGCGTGCAACCGCCAAGCACTTGTGTTAAAGCGCGGGAGCAGGCTCCCCCTGACATGGAAGCTAGCGCTGTGGTTCACGGGTTGACGCGATTGATATCGCCATTCTACCGCGCCGACAAGGCCAGCGATTGATGGCTTCTGGGCACCCACCACAACCCGCCCAGTCCGACCATGCCTTGACCTCTGATGTATCCGTCAACAACATGTCCTCACCCACGCAAGGTTTCAGGGAATCCTCCCCGGCCGGAGCGCCGCGGCGCACAAGGTCCCATTTCAACTATCGCCACCTCAACACCCTGGCCTCCTGCTCGGCATCATGTCCTCTGAGAGTCATCGCACACATCGATCTCGACGCCTTCTACGCCCAGTGCGAGATGCGACGGCTTGATATTCCTGACGACCAGCCACTTGCTGTTCAACAATGGGAAGCACTTATTGCGGTAAACTACGCCGCGCGCAACTACGCGATTGGAAGATTCACAGACATCACTCAAGCCAAAGAGCTGTGTGATAATCTGATATGTCAGCACGTGGCGACCTGGCGGGAGGGTGAAGATAATTGGGCCTACCGCGATGACCATTTCATGAGCACTGACAAAGTCTCCTTGGACCCGTGAGTGCACGTGAGATTATTTGATTTCCCCCTTGCCAGTGAAATCTTGACCTGTGGAATGAAAAACTCATATGAAAAATCAGATATCGGTTGCAGTCGAGAAAAATCCTCGCCCTGATCAAAGAATCACTCCCCGCAAACCTTCAGAAGGTCGAGAAAGCTTCCATAGACGAAGTGGTAAGCATTCCTTGGGAGTTGCGGTCTCCGTTCGCCCATGCTTCCCTGGAGGGCTTCAAAGAGCTGACACACCCGCAGTTTCTTGACCTGTCGGCCCAAGTGCACGCAATTCTTCTGGACCGCTTTCCCGAGCTCAGGAACCCGCCTCCCTATGATGACCCGACCGAGAGATTGCCAATGCCCCCGGTAACAGCGCTCGACTGGAAGGCAGACGCATTGGTTGACCTCGATGACACAGAGACGGAGACAGATGATCCCGACTGGAACGACGTTGCTCTTTTGATAGGGTCTGAGATTGTTCGTCATGTCCGAGCAGCTATTCGTGCCCAACTCAAGTACACTTGTTCCGCGGTGGGTCCCAAGCATATCCAGGCTGGTCTTCCCGTTCTCAGGCTCATTCTACGTGAAACAGGGTGTCGCAAGCAACAAGATGCTCAGCAAGTTGGGCTCCGGTCACAAGAAACCTAATGGGCAGACCGTCGTACGGCATCGAGCCATCCGGCAATTTCTGTCGGGCATCAAGTTCACCAAGATTCGGAATCTGGGAGGAAAGCTGGGCGAACAGATTGCACAGACTTTCAACACGGAGTCCGTCAGCGATCTTCTGCTGGTCCCCGTAGAACAATTCAAGTCCAAGCTCGGAGATGACACCGGGGTGTGGGTTCACAAGTCAGTGTCACTTTTCTATTGCAACGGATCCCCGACTTTCATGTTTTTGGAATGTTCTAGAATGCAACACTTTGGGATCCGTACGTAGCAGGACTAACGTCACCATTATAGTACAATAAGGGGCATCGATAATACTGAGGTCAACTCGCGTGTTCAGATCAAGTCAATGCTGTCAGCAAAATCATTTCGCCCCGCCATAAACAGCGTGGATTCGGCAGTGAAGTGGCTGACAATCTTTGTGAGCGACATCTTCTCCCGCTTAGTCGAGGAGGGCGTCATTGAGAACAAGCGACGTCCTCGGTCGATCAATCTCTGCCACCGGCATGGCGGCCAAACACGCTCAAGGCAGGGTCCCATACCCCAGGGGAAGCCGATCGATAAGGAGTTGCTGCTTGACCTCGCCAAGAACCTTCTTAATCAGATCGTCCTCGAGGGCAAAGTTTGGCCATGTAAGCACTCGCGTGGCTGGGCTTTGTGCGCGCTGACAGAACCTCATGCTACCATATACCACACTATATACCGTGGCCAGCACCTTTGCTCTGAACGAGACACAACTGACAATGTGACTGACCCAGGCACAAACCTTTCCCTCAGTGTCGGCGGATTCGACGAGGGCATCACCGGTAACATGGGTATCGGAGCATTCCTTGTGAAGGGCGAGGAGGCACACTCTTTAAAGAGAAGCTCGCGAGAAGGCTCAAACGAGGCAACGCCTTCCAAGCAGCCAGAGAAAACCAGGAAGCTCGAGAAGGAAGGTATCCAGCGATTCTTTCCCAGAACGGCAACGACCGCGTGCGATGATGAAAATAGTGCTTTGAGTCCAGCCACTGGGCGGGTGGCCGGCGGTGAAACATCTCACAAGCACATCGGAAATTCCATGCCAGAACGGGATCCTGCAGATGCAGTTGCACGAAAAGAAGCCAGCAAGGACAATCAAGTGCAGGAACCAAGCACCTTCCTATGCCGTCGATGCAACGCCAGTTTTGAGGACGCTGAAGAGCTTCAATGCCATCAAGACGAGCACCTTGCCCGAGATCTTCATGAGGAGGAACGTGGCAGCCACTCATTTGCTGGACATTCTTCACTTGCAACCACAGGAAACAACAAGGGCACATCTGCAACAGCCAAACGGCCCACGAAACGGAAGAAGATGGAGGTCGGGCAGAGCAAATTGAACTTTGGATGACGCGCCACAGCTCGTCTCCTATGTTCTCACCAAAGTTTACCCAGAATGACAATCTAGACCGGAGCGCAGTCTGCTAAGCACCGAGCAAAGCCGTCTCAGGACACCCAAACAAGTCCGGGGATCACATCACGGTGTCGGGAGATGAGAGGAGATGAAAAGAGAAGGGGTGGTATGGCCTCTTCGATTCACCTGTCCCTATGACTTGGAATGCGGCGCCTGTCCGCCCTGACTTGGACGATCACCCCGGGCATCACGATGCAGCAGGAACATTATTAGGCGACTACCGAGCACCGATGGACGAGACGTGAAGCCATATTTTTACGGCTGAGACGGGACGGTCGCCTAATACATGTTTCCCTTTTGAGGGCTCGTGTGCACGATGACCAGACCAAGCCGGCTGCCGGGACTGGAGCCTGTGCCGCCTAGGAAACTCGTCGAGTGGTTGGTTGGTACTACCCAAGCTTCCCGTGTCTTGGACGGCAGGGACGGCTCGGGCTCCAGGCTCAGCCTGGAGAATCGACCACGTTGTGTCAAGGCTGTACTGTGTATATAGTAGAGAAGATTAACAGGGCGCCTGCCAAGACGATATATTGAATGCGCGTGAGGCTTGATCCGTATTGCCGTGCCTGGCTTGTCATTCTCTGTTTATCAACAAGCCAGCAAACGATCATCACGGCCTGCGCACTAAAACCAAAAGTACCCATGGACATGTACCGTTTAGCGCAACTGCCGTACGGGACCAGGAAAGTGACAGGTACGGTACGAGAGTACCACAGGTTCTCATCATCAGGCCATCCATGTGGGTGACCGAGGCCAACGTGAGGTTGATTGGCTTGAACCGCCCCCAATTGCCCTGGCCCCACCCCTGTTTGCAGGTCCCGTTAGGCACAGCGGCATGAAAGATTGATACCCAAAGGACCGCCGCCGCGTGTTCCCACTTTTCCAGTGGCCACACTGGGGATGGCGATTTGGTGAACCCGACCCAATGGTTTGTAGCCTCCTTTGTGGGCACGGGCCAAAAGAGTTGGGATGACGGCTCACAAACACTTCCAGTTCCAGGGTTGTTCGAGGACAGCCTGACAAACCACCAGCCGCCGGAACACGATGGTCCCTCAGCAGGCCACGAAAGTCCAAGAGAACGCCGGTTGCAGCTCTCCCAGGCGCCAGTTGTGAACATGAACTGTTGTCTACTGTGCAATTATTACAGCTCATGGCGCAGGCGAGATCGACTGGACTGGACGACTGCAAGTTTTTGGGGCCCGTGCCACCGGGAAGAGCCATGTCCCTCGGGTATCAACGCGGCCTGGCCTTGCTGAGGCTGCCGGACGGGATCCATGGACAGCCTGGCCTGCCTGGCCTGTCTGGCTCGGTACCGCAGAGCGACCGAGTGATTCGAGGCAATAAATATAGAAGAGGTCTCTGCCGCGCCGTGGTTTTATTAGGCTTTGGTTAAGACCAGGTTGGGCCTACCGAGGGGCTGCTGCCGGCCAGCCGAACTGTTAGGGCTGCCAGCGCCAAGCAGCGGGACTGAAGACGAAGGACCAGAAATGATTGCCGAAGAAGGTTTGCAATGACATTGGTAGGGCAGCAATGGCTAACACGGCCCGAGCTTCGCGAAACCGCCTTTTTGCGATCCAACGATCTTCCGCAGCCCTCGAGGTCGCACACGACAGCCCCGTTGTCGCGCATCATCGACGGCGACGGCGACGGCGACGGCGGGCAACGGTCTCCAGTCTAGTACAACGCCGTAATTATTACTAGTCAGTAACAAAATGCCCTCACCACTGCTCCGCTTGTGTCTCCTGAGGCAGCAAAAGAACATGCATCGTGCCTGCTGGGCTTGTCGCTGGACCCGTCCGCTGTGTCCGACGCAGGGCAAGTCTTGCTCAGGAATCAGGATGTGTGCCAGGCGTCACCGCTAATTGGGGATGCCACGGCCAGGCACTTTGAGCACAGCCGGTATGTGATAGTCGGCCCTCTCACCACCACCGTGGCATGCTGCATCGCAGCATCGTTGTCACTCTGCCGCTGGCCGCTTAGGTTCTGGTCCAGGCCGGCCTGGCTGTGTCAGCCCATGCTCCGTCCAATGTCGCCGTTACAGCGCTAGGGACACCTCACGCGGCAACATGGATCGGAGTCGCGAGCCAACCAAGGCTGTCCACGCAAGTGCAGATCGGCCACAAATCATCCCGATGTTCTCCTTCCTGCCTTGCTTCGCGCTGGGCTCTCATGTCTGTCCTACCGCTCGTGCTTAGGCGGACGGAGCCGGGCTATTGGATTGGCTTCTGCCCTGTGTGCTTGACCACACGCGCCGTGGATGATGGATGGATGGGCTGTCGCCCGGCCTTACCCCCACCCCCCTTTTTCTTCCAAGGTTGCCTCTGTACACAGTAACGTCTGACGCAAATACTCTGTACGCTGACGGCCTGCCAAGTTATGCAGTGACCTGGTGCGCTGGCCAGGGGCTGCCAGGTAGCCGGGCTAATTCTCTGCTTAGCTTTGCTTCGCCGGAGCTGCTGTGCACCAGACGCCTCCCTGTGGGGGCATGCCATCAGCTGCAGGCATCATCTTTCTTCTTTTTAATTTCTCACGCAGTGACAGACGGAAACGAAGCGGAAGCCACCTCGTCGTCCAAACAAAAGATAAACGGCTACCGACCGGTTCTTTACTGCAATAGGAAATCTTGCAGGCCCAAGTCTGTGGGCTCTGCCTGCCTTACCTGTCTGGGAAACCCCTGTCCCGGTGCCGCTTTGGTACACGTACATGCTGGAGGCACACGGTGACATTTGACCTGGCCAAGCTGGCCAAGCAGGGAGGTCTCCCGTTCAGTCAGGCTGCAGCCCAGCCACGGGACCCCCAGCCAACGGCGAGTCACCACCTGGGCCGCTCTGCTGCAGTGTGTACGCCTTGTGCAACTGTTGGAGTGTTGTGTACAGGCGGGCACCCGGTACAATCAGGTACTCCGTCAAGCAGCCAACCGAGACGGGAGCACCATGTACCCAAGCTCCCCCTCCCCACCCGAAATCTGCTGGGGCCTGGGAAGTCGCGGGCCCCACCCCCCAACTCCTCGCCTGCTGTTGCTCCAGCCAGCTCTTTCTTTCCCTCTCCGGCCTTCTTGGTCCTGCCGCTCGGTCTGGGTCTGGGTCTGGGTCCTGGTCCTGGTCCTTGTCCTTGTCCTTTTCTTCCCACGTCTCCCCCCGTCCTTCCCCTCCATCATCGCCCTTTTCAACCGTTCTGTCCGCCCGCACCCTGCCAACATTTCTGTTTCGCGTGTCTCTGCTCTCTTCACGTCGACTTCCAGCGATCGTCTTGAGGATCCGTCTCCCCTTCCAGACTAACCTCCATCTTTCTTCCCTTAACCCCCCTTCCCCTTCATCCTCTTCCTGGCTGTCTGGAACAAACCCTGCTTTCCACTCCCCACAGATCAAGCTACCATGTCTTCAAGAAGAGACCACGGCTCCGGCACGCCGTCCAACGCTTCGGCACGCCAGAACGAGTACTTCATTCCTCGTGATGGCATAGATCGCGAAGTGATCACCGCAGACATTTGTCGCTACCTCGGCAACGATGCGCTCGTTCGCCCCGGCACCTACGAAGTATGAACACTACTCCGTCCGCGCGAGACCAACGCTCGCTCGTCTTGTCGACCGTCGTGCTAATGCCGTCTCCGTGACAGGACAAGAAGAGCGGCCGAGTAATACAAGGCTACTTCGTTACAGCCTACAGAAATTTGACATCCGTACGTGCTCCTCCTGCTCCGGCTGGTCCAGGCTGAATAATGCTGACTGCCCTCTTTTCCCAGGCCATGATCGCCGACCTAAAGGCCGACTCGGCTCGATGGGAACAGGAGAGGCGGAATCATTCTGGAGGTACACTAACCTCGCACGACTCGTCTGCATTCTTCATGAGAAGCTCAAAGTCTAACTCACCACCAGCGAGATACAGCGATTCGCAGAATCGTTTCAGCGGTGCAAGTCTTTCCCAGTATGATACCTCCGCAGCGTTCTATTCAAGTGGGCCAAGCCGTGATTCTTATGATAACGTTCCCAGATACCCAGGAAGCGATGCCCCAGGATACAGCGCCAGCAACGCATCCCAACCTTACCACCAGGACAACAGGCAATCCGGATATGGTGGGCAATACCCGCAGGGCACATTTCCTCAGGTCCCGGATGCCAGGACATATTCGCAGCAGCAAGTCCCTGGATCCAGTTCTGTCTATGGCGGCCAGGCCTACCCGAACCATCCCACGAACAATGTGCCGGACCCGGTTCCCTACTATTCCGGCGGCATGTCGGTGGTGTCGCCACAGTCTCAGCATCGCCCACCGGGTTACCCTCAGGACGCTTCTAGTAGAAGCGCCTACCCTCCAACCACCTACGGAGGTCAAGAACAGGCATTCTACGCGCAATACTCCATTCCCCAGCCCCATGATGCCTCTTTTGGTCGCCAGGCGTATGGATCCACCAGCCAGGCCGAGATCCTGGGCACTTCCTCCGGCCAAGCTCCAATGTACGACCGCCAGTATGAGCCCCAGCCCCAGTACGATAATAAGACTCCCCCTCCTTCCCGCCCAGCTGCGTCTTCCAGTTCACAGGCTCAAACGGGACATAGTGGAAGTTCACATTCACGCCGCAGCGACCGCGAGCGGGACCGCGAGGACAGACCTCGTCGCCGATAAAGAATCACGAAGATGACCTCGCCACACGGGAGACCATATTCCGTGAGTAATGTTGATGACGCGGTCCCTGCCTGAAATGGAATTTTAGTGCTTTTTTTCTGCTTCGAACCTGGAAATGACACTCGCTCTGCGGGTTGAACTTACCCAGGACCACTCCCTGTCTTCAAGTGGGTTTATCGCGGACCTTCCGAGCTATTGAATTTTGCGCCTTTCCCGAGCGGCTGGATTTATTCAACTTGGGCTGGATTTTTACTCTCTGGCAAGGCGCCCTGGTTCCAATGGATCAATTCCCGGACTTTGCCCCTGGACGTGGATTTACGCTTGCATTGCTCTGGATGATACCGACGACTTGCATCCCGGAAGGACGAATCGCACCCGGTGTTGATGATTTGCGTGAGCTTCTGCGGCCCCTTGCGTTTGCCGTTGCGTTACTTTCTGCCAGGACCGAGCCTCACGGGGGAAGAAGGCTCATTAAGCCTTGATGGGCTTCCCTCACTGGTTCACAGACTACCCTTTGCTGTCCGGATTCGACCGTGCGGGACTGGAAGCGGCGTCTGCTGCCCATCAATCATGATGCACCCCTCCTGTCCAAGAGAGAAGTTCCACTTGCCGAGGCCGGCTTCTCATTCATCTGTGATAGAACGGTAAGGTCAGCATCCGGACAGCAAGGTGTGTCGACGTTTGTAAATACAGCTCGGTCTTGACACACCATCCAACTCTCAAATCGACTGGTCTGGATCTTTCCGCTTGGGTCCTGTTGACACTCAACTGCAACTGACTGACCGCAGACTACTCCTGGATCGTTCAAGCACGGACCACCCAGGACAAGTCAGACTGGACGGACTGGACGCCCAGAGCACCCTGGACCGGGACTACTCTCCCCTCTGGCTATCATTGCGGAACATTCTTTGATGAGACGTGCCGTCGTGGACTTTCAACCACCTTGGATCAACACCACTGGGAAACACTGGAAAGCCCCGAAACACCCAAGATCCCTTGGATGAAGGACCTGAGCACCCAGGATGATTCCTACAGGAAAGCCGCGTCTCCTTCAGATCGCGATGGAACACAGAACACTGTCAATTCAAGGACACCGAACTCTGGGATCGCTTGATTGAGGCTCTCCTAGTCTTCGAGACTAGGAACCTCTGCCTGGCAAGGTCTCACGAAAGTATGTTTTGGAGACGTCTGTCTCAGCTTATTGGCGGTAAGATACATGGACATCGGTCGTCTCGTTGAGGCCCGATCCGGACCATCAAAGCCATTGCTGGACTTTCCTAATCCTGCTGCTTGGGTTCCGTGTCCCCCCCACCTTTTGTGCGACGTGGACAGATCGATGATCGGATCCAATAACTCGACCGGTCCTCCGGCCTCCCAGTCCGGAAATGTTTGCTTTAGCTACTGCTGCAGACTGCTACCCAGTCGCCTCGTGCCACAAGCAGGCAAATGGCCTCGTAACGCGCAAACTGCCAGGATCCTACTTTTCTTTTTCTTGTGCTGGCCTATTGCAACACTCCTCCGTGGGAAACTCGTTGGATGGAATGTTACTTTTGGCAACCGAGCTTTCGACACAAAACCTCACGGGACGCCTCCCAAGAACAAGCCAATGGACCAACGGACCCGCCAAGTCACATTCCGTGCCCTGACTTGGTCCGTCAAACGCGTATGTTTTATCTCGTATTTGTTTTCTTTGACTCCGGACAACTCTGGACATGGGCTGCTTTCGTATGCAGCGTCTTGTAGTCGAGTGAATTTGTGAGAGTGGCACGGATTCGACGGACGGATCGCTAACCCGGGCCTTTCAGCTCTCATCGAAGCCAGAGGATCGCTATGGAAAAGTCACAAGCAGGGTAATCCGTTTGGATCGTCTGGGACAGGGTCAAGGCCAATGGCTGTGCTTATTTGGAATGTTCCGGGACGGTTGCATTGAGAGCATTGATGGCAGGAAGGCGCCTGGTGTGGATGTTTTGGTTTATTAGCTCGACTGGGAGGCGCACTGGTGTTGTGCTGGAGTATGGAACCTGGGATCTCGGCGGAGACCAAAATGGGTCTCGAGACGGTAGAAATGTGCCTGCCTGTTGGTAGCCTGGAATGATATCACAACGGTGACAGCGACTGTACGAGCTGAATGAGGATGGCATGTTGAAATGATGATTTAACGGCACGTGTACATGTGACAGTAGTAGCGCTGCCCACCCACCCCTTGCCCCTTTCTTCCCCAGGGGCCTGGGCGCACCACCACCTTCATTCTTCCAGGCCAATGGCTCTCGTTGCAACACAGCTGGGGATAATGATGCTCAAGAGTCTGTGTTGGTCTTCTGTCACGGGGAAAGTTGGCCCGTGGAACAAATCACGACTGCATCCCATGCGATTGATGGGCTGAAGTATGAGCATGTCAGCTCTATCAGGACTGCCAGCATCACAACCTTTTGGTTGTAATTTTCTGCAGGAGTAGCTATGTATACAGTGGGGGATGCTTCCCAGGTCAATCAAGCCTGACAAATGGCTATTTTTAAGGACAATAGCATAACGGGAAGCGCGGCAACCCGCAATCCAAGGATACTGTGTGGGCTGCGACCGGCCTTCACCCAGTCAGTCTCTTTTCGTCGCTGCTGCCCGGTAGGAGCTGCGGGACGCTGGCGATACCCGATTGGGGCAGACAAAGGGGGCCTGCTGCAGCCGCATGATTCCAGAGGAGGGTGTGAAACACTCCAGACAGGAGCTCAGAAATATGCCACGTGGTATAAAGTATGTGAAGAACATGTGTAGTTTGCACTTTGCACTTGATTTTCTTTTTTTGAACTGCCTTATTTTGTGCTGTCTGTCGGTGGAGAGGGCTAGGGAGAGACTAAAAACAAACACGAACAAAAAAACACAGACACGCAGGGCTCGAGACCAACAACTATAGACTAGACTGGCCGGCCGATCTACATAATATAGCCGAATCCCAAGCATTTGACGAATCAGACGGGCTGGGTTGGCGGTTTTTCGGCGAACCAAGCGAGCCTTCTCAGCTGTGCCTGGGCGTGACCCCCGGGTAGCTCTCCTCTCTCTGTGCTTGTCGATGCCAGTCTAGCTGCAAGACGTGTATGGATTGCAGATATATATATATATTTGTGGTCTGGACACAAATCTGAAGACCAAAGAGTAGTAATTCCTCAGACAACAATACATGGCAAAGCAGACGCTGAGGCTCGAAAAAGAACCCCGCGTCCGACACTCAGCCTCAACCGTTGCTGTCAGTTGTCGCGGGTCGTGTAGACCCCTGGATCTGTACTGCAATTGGTTTCCGCTGCCCCGCTATGGCCCTGCCCTGCACCGGCCTGCCTTTTCTGCCCGCCAAAGATTTTTGTTAGATGCATCCTCGATAAGCGGCTGTTGTTCACCCACCGCAACGCACCGCAACGCAACGCACCGCAGACCGTAGTCCGTAGTCCGCAGAGCAGACGGAACACACACACACACACACGTCAACTCACACTGCCTCCCTTCCCTCTCCTGCCTCGAGGCAAACAACCCACCCCCCTCTGTATGTACAGGCCCGCATCTTGACGTCAAGATGGATGCCTCCGCCATTCGAAGTTGCATAATAGCCACCCTCGACGCCGACGCCGACAGTCGCAGGAGGGCCGAGTTGCAGCTCAAACAGGTACGACGCCCACTCCGCCGCACGCCGCCGCCGCCCACGATCCTCACCTCGACACCGTGGTCGCCAGGGGCATGGCCTTGCTCCATCTATCGCACCTCCCATGCTGATCCCAACCGTGCTTGCAGGCAGAGGAACACAATGGCTTTCTCGACGCCCTCCTCGACATCTTGCAGTCCGAGCAGGACACAAATTACCGTCTTTCCAGTGCGTCCCACTCCCACCTTGCCACTGCTTCTCTGCCGTCACCCAACTCTCCATGGCTCAGTCCAGAACACCTGGGGAGGGGGGCGCCCTCGGGGGCCGCCTCCCACCATGAAATGAAGCCCTGTCAGCTAACGCGTGCTCCAGCCGTCATCTATATCAAGAACCGCGTCAACCGAGCCTGGGCCGGGACAGACCATTTCCCAAACGAGCATCCCATAGCTGAAGATGAAAAGTCGAGAGTCCGCGAACGATTACTGCCCATCCTGGCCTCGTCACAAGGTCTCATCCGACAGCAGCTCATCCCCATCCTGCAAAGAATCTTACATTGGGACTTTCCCGAGAAATGGCCCACGTTCATGGACTTCACCATCCAACTACTGAACACCAACGACCCCCTGTCAGTGCTCGCCGGTCTGCAATGTCTGCTGGCCATCTGCCGTGCCTACCGCTTCAAGGCCAGCGACGGAGAGAACAGGGCGCACTTCGACAAGATCATCGAGGCCAGCTTTCCCAGGCTGCTGGCTGTTTCCACCGAGCTCGTGGCACAGGAGAGCGAGGAGGCCGGGGAGATGCTACACATTGCTTTGAAAGCTTACAAGCACGCGACATGGGTCAGTAGAGGAGCAAACACCCCCCCCCCCAAAACTCTTTCCAAAGCAAGCTTATCCTGCTGCGAGTTGTGCCAACTGACTCTGGTCCCTCCCCACAGCTCGACCTGTCCGCCTTCCTCCGCCAGCAGCAGAACACGATAGGCTGGTGCACTGTCTTTCTCCAGACGGTCTCCAAGACTCCGCCCGCCATCGCAATGTCGGATGAGCCCCTCGAGCGCGAACGACATCACTGGTGGAAGGCAAAGAAGTGGGCGTACTTCAACCTCAACAGGCTATACATAAGGCAAGCTCACCGATCCATCATGTCTCGTAATCGATGCTAACTGTGCGGCAGGCACGGCAACCCACAGGCAATCACTAAGAACGAGGGCGACCAGATGGCGTTTGCCAACTTCTTCTCCTCGAGTATCGCTCCCGAGATCCTCAAACATTACCTCCAGGAGATTGAGAAGTGGGTCGCAAAAACATCTTGGCTGAGCAGGCCCTGCTTGTCTTACAGCATTGTCTTTATGGACGAATGCGTACGGCCCAAGGAGATGTGGGCACACCTCCGGCCTCACCTCACCAACCTCGTCACCCATTTCATCTTTCCCGTACTCTGCCTGTCTCGGGAGGACATCGAGAAGTTCGAGGACGAGCCTGAGGAGTATCTCCACCGAAAATTGAACTTCTACGAGGAAGTCTCAGCTCCAGACGTGTCGGCGACCAACTTCCTGGTGGCGCTGACCAAGAACCGCCGGAAGCAGACCTTCGAGCTTCTGCAGTTCATCAACAACGTTGTGAGCACCTACGAGTCTGCGCCGGATGACAAGAAGGACCACGTATCCAAGGAGGGTGCTTTGCGCATGATTGGAACGCTCGCTCCGGTCATACTTGGCAAGAAGTCTCCGATCGCAGACCAGGTCGAATACTTCCTCGTCCGATACGTCTTCCCAGATTTCACAAGCTCTCAGGGCTATCTCCGGGCGCGGGCATGTGATACTATTGAGAAGTTTGAGCAGCTCGACTTCAAGGACCAGAACCACCTGCTCACCATTTACCGCAACATCCTGGACTGCATGGCCGACCCCGCCCTCCCGGTCCGTGTCACGGCTGCCCTTGCCCTCCAGCCTCTCATCCGACACGACGTCATCCGCACCAGCATGCAGACGGCTATTCCCACGATCATGCAACAGCTTTTGAAGCTGGCGAACGAGGCCGACATCGATGCTCTGGCCAACGTCATGGAGGACTTCGTTGAGGTCTTCGCCACTGAACTGACTCCGTTCGCCGTTGCCCTGAGTGAGCAGCTGCGCGATACCTACCTCCGGATCGTCAACGAGCTCCTAGAGAGGAGCAACTCGCGGGACGACGACGAGTACGGCGACTTCCTTGACGATAAGAGCATCACGGCCCTCGGTGTCTTGCAGACGATCGGGACCTTGATCCTCACCCTGGAGAGCACACCTGATGTTCTGCTACACATCGAGGCAGTGCTCATGCCGGTTATCCGAATTACGCTAGACAACAAGCTCTACGGTATGTTTACTGCTACTCCGGAACCCGCGAGTACATGCGATGCTAACACGGGTCAGACCTGTACAACGAGGTGTTTGAGATTATCGACAGCTGTACATTTGCTGCCAAGGCCATCTCGCCCACCATGTGGCAGGCCTTCGAGCTCATCCACCGTACCTTCAAGGCGGGAGCCGAACTCTACCTCGAGGACATGCTCCCTGCTCTGGATAATTTCGTGCAGTTTGGCGTCCCGCAGCTGATCCAGAAGCCGGAGTACGTTGAGGCACTGTACTCGATGGTCTCAGACATGTTCAACGACCCCAAGGTCGGCGGCATCGACAGAATTTGCGCCTGCAAACTGTCCGAGGCCATGATGCTGAGCCTGCCTGGCCACATCGACAACTGTGTCAATGGGTTTATCAACATGGCTATGGGCGTGCTGACGACCGAGGAGGTCAAGATCAAGTCATACAAGATCCACTTGATGGAGATCATCATTAATGCCATCTACTACAACCCGATCCTGACGCTCCAGGTGCTCGAGACCAAGGGTTGGACGAACAAATTCTTCAGCCTGTGGTTCGGCAGCATGGAGTCATTCCACCGAGTGCATGACAAGAAGCTCTGCATTGTCGCCATTGTCGCCCTCTTGGGCCTGAATCCTGACCAAGTACCGCCAAGTGTTGCGGTCGGGTGGCCACGGTTGCTCCAGGTATGTCATTTGCAGTCGACTACCCAGATTCCGCCCAGTTGTGCTTGCTAACATTCTTCAAGGGTGTCACCTCACTTTTCAAGACCCTCCCATCTGCATTGAAGAGTAAGCTTTCCCACCCCGATGGGGCAGTCAAGCACGACTCCTAACACTGCCTTCACAGACCGCGAGGATGCTATGAAGGACGATTACGGTCTTGATGCAAATTACTCCTACGATGACGAGGAAGAGTGGGGCGACGACGAGGCCGCATGGGCAGCAGAGGAGGAGGAGGAGCAGGAGGAGCCCACAGATGCCAAGGATGAGAGCACGGCATACTTGGACTTCCTCAACGAAGAGGTAAGCCTTTCTCCCGGCATGAGCGACGCTCGAGTGCCGGCTAACATGACGACAGGCACAGAAGTTTGGTAATCTCGAGGAGCAAGATTCAGATGATGAACTTGGGGAGCATAGCGTGCTGCTCGAGTCTCCCCTCGACAAGCTCGAGCCGTACCAGATTTTCAGTTCATGCTTGATGAGTAGGTTCTTTTCTTGCCCGTCCATCGTCTCGACCGGGGCTGACATGGCATTCTAGGATTGCAACAAGAACAGCCACAGTTCTACACCAACCTATCTTCTCACCTGTCTGTGGAGGAGCAAGGTGTAATCCAGTCTGTGGTGCAGCAGGCCGAGGCAAATTCGGTTGCTGCTCAACAACAAGCCCAGCAGCTGGCCGCAGGAGCCAACGGCGGTGCCAGCTAGTGCCGTGTCGGCGCGATTCAGACAAGAACAATCCTGCGAGAAAACAACACGCGCACGGTGCGTCTTTGGGCCAGCTCACGGCCGCCCCGGTGTGGTGGATGTGGTCTCGTGCGCGCCGAGCGGCCAGGGAGGGAATAGCTACCGAGCCAGCCCAAGACAAGTGGGGCGCGAGTGGCAGCGGCTGAGAAGTGTAAGCAGCGTCTAGACCAGAGACGTGCGGCTGGGATATGCATCGAATGATACCAAAAGAAGTATTTAAAAGAGCTTGGGAACCAAAAAACAAAAAATATGAGGCGAAGGGAGCTTCTTGGGTTTGTTTATTCATGGCTTGGTCTTTACCCATCAAGTCTTGTTATAAAGAAGGGGGGGGGGGAGGCCGAAGGGAACAAACAAGATGTGGGAAGCCCGTGACGATGGGCTCGCTCTTCTCTGGCGTGTCCGTTGAACTTTTTTTTTCCTTTCTATGAGAATATTTCCCCCCTAAAGTATCCCATTCTACCCAACCCAAAATGGCATGTGTGGAGAAAGAGGATCAGACAAGAAGACATTAGAGCGTGCAAACATCATCAACATTATCTTCAAACCCCGTCCGAGATGACCGTGAGGAATGAATGGTGTAAGTAGTTAGCATGTATGTCCTACTGCTGGGTAATTCTACTGTGTACTTGGTTCCTTGGTATGATCACGATCCTGGTAGTAAGTAGGAGGTTGGGCATCCGGCGAACACCGACATGGCCCAAGCGTTTCCGTTAGACGATGGACAACGTTGGGCTTTCCCTCAGGACTGCCCTGCATAAGAACAAACCACGGCATACGACCCTCTCTTGGTTTTGTGGGACAAGAAGCAAAGGCGACGGACGGATCAATCATGACTTCACGATACAGAGTCGAATGTGAGTGAGCGAGTGAACTGAACTGAACTGGACGGCTTGTGCTCGCGCCTGGTTTGCTTCGACGCGGGTGTTTGAGGAGACGGAGGGGGTGGTGCGGAGGGGGTGGTGCTGAGGGGTGGGTGGTGAGGCTCCCCGCGGCGGCCTGGCTGACTCGCCCTCTACAGATGCTCTCAAGACGCACAGGAGAGACCAGTTGATAGGTAGGTATGGGGATGCACCAGCGACAACCCCGAGACAGACGGGTGACGTGCTGACATCCTGTCAACCCCCTCTGCAGAATGGATCAAGGGGCTTCTGGCGGTGCCGTTCGTGCTGCACTCGCAGCCGCAGGGCGTGTTCCTCGGCAGGGACCACGCCCCGAGCCTGGACAAGATGGCCGAGGAGTCGGCGCGGAGGTACGCTGAGATCATGCGCGACGTCGAGGTTTTGATCGACGACCACATCGGCCTGCAGAACGACGACTCGCCGCTGCCCTCCAAGCTCAAGCTGCTGGTGCCCACCGTCGGCACCTTCTTCACGCGGCTCCCCCTCGAGGCCGCCTTCAAGTCGCAGGACCGCAAGCGCTACATCTCGAGCCGGCGCTTCGTCTCGCCGTCCTTCAACGACGTGCGCCTCATCCTCAACTCGGCCCAGATCATGGCCGTCACCACCTACAGCTCCCTGCAGCTCGCCACCTTTGACGGCGACGTCACCCTCTACGACGACGGCCAGTCGCTCGAGCCCTCGAGCCCCATCGTCCCGCGCCTGCTCGACCTGCTGCGCAGCAACGTCCGCGTCGGCATCGTCACCGCCGCCGGCTACACCACCGCCGACCGCTACTACGCCCGCCTGCACGGGCTCCTGGACGCCATGGCCGCCGCCCCGTCCCTGTCGCCCCAGCAAAAGGCCAACCTGCTCGTCATGGGCGGCGAGGCAAACTACCTGTTCGCCTTCGACGAGGCCGCCGGCCCGCACCTGCTGCGCCCGGTGGCCCGCCGCGAGTGGCTGACCCCGGAGATGGCCGCCTGGTCCGGCGCCGACATCGCCGCCCTGCTCGACGACGCCGAGGCCGCCCTGCGCGAGTGCGTCAAGTCCATGAACCTGCCCGCCGTGCTCATGCGCAAGGACAGGGCCGTCGGCATCATCCCGGACCCGCCCGGCGCCCGCATCCCGCGCGAGTCCCTCGAGGAGACGGTCCTCGTCACCCAGAAGATCCTCGAGCTCAGCTCCGCCGGCCGTGCGAAGAGGGTGCCCTTTTGCGCCTTGTAAGTGTCTCTCTCTGTTCCCTTGTACCCTCATGTGACACACACACACACCCACATCTATGTCCATACTTATTCCCCCCTTCCCTCCTCCCCCCCCCCCCCCCACAAGCCACACATCCACACACACTACTGGGCACACAAGAGCTGACAGGGGGACCCCCCAAAACCACCAGCAACGGCGGGCGCGACGTCTTCGTGGACATTGGCGACAAGTCATGGGGAGTGACAGTGTGCCAGAGGTACTTTGAGAAGCAGTCGCAAAACAGCGGCGGCAGCGGCAGCGGCAGCGGCAGCAGCAAGCTGCAGTTCGGACCCGAGAACACGCTGCACGTGGGCGACCAGTTCCTCAGTGCCGGCGCCAACGATTTCCGCGCCCGCAGCGTCGGCACCACGGCGTGGATCGCGAGCCCCGAGGAGACGGTGTACGTTTATATTTTTATCTGCTGCCCCTTCCACCCGCCTTCCACCCGCCTTCCCACCCCCCCCCTCCTTCTGGACAAGATCCAAGGGGGGGCAAGGACCCAACGTTCCGCCCCTGTCCATTTCAAGATATCATATTCTATGGCCCATGTGCCGGGGGTTATCTGTAGCTGACAGTTGCATTGAAGCGAGCTCCTGGACGAACTTGGGGATCTGATGTACAAGAAGCTGACCTGAGCATGCATGCATGCATGCATGGTTTTTGACATGTGACAAGAACGGGACGCGAACTAATAGATGCTATCTATGCATGTATGGATGTGTGGTAATGCACCGACTGAATGTGCGAGCAATGATACGGGGGACGGACAGCTTTTTGAGTTGGCGCTTTGACTTAGCCTAATGGGTTGCGATGGAATTCTGTGGTGGGACCGACAGGCGCATTGGGTTTTAGCATTTGTATCTACGACTGCCTTGGAGCGAATCGATAAAGAATCCCGGTTCTGGGCCAGGGAGCGATTTGTTGACGTGTTTGTTGTGTTGGGTTCCTCGCTATTCGTGCAGGCAATCCTACCCATTGAGGTCCTGTGTTGACAGCCTGGCAGGGCCGTGGCCTTGAGGGCCGATTGCAAACATCGTAAGCATCGTGTCACTGTTCAATCTGGGAAGACGGCGATGTAGGTGAAAGGCAAAGTGATGTATGCAAACATTGGTGTTGTACCTGGGGTATTGTGCTAAAAAAAAAAAAAAAAAAAAAAAAAGGCTGTGCAAAGTCTCTAAACCGTCAGTGTCCATCTCCCCAAGAACACAGTCGTAATGTTCCCTTCCTCCCGTTGCATTACGGGGGATTGTTTGTGTCCGCTCATGACAAGAATCAGATCCGTCCCACGCCCATAGAACCAGTCCTAGTTTCCGAATTTGCCCACGGACAAATGAAAAGTGGCTTTCAGTCTTGAGTGGGCGACACCAGCCCGATCGCTCATGGGCTCCACCCCTTGGCCTCCCAAATGACAAGAGAAATGGGATACGGGACTGTAACGACCGCACTAGACCGACCCGTCGCAACGTGATTACATTATGTACAGGAAGCTCTCAGGATTGTGATCCTGCCTGCCTTAAAGCGAGCCGAGGGGCTTGCCAAAGTTTGACGTCTCTCGGAGCCTGAGGGGTATTTCGGGCTCGGCATCTTCGCCGTCGCTGTCATCTGCTGGTGCCAGTGCGGGAGCTGCTTGCGCACTTGGCTCGCCCTTCTTGCACTCGGCATCCTTGAGCACGGTTGGCGTTGCGTCCTCACCGGTGCCGACCTTCTCGAGCTTGTCTGATAGCTTCCGCAGGAAGATTTCATCCTTGGCAGGTATGTTGCGCAGCGTCAGTGGGCCCGTGAGCTGGGGATCCTCATCTGAGGGTTCCATGATGGCAGGGTCGTGGTCGGCGTCGTCGAGGGCGGTTCCCGTCGGCTCAGCAGGCTCCTTAGACTCGCGACCATCGTTGCCATCGTTCCCATCGGAGCTGATAGCCCCGTCGCCGCTGATCAGCGTCGGTGTGTTGGACCCGCTACTGGTGACGGTGTTGGTCGCACCAGTACTCGCAAAGGACATGGACACGTTCGGAGTGTGCCCAGCATTCATTGTGAGCCTTGAGAGCGGGTCGGCCTTGAGTGCACGGACACAACGCTCTCTCGCCAACTCTCGCTTCTCCTCCGGGGTGTGAGATGGTGATCCATTCCCGCTCGACGTTTTGGACCCATTGCTGGATGGCGTGTCGGTGAAAGTCGCTTTTTTGACGGCATTCACTTTGAGGTGAATACCCTCCAAGTCCCTGTGATACTCCTGAACGTCGATGACTTTTGAGGGCGCTTCGTGATCCATGGCGATTGATTGATCCGCAGGATTGTTGTTGTGGTGCAGGGGAAGGAAGTGGTCTGGCTGTCCCGTGGGGCTCAGTTGTGACGATGAGCTGCCCTGGAATGAGATAGACCGCGAGTCCAAACCCCCACCCCTAAGAGACGCCTCATTCCAGCGCGCCTCGGACCTCCCGAGTCGATTTTGCAGCAGAGTGATCTGCGTTTGTAACCTGTACCTCTCGGCCTCCCACTTGGTTTGCGCAGCTGCATGCTCACTTCGCAGCGCTTCTATCGCGTCCCTGTACAGCTCCTCTGCCCTGTCACGATTTGCCTGCAATGCTCTTCTTTCCTCATCCCACGCCTGCCGCATTCTTGCCCTGGTCTGAGGTTAGCTGCTGGTCCCAAACAAGACATGAAGAGTATCAACTGCTCCCAGTGCTTACTCCAGAGACAGTGACTGCGAGTCGGTGGACGAGTTGTCCGAAGATATCGTCCGCACCGCAGGGCGCCGAATGGTGATGAGTCCAGAGCCGGTCCCGGATATCGTATCCACCGGGACGGGAACGCCGGGTGCGCTCGTGGGGGGCAGATCGACGTCCGAGGAGCGTGGGCCGTCCATCTTGCTGTTGGCTCCGGCAAAGGATCTCCTAGTGGGCGAGAGGCTGGCTGCGCGCTGCTGGGGGTGGCGCTGGAACTGCAACTGATACTGCGCGTGGGAGGGGATCGGTGTGAGATGTGGCGAGAGAAAATTGGGCGGTTGCGCCTGAGGGGGTCCACAAGTTTCTCCAGTCATCAGGGGGCAGTTGTGATTTGCGCCAGGCTGCGGATGACTTGTGACAGAGGCGCGAGGCGCTGGGTCGAAGTAATGAGCAGCAGCGGGCAAACTCAGAGGTGATATAACCGAGGACGAGGCTTGAGCGCGGGGAGGTCCGGACATGGAGGCCAGGAGTTGGTCGGTGTCAAGAGCAGGCGAGGGAAAGAACGAGTCGTCGGCGGGTAAGCGCGTCATTGTTGCCAAGGGCAGCAGAGGGCAGCAGAGGGCAGGGCAGGGCAGGGCGGAAAGGCACGATGCCACTGGCGGTGGATATTGGCGAGTTGCAATTGGGTGGTCGCTATAACGGCAGCATGTGGGCCACGCGAAACAACCAAGTACTGCTCAGCGAGTCTCACGGAGACGGCGGGCGGAGGTGGGACGCTACTGCCGTGCGAATATAAAGGCGAGTGGGCGGACAACAGAGGTCATTGGAGGTGGCGGTCTGGATGGATGGTCGGGTGATGCCACGAGAAGTGCTGCTGCCATGCACACCGGTTGTAGGTTGGGCGTTGACTCTGATGTAGGTACTGTGTACGGTAGGGTAGAGAGACTTGTTAGATCTCGTCTCGGGAGTGGGTCTCGTGCGCCTGGCCGGGGCTGGCTTGGGCACAGGCTCAGGCTCAGGCTCAGGCTCGGGCTTGGGCTTTGCTTTGGGCCGGTGGGGGGGGGATGCGGCAGGACAACCAATGCAAGGTACAAGAATAGGTATGCAGGCGGAGACGTGTCGAGTTGGACGGAAGCAGTAAATGAGGGAACAGGAAAGATCGTGAGTTGTCAGGATGTGGTTTGTTGAAAGGGACCGAGGGAGGTAGGCAGGAAAAGGAAATGGAGGGACGGGATGTGCAAGGGCGTCGTCACTCTAGCTGGTTGCAGTTGGGTGAGTGTCTTGTCAGTCCCGTCCTGGTCGAATACCGAGCGCAGGGTATGCCAACGGACACGCGACCGCCTAGTAAGCGAGTGAGCGTCAAAGGCGAGAGGGGAGGCGAGAGGGAAGGCGAGGGGGTGGCATGTCCAAGGGGCAGGTGTGTGCCCAGCCGGGGAAAACTGGAAGGTGCAGCACGGGGAGGGCAGGGGGTTGTACCTGCTTCCCGGATGTCCAACCGACTTGTCCGCCTGCCCGCCTGCCCGCCTGCCCTTTTGGTCAAGTTGCTGGGTGCGCAACCCAGGGCCTGGGCCTGGGCTGGGCCCCGAATGTGCTTTGAACCCTTTCTTGTAACCTTGACACGTTTCAATACTGTGTAGCAGACCGCTGGCTGGCTGGCTGGGTTGAGGCTTTGCCCAGGTCGCCAGGTCGACTGCAGCGCGCCCATGGTTTCAGTCGTTGCCCCGGGCCGAATGGGAAACATGGGCCTCTCCGTTTCACTCACATGTCAGTAGCCAGCCCTGTCGCCGTGGCGTCCAGTCACTCGCTAGTCAGGGCGCGCAGACAGCTCACACTATTGACTCTGCCCAGGGAAGCCGGGGGTGAGTGAGCTGGGCTGACCTGAGCCGGACTGGACTGGCACGCTGGATTGGCCGAGCTGCCCAAAGAGGGAGACGTGGCACGCTACCGACCGATAATCATACCGCCCTGTCGGGCTCGACAATGCTCTGCCCTTCTACCGACCTCTGCCTGTGCCTGTGTCGCCGATTCGAGGCACCCAGCCAGCCACGCAGAGGCCAGCCAGCCATCCCAAGCCCTCGAACGGGGGCGCGCAACTCAGGGACGGCCCGCGCCCCTCCCCTTTTCCCTTTTCAATATTCCCACCCCACGGCCGTGAGCTGGGTACCGCCACCGCTCTACTGTGTAACCCTCCGTCAGCAGCAGTCACCCATTGGCCTTTCCCATCTGCCACTCCTGCATATCCCCCCCCGGATGCGTTCGCCTGTCCCTTGCAGCCTTTCAGGCCAGTGCTGTCGCTGCGTGTGTGTGCCCCTTTCCTCGAACCCCATCGCCTATTCCGCCCCGTGTGTGTGCCTGCATACCGCTTCGTTGCAGTCCTGCGTGACGAGCACACGCACGACAGACAGAATCACATACACAAGTAGCTCCAGCAGGATGGGGTCACTGACAGTCGGGAGGCAGGCTAGGAGGACGTCCGCCCGTTCGGCGCTACGGCAGCCTGTGGCCCTGTGCAACCCTCTGCCGCCCGCCCCTTTCTTCGGGCCTCGCAACCGGTAGCTCAGAATCCCTCGTGCCAGCAAACGTGTTCACTCTCCCAGTCCTCCTTAGGGGCAGCACCAGGCGGTCAGCGAGAGGTAGGCCTACATGGAATCGTCGGGACTGACACGCCGAGATGTCTCCTTCTCCCGCTCTACCCGTCCTCGACCTGTAGCTGTGCGGGAGACCACGGCCGCTTTTGGAGGTCTTGTACCTCTCAGGTCATCTGTGTACGTGACAGGCTTCATCCATCAGGACATGGCCTCGCACGTGCCGTGGTGTCGCAACTGGGTTCCCTCACCGGCATCATGCCCAGAAAAACCGATTTGACACATGGCATTTTGAGTTCCAGCATAATCTCGGCATCGATGGACCCTTGTGGCAATACCTTATTGTAAGCTTCCGCTTATTTTGGGGGCCGTATGGAGTACTGTGGTACTGTCTACAACATTGTGGCACCCACAATTTTGGCATACCACAAACCTCAGTCTCCAGCCTAAGCCCGGCAGCCCCGAGCACGCTGGCAGTCAGTCTGTCAAGACAGTCAGACACTGCCTCGACACAGTCAATCTGTTCTCTCAACCCCCCGTGGCTGATCGTCAAGATCATCATCCCGCGACCCCAGCCCAATCTGGACCCCTAATCCGAAAGGAATCCAATTCTCCAGGTTCTCGACAGAAAAGCCTGGGGTAAAAAACCGGGGGTTACACTTTTGCCAGTCATGTGTCCCCGTTGGGCTGCTGCTTTCAGCTAGCTTGCTCGTCCACAGCGGCCTTGTTGCCTCTTGGCATATAGATCTCTCCAAGAGCCAGCCCGAAATTCCCGATGGGCCCTGCGGCTGCAAACAGTGATAGATAACTCGAGGCGGCTCTTCCTTTCCTCGCTCGCGCAGAGATATCCCAAGGGTCTAGCTCCCTGCGTCCTTGCTGGCTTGCGTCCTTGCTGGCTTGCCTGCAGAAAATTTCCGCTCGGCAGGCGACCGACCGAATACCCACGCTGGCACGCGGAATGCGCTCAGTATGCAGACTGCGCAGGGGAATTCCTGGCAGCCTCGCGAACGTGTTCTGTCCTGCTTGACCGCATGTGCTGCTTGCTACCGCTGCCGCTGGGTCATCTGCTGGCACGGCCTTCGCCTGACGAGGCGGTCTCTGCGCCCAACCCCGGAGAGCCGGTAAACATCTCGCGGTATTCGGTGACGATACATCATCTCCCAGGCTTGGCTGCCAATCTCCCCACAATATCGCTTCACTAATTGCCCAACCAGAGTATTCCGACGGCCGCCTCGATTGAGCCCCCTTTGGCCCCCGGAGCCTTTGGTATGTCTGTCTCCCACCGGCCTGTCACCATGACTTCTCCGCGGGCCCGCGGGCACTCTGACCCGCAGGATCTGGCAGCTGCAGCACCCGACGACTTCCTCGCGCGGAGCCGTTCCTCTGGACCCACCCAGCTCTGCCTCTGCCCTGCCGTCGGCTGTCCCACGTCTGCGTGCCTTGCTCCGCTCTTGCGCGGCGGTGGGTCCCTGCCTCCGTGATCGCGGTTGGGGGTTTTGGAAGGGGAGTGGGGGCCAATGTTGGAACGTTCCCGACGCAGCGCTCAACGGAGAACAGAGACTGTCGGGGCCTCTTCGGGCTTTCCTGCTGACTCGCTTGTTGGGTCGGCCACTTTCCGGGAGAATCGGCGAGGCGGACACGTCGGACGTGAGGCAAAGCGAGCTATTGGCATACATCGCGGTGGTCATGACAGTACGCAGTGGGAATGTTTACAGCAGTTTGGCTCACTGGGTCAAAGGTCTGCAGGGGTGCACAACCCAGATGTATCTCGCAGACTTTGCCGTGTCGCCGTGATCTGGATCTGCCACGACCATTCCGCGGTGGGTATCGCGATACTCAGTACTGCCTGGGCATGTTCGAGGGGCAAACAGCAGGAGTGTCACCTCCGAACCTGCGGTCAGTTTCCACACACCATTCTCCCGACCGGCAAAGGGCAGTCCATCGATAGTGACACGGGCGTGTTGTAGTGTGTAGTCACGCCCAACAGTTGCGGCAAGTGCTGAGAGCGATGCGGTTCGACCTGGACGCAACAGGCCTGTGGGCGAATTCATCGACGCGTCAGCCCTACGAGAGCTCCCCGGCGTCACATCCCCAGGTGCCCTGACTGGTCAGTGGACGTGTACGAGATCCACGGGGTTTAGTGTAAGATGCGGATTGCATGCAGCAGTAGTCTTCTGACTTCTTGGCACGACGCGGGCGGCATGATAGAGATTCGTGACATCTCCCCTCCGTAGTTTCGCCGGGGACAAGAGCTGGGTATTGCCTCATATGGCGTGGCAAAAGCCTGTATATATAACCACGCATCTCCTGCCCAAATGACTCGAGATAACACCTGCCACACAATGAATGCCAACCCTCGTTGTCAAGTTGAGCCATGCTTTTGATGCCTGAGAAGGAAGGGTCTGCCCTGGTTCGACCATCCCCAGAACCTCGCCATCTCGACGACTCAGGGTCCCGCTTCGCTCGACAGAGAATGCTTGTTATGTGGTCTCGCCTCCGAGTCGCCTCGAGTTCAACGCACGAGCACCCGCGAGACATTAACCGTGGACTTGGCAGCCTCGTGCGGCAGCTCTGTGGACGGCGCCGGGCCCGGAGCAGCACCGGGCCCGGAGGTTCACAACCCGGGACCGGCTCAGCTCACGCGGCATGCGACCTCCCGGGACCAGCACGGCCGGCAGATGCGCCGTTTCTCCGTGGTTAATGCGCGAAACTTTGTCAGAGCAGACTATACCACCATGGTGGCAAACTTCACATGCCAGAGTCAACGGCTCTTCGAAAGAAGTTCTGTTGCTCGATGACATACCGGGACAGGGACCGAGCCCAACCTGACAGGGTGCGCACCCATACTTGACGTAATGGAAGCTTGTCCCCCACCCAGATGATTGCCTACGAGATACAGCTAGCCTGATATCCCACACTTCCTGATGGGCACTGTCTACGCTTCATACGACTGAGCTGGAAAAGGGCCGAGTATGGGCCACATAGCCGGAGTCTGAGGCCCTCACTCGCCGAGCTAGATCCGGCATTGTCGAAGCACATGCCGAAAAAAAAAGGTCACACCTACCACTGACCACTGCTCAACACCACCCATCACTCTCAGTAGAGCATGCAACTGAGGTTCACTCCCGAGCCCACGTTGCCGACCCAGGAGTCTGGCCGGTTCCAAGAGCTGGGATCTGTGTGTAGCCCTGTCAAATTAATCACAGTTGCACCTGTGGTACACCACTGCGATGCTGCAACGCTACCTTACCCACCTCGAAATCACGTCCCCTTGTCTGCAACCAGGGACATTTGCCGCAGAGGCAACTCACCAGCTCACTCGCAGCTATAAGAAAGGGCAACGTTGTCTCGACTCAGTAGCTGCATACGGGCTGGCGAGCGTCCGGGCCTTTCATATGGATGCAGATCTAGAACCCCCAACCCCTCCCAAACACGTTTTGAGGGGACGCGGCATTGCTTGTTCTGACGGCGGGCTGGCAAGCGTGAGACCGACGCCGTCCGAGATGTCATGCCTCTGTCAGGCAGAGCTTAATAATAGTTTTCACTGGCTCCTCCGAGCGCCGGCCCGAGGCGCACAAATAGGAAGCTCAGATATGGGTTGCACCGATAGCTCACTCGCTGTCAAGCTTGACGCCACCTGCTTCTGCCGATGTTTCAACACCCACGAGGAGGAGCAACGTCGGTGAAGAAAGCTTATGCGGCTAGAACTGCCCATCGAATGTCAAGGCTAGACACCTTCTCTTGTTCTGCTCCCGCAGCCAGTGGTGATCGACAACCCCACGACCGCCTGCATAGAGACCATGCCCCTCAATGTCAATGCATGCGTGCTAGCATCTAATGGCTTGCTAGTTGACGTAGTATAATGTGATAAAGGGCAAGACGGACTGCTCTAGCTACACATAGGCTGAAAGCTTGTTTGTCTACCAAGCTCGCCGGTAGGTCCAGCGAGTCTGGCGTCGAAGAGGACTGACCGGTCGAGCGGGCCACAGCAGTAGCTTGTGCACACCGTCTATCAATGGACGTACCCAAGCACCTGAATGTTGTTTGGGGTACATACACGGAGGCAGCAGGCCGTGATATTAGAGACGAGGTGCGGTAAGCTCTCGGATACCCGCATGAAAACCATCCTGGAAATCATGGGGTTGAGACCTGGGCACGCGTGCATGCATGAGGTGTTTGGCACATCCAATCGACCGCTCTGAGGCAACACATAAACCATCGCATAACAGGGCGTCATGCTGATAAGCGACATCTCGGATTGCGCTGCCGTGGAACCTAAAATCGCCCTTTTATCCACGAGGAGGGAGCAGTGACTTGGTCCGAACGCGCGCTGATGCAGCAAGTCGTGCAGCCTCGCACGGAGCCACAAGGCGCATCGCCAATGTGGGCAAGGCACGGAAGCAAAGCGTATCATTCCCGTGGTTGCATTCCCGCTCCGCCGGGAGTGCGCATCGATCTGTGTTCCACTGATGGACATTTGCTGTAGCCTGAACCAGAGAAACCGACGCGCCAAACAAAATGGTAATATCCCAGAAGCAGTAAACGCTGGTTCTCTGGTCATCGCTCTGTCGATGATTTGCACCCCGCAACTCACCGCCTGTTGGGGTCTGACTGCGATGAAGGGTGGGTGGGATGTAGTCGGTCTGACGCCAGCCCAAAAAGCAAAAAGCTACCTGTCGGGATGTTGCCCCCCTGTGCGTCCAGCCACTGCCCGTGAGATGCAGCAGGCGCAAAGAATGTATTTTAGGTTACACCTCGTCGACCTCGTGATGCTTGATGCTGGATGTAGCTCTGCAGCCTGCGTTGGCCCGTCCGATGAGAGCAGCATCAATCGCCGCCCCACCGAGTCCATCCAGTAGGGACTGGAGTTGTGACCGTCCCGGATGCTCTCCCTAGATAGTGTCGATGAAGCAGCTGCTATTGGAAGCATCCATACAGGTTGTGAACACAAGCTGAGGGACACCGCAGAAAGAACACAAGCCCGGAACCTTTGACCCAACCTGCGATGGCTCACGTGTCCCCGCACATAACTCGATTTGCACTCGCAGGATCGATGGACGGTTCCCAGCAAATACATAAAAAAGCATGGCTCTCAGTAGGACGACATCGACGAGCTAGCCCCCAACATGTTGACTTCTGGGGTGACGGTCCTGTTCCAGGAGCTATATCTTGCGTGACCGAATGTGGAGTGGTGAATTCTCTCAGCCTTGCGGTTGAAAGCCAAGACCAGCCGCATAGACAAGCTTTTGTCTTCTGCGTCCTGAGTCGATCAAGTGAACGTCGTGCCAGATCCGGCTACCCTTCATTGTGTTCGTCTTGGCGGGCAGATTAGGCCAGGGGCGGCACAGGAGCGCTTGTGCGACACATCGGCAGCTTCTTTCCCAGACGTCGGCACTAGAGGGTATGAGATAGAGAGGGGTGGTGGGATGCAGGCCCGCGCGTGACGAGACGAGAGGGCTGCAGCAGTCGACACTAGCGGAACCCAATCGTGTCGAGCCGGCGTACACAGTATCAAGCGTCTCCCCTGCGAGTCGCAGGATTAACGTCGTTTTAGAACATGTGCAGAAGCTCATGCATGGAAAGCGAGCCAACCGCCGTGCTTCATCCGAGTACGGATCTGGGGCAGGCAGCCAGGCCTGTCGGGGTCGGCTCGCCATCGATTGATCAGTCCCCGAAGACGAGCCCGTTGGCGGATCCAAAGCTGTTTTGTTTGGGCTACTCGGGTAGGTGATTGAGCATCACCAGGACCTGCGACTTTGATCTCTTAGTTGCCGACAGCCAGCTGACACTGGACCTTTATTGACACTGGTCAAGAAGCCGAGGATGCCGCTGTTGGCGTCATATTGTCTTGTATTTGTTGATGAAAAATCCTCCGCTCGGCCGTTGAGTATTGGCGCCCAGTGTCATTGTAATTGCTTGCATTGAGCCGTCGGCTCACAACGGTAGGACTGAAGCTGGTGGCGTGCCGCCTTTCGTCACTTTGGGCAGCGGTTCCTGTATGCTCGACTTGGCACAAGTGGTTGAGCCAGTCCGGATTGTCCCCTGACAGACTCCAAGAACCTCACGTGCATGTTGGATCGATCCAGACTGCCTAGAATTTTTCTCGAAGGGCTGGGCATCGGTATGACCAGGCCTTGGTGGTGTCCCGTCGATGAGGCCTGGAGGAATAATGGTGCTGATGCGCGCGAGACGCGGGAAACGGAGCACACCATATTCTCCAGTTGGCCGCACCGGTTGCTACGTGCAGCCTAACTGAGGTCAACAACCATCATCACACCAGGCATTCTTCGGCGAGTATCCGGTTAGTAAATCAGTCATCTGAAGATGACCTGCATCAGCGGTTGATCAGCAGGCAAGCCGGGCATCCCAGGTGAAAAGGCGGTCATGGAAGAGGCGTGCGAAGCGACGTGAAAACTATCGACAGGATTTTTTTTGCGGTCGCGGTGCACAGGTCTGGAATCCGGGACCTGGGTAGGCCTCGTCGGATGAGAGGTCAGGGTCATGGTTGATCGCTGCATTGAGTCCCGGCGTGCGCAAATTACAAACACCAGGTCTCGGCGGTGAGCGGCGGCAGCCAAAGTCCAAACCAAGTATTTTTTTTTGGCCCGGGGGGGGGGGGAAGTGCTCAGTCTACCAAGCCTCGCAGCCTTGGGTATTGGAGCCTTGGGGGCCTTGGCTGGCAATCCTCCCACAATTGCGTCGTCTGGGCTCACTCTGCCCAGAAAGACGGATCAAAGTCAATACAAGCCCACGGGCGGCATCTGGTGCTCTCGCCATATCAGCTAACCGCGCCAGTGACTGACTGAATTGAATTCGATGTGGACGGCGTCCGAGCGGGCAGATACCGAGGCAGAGGCAATGATGTAATGGGGCGGCCATAGCAGTCCAATAGCCAGATCTCCCGGGGCCCCAAGCCATTCGCAGGATTTCTTTGTACGTACGCATACTTTGTAATGATCAAGACCAATTTAGAGTCGGAAATCTGGAGACGAGATTCGACTGGGGACCGAAATGTGGAGAAGGGGAGGCTGACAAGGATAGGCGAGCACCTCGTGAGCCTGCTGAGATGACGACAGAGCCCTGTTCCCTGTCCGCATCTGCGCTGCCCTGCGCTGTCCTGCGCTGCGCTTGCCCTGCCCACGCCCACTGCCCTTGAACCCTGGATGCTTTCGTGGGGTTGCCGATTTCGATTTCGACTCGTCTCGAAACGGTGCGGATCGCCAAGCAATGCCCCGAAGACGGGGCACCTGCAAGGAGTGTGGTACTTGTACGCAAATGACATGTACCCATGGGAGAGGAGCCGCCTCGGCTGGCTGACTATGCCCACAGGCACACACAACTCCTTCTTGACTGGACGGAGGGCCAATGACTGCCATGAAGCCTTCGGCCTTTCGCACTCAGGTCAACCTCCGTTTCACGGATGCCAGCCGTACTCTGAGCGACGGCCGTCCCCACCCACCAGGGTGGTGCACAAGTGGGCTGCAGCGCTGCTGAGGTGACCACAGAAGGATCGTGTTATGACTGATAGATGACCGAAACAATGCCATCCCACCCAAGACGCTGGCAGGTAGCGCAGAAAGCACCAGCTCTGGGCACGGGGCCTTGGCCAGGCCGATGACAATATCTGACAGGCGTGGGAGGTCGAGGTCCTCGAGGTCACGGGCCGAGCCAACACAATTGGCCAATTGGCATTTCAGCAATACGACGGCGTGTACCACCGGTTCTGAGCCCGAGCTGACAAACGGCACCTGCTCTGAAATGCACAGCAGGCAGACAATGCCATCTCACCCACGGGTTTTTTGGTTGGTTTTGGGGGAATTTGGCCGCATGAAGACAAAAAACAAACAACAGATACACGTGGACGGGGGCGGGTGAGGGCGAAAGGTCTAGTGCGGACCGACTGCATCTGCATTGCGAGTCTGGTTGAAAGCCGACTTTGCCGTGGCCATCCAATGACCAGGCAGGTGCCAGGGACCGGGGATTCGCTTGAATTGTCGGCGGTACGGGAGTCCCAGGTCGAGGCATGGTGCGCTTTCGCAACCGTATCGCGCGGCAATAGTCAGGAGCCGGATATTACAGATTGTACGGTGCAGATAGCCAAACTCTCGAAAAATCGCTCATTTTTGGAATCCACACTGGGTCAGGAGTGACACTGACAGGACAGTCAGGAATGAGCTGTTCGACTCGAGGGGGAGGGGCTGTCGTCCCCATTATTATTGTCGAATTGAACCAGCACACGGCCTCGGCTGGCATTGCATGGCATTACTGTGTACATGGCACTGGCATTGGCATTGCCCAATTCCAGTCTGCTGGTGCGAGGGAGATAGGCGCTGGGCCCAAGCCAAGCCTCATTGATCGGCTTGGGTCGACGCCCTCGGCCAGTCTGCCAGGCCTGTCCGCTGGCATGGCCTCCGCTATTGCGACAAGCCTGCATCTGAGAGCTGGGCCCTGGGGGAGCCAGAGGGCGGAGGGAGGGCTGGGGAGGGAGCTGCCAACAAAGTCAACCTTGCATGTCGTGCTTTGTCGAGACCTGTCGAGACCCCCATCGTGATCCCCAGCCGGTCTTGGTGCGCGCAGAGGAAGCTCTGCCAGCCAGCGCCATGGTCACCGATCGTGGTCGCCAGGGTGCCAGGCCAGGGCAGGACAAGTTGTGCATAGCGCAATTCCATATCCCTCGACTGTCGCACTAGTACACGTAGTATGCTCTAGCAGGTTTGCAGCCCATGATCGTGTATGGCACCGTCGGCGATGGGTACCTTGCGGTGGGGAGGGGGCCTTTGTGCTCAGTACGGAGCATCGCCCTTGGCTGGCTTACACCAAGGCTGGGCCCGGCACATGGGCACACAGCCCGAGCACGGTACGGACCACGGTGGTGCAAGACCCAAGCACCCAAGAAATGTCCCACCTTGTCCACAATCTTTTCCCCAGAAGCCTAAGCGACCGATTGCTGCCAGTCACTGATCGCCGCTGGCGCACTGACTGATTTGAGTGTCGAGCAAAGCCTGGCAAGACGATGCCCACATCCAATAATACCATCAGTCGCAACCCCCCGTCCGCCCATCCCTTCTCCTGCATTTTCTCTGGATGTCAAGTTGCATTGCATGTTGGGACTCGCCTCGCCTCGCCTCGCCTCGCCGCTCTCGCAACCCGGGCGCCCTGCGACTTAGTTCTTGAACGGGACATCCCCATCTTCCTCGGATATCCTTCCTGCCTCGCAACATCACGTCTCTCTTCTGCCCTCAGATCTGTTTCTATTCTGTGATACCCCCGTCCACGACCACGACCACGACCACGACCCGGACCCCGACCCTGAACCAATCCACTCTGTTCCCCAGCTCTTGGCTCTCGACGACTCGCCATCTCGCCTTCTCCCACTGCAACGGTAGATCTCGCACCGTTTCAGGTACCACCCGAGACGCTGCCTCGACCTACCGTATCATCTCCATATCACGCTGCTCTCTCGCTGGCTACACGAATTCGTCTGCACCAGGACGTACTTGCTTGGCAACAGGTATCAATTTCTCGGCATTGGTCGTACCTGTCTCAAAGTTCCATCGTCACATATAAACAGCTCGGGTTACCTTGGTCCAATCTGCCACCTTATAATTGAGAGGCATCCTCCCTCTCAACAACGACTCCTGCCGCCGTGAAGGAGCAACACATAACACACTGGAGCAGCCCGCGGACACGGCCAGATACAGCAGCCATACTCCGCTGAGCCCCTCGGCCCCTCCTCCGTCGACTTCTCGCCCCCTCCCCCCAAACCGGCCTCCCGTGTTGGAGGGTGGTGAACTTACCTCGCCTGCACCTGTGCGAGTGTCGAGTGCTTAAATCACGCTCACGCCCACGCCCACGCCCACGCCCACGCTCAGCTGCCTCTTCCACGAGCTGCCAGAGCTCGTTTCGTTCACTGTCAGCAACGGGGATCGTGGGGAACTCGGTGCCTCCGGTTCTCCCAGTGCAGTGCCTTTCTGCGTCTGCCCACTCAGACCTTGTCGTCCGGCCCTTCTTAGCCGCCTCTTGACGTCTTAGCCTCCCACCCCCTCCAAACCAGACCAGGTGAGGGGCGTGAACCCGGCCTTGGGGGTTTTACTGGGCCAAGCGGCACTACGTCTGAACAAGGACAGCCTTCCAAACTCAATCTAGTCATACCCTACCGCCCTCCTTCCTTCTTCCCTCTTCCTTCCCGAAGTCCGCAATGGCTTCCTCAACCATGCTGGGCCCTCCTGCATTGTCTCACCAACCATCCGCCCCGATCTCTGCAGTTCCAGCCTCAACCGCTGCAACACCCGCAACATCAGTCTCAGGTAATTGTTCCCGCCACCCCTTGCTCCCTCTGTCAACATGTCTCACTTTGGACTGCCTGTACCATTCGAGATAACTCAACTCTTGTCATTTCTTTTAGATTCACTACAAGACGACTGCAGCCTGTCGTCGTCCTCTCCACCCCAGTTCGCCAGCAACCTCTCAAATCCAATATATGAGGAGAGCGATGAGGACTCCGAGAGTGTCGCACACAACGAACCAGTGACGCCTGTGAGCGGCAGACAGTCCTCGGAATTTCGCACTCACAGGGGCAACGACAACCAGGGTCACCCCGACATCACTGACTCTTCTCTGATCCCTTTTCCCTCCATCGAGTCTGACGGCGCTGCTGTCCCACCGCCGAAAATCGACCTGCGCACAGGACCTTTCGCCAACCACAACTTCGAGGCCAACATCAACACGCAGATCGCTGTTGATAGCCCGGTCACCTCTCAGAAGACACAGGCCAGCCCCAGGAAGAGCATCTCTACCAGACCTATCTCACCACCTTCAACCGCCAGAACATCCGCCGACGAATCGCAGCCGGGCTCGGTGCAAGACTCGCGACGCAGCACTCGCGGATCTACGCACAGCTTCAAACGCACCATGTCAAACCTTTTCAAGCGCAACGGCCAGCAGGGCGACGGCGATCAGCCCGTGGTGGTTGTCGCTCACCAGGACTCCCTACAGGTTAACCGGAGGTGGTCCATGAACAGGTCAACAGCCACCACACCTGGCTCTAATACACCTCCCTCGCCCGGCACACAAATGCAAGATGACAACCAGCGCAGTAACAACCTGCTGGCCCCGACGACTGAGGACTTCTTGCACCACAAGAAGAACCGCGCCTCAACAGGCCTCACCCTTCGCAACCGTGCAGTGAACTTTGCTACCGGCAATGGGCGCAGCTCTAAGAAACAAGCCAGCCTGAGGCGGGCTAGTAGTTTTAACGGCAGCCAAAAACATCAAGCACAAGACGGCGAGCTCGGACCTGCGGCAGTCTTTTACGCGAGACCGGAAGCTGGTGTTGGTGTCAAGGCCCGGCGACTAAGCCTGAGTCTGCCCGACGAATTGACTATTGACGTCGGCGACCTCCTCAAGGAGTTTGAATACAAGCACAAGCATCCATTTGCGCGACAACTGACGCGGACGCTGGGGAAGGGCGCCACAAGTACGGTCCGGATCATGTCGCGCAAGGGCTTCCCGGACGAGTTGTACGCGGTCAAGTGCTTCCGGAGCAAGGACAAGTCAGATACGAAGGAGGAATATGAAAAGAAGATCAAGTCCGAGTACAGTCTCGCCAAGAGCCTGCACCACCCCAACATTGTTGAGACTGTGCGCCTGTGCGTGGATCACGGGCGATGGAACCACGTCATGGAGTATTGTTCCGAGGGCGATCTCCACAGCTTGCTCACCAAGAAGTACTTGAGTAGCGAGGATCGGGAAAAAGACCGCCTCTGTCTGTTCAAGCAGCTGATCCAGGGGCTCAACTACCTGCACAGCAACGGCATCGCGCATCGAGACATCAAGCCAGAGAATCTGCTCCTGACCAGCGACAGCAAGCTGAAAATCACAGACTTTGGCGTCACCGAGGTATTTTCCGGGATCCACCCTGCCGCGAGGGAATCGGGCGGCGAGTGCGGCCGACAGATGAATGGAGAAGTTCGAATGTGCGATCCCGGCATATGTGGGAGCCAGCCATACATGGCTCCAGAAGTCCTGGCCAGGGATCGACAGTACGACCCGCGCATGCTTGACGTCTGGAGTGCTGCTTGCGTTATGATAAACATGATGACCTCGGCAAATTTCTGGGAGAAGGCGGTCTTTGGCGCAGAAAAGTCTACGAGTTATACCATGCTCGTTCAGTCCTTTGACAAGTGGAATGCCAAACATATCGACGGCAACGCAACCATTACCGAGTCCGACTACCCGAGTTATCCACCTTTCGACATAGGCGTCAACCGGCCAGCACTACGTCGTGTCCTGTTGATGATGTTGAACCCCAACCCTAATAAGCGCTCCACCATAACTGAGATTGCCAACGTTCGGTTCATCAAGAACATCCAGTGCTGCCAACCGGAGAGTTATGACGATCCTGACTTGGTCATTGATGCCACCAAGAGCGCATCGTTCAATCTCAAGACCACGAAGACGTTCTGCCACAACCACCTGCCGCCCAAGTGGGAGAACAGCCACTCTCTACCGCCGATGCCCGGCAAGGCTGGATACTGAATACCGCCGCCAGCAGTGCAGGTGCGGCTGCGGGCTTGGACAGGGGCAGTCCTTTTAAATTTTAATTCCCTAGATGGGCGTGGCAGCCTGGCACGAGGGACGATTCACACGCAATAGGTATAACGGAGCAGGCAAGGTAGAACGGGGGGGGGCCTGGGGGCCTCAGCATTTGCAGTCATTGGCACAGGCGTTGATGGTTATTCTGGGCGCGTTGATTTCGCGGAGCTTGGTGAAGCGGTTGTGTGCTATACCGCGTCACAAACTCACCAAGTGTTGTTTCCGTTTGGTTCAGATGGGCTAGAACCCGCATAATACAGCAAGGGTCTCGTCTACTCCTTCCGATCCTAAAGCTTTTATTCAGGAGCAGGAGCAGGAGCGCGGGAGTGATGGGTGGCCGGGCGAGGGAGGAACGCAAAAAAGAACCTCATTCATCGATCGGCAGAAGCCCAAATGTACATAGCCAATCACAGTCGTCTGCCCGCGATATTAGTCCCGTCTTAATTCACAGCAGTGTAGCATCGTGAGTTTCCACCTGCCACGCGACAGCTAACGAAGCCCCAAGTTGCGGAGCAGTCGACGAGAGTCTGCAGAGTCCTGAAATTAGAGTTCGCCTCCTCTTCCGCTTCAGGTTGTCACTGTACAAAGGCGAACCAGTCCGCCAATGTGCACCGTGGACGTCAAAGTCGTGCGCCGCCGTTCTCCTAAAACAACACCTCACATCTCTCCCTTACCCTCTCCTTCCCTCCCTGAAGGTGTTGCCAGGCAATGATGGATCCCTGCGAGGGCGATACTGGAGAAGCGGCTGTTATTTGCCCCTATCTGCCCCCCCCCCCCGAGTTTCGTGCCCATCCTCTTCGAGACACCGACCGATTAATAAATAGGCTTCGCTAGTCCTACAGTTTTCCTCGAGGGTGGCAATTACGCCCGCCAAGCAGCTCCCAACACAGCCTGCCCCGGGGCCTCAGTTCGACGATCGATGACCGGCCCTGGCAGGTCCCTACGACCTTGGCAGACGCAAGTCAGACAACCTGTGTAACCCCCACGAGCCTGCTACTGCCAGCGACCAAGCGACAGCAACAGCGCCCGGGCCCGGGAGTCCGCACGGAATCTTCGAGTCCGTACGGTACTGCAGGTGCTCTTGCTCGTCTGCCCCCCCCCTTCCCCCCTCTTACCCCCCGTCGTGCTACCACACCTGACGGGCGAGACGACGAAAGAGGCGTTCCCCCTCTCCATCCCACAAGCATGGCTGGCTTCCCCGGATTTTCCCTTCTGGACAACATACCCGCTAGTGGATTCCTTTCGCTTTGCGAAGCTGGTGTCGCACTGCAGCTTTCAAACGTGGCCTTGGAATGTTCGTCCGTCCGGGGGGGGGGGGAACGAGCCTTTATCGGAGCTTTGAGAGGCGGTGGCTCTCGTGCAGTCATGGATTTGCATGCCAGCTGGTCAGCCGGTCAGCCACTCGGTGATGTGAGAGAGCTGGTTGCTATATCAAGTCAGACAGACGCCCGTTGAGATCTGGCACGTTACCCGTCAACTCAACGGTGCCGCATCGCCCTCCCTCATCCATCCCACCCCAGTGATAAGGCACGGCAGGCTGAGCGGCGCGGGATTTTAACAAGATGCTACTACGCCGGTGGCGTCGAGGGCGGTCATCGGTCTCGGGGGTGACAGTAAGCCTCGAAAGCCATCCAGCCCATGGGCTGGTGGGTGTAGTGCGATGCAATGCAGATGCAGATGCAACGTGCTTTGCGTCCGCCCTTGATGAGGAGTTGCGTCTGCTACCAATTCCGATGCTGCAATTCTGCATTGTCCTTACCTTATCTGCGAGCAACAGGCATGCCTGGCTGTCCGTATGCAAATCACTAAATTCCCGAGCTTCGGACTAGGCGTCTGCGACGGGGTTCGCTCTCGCTCGCCAAGCTCACTGAATGACATCGAATTATGAACTACAGCATGAACATGACATGAACATCAACACTGAACCTGGACCTGGACCGAACCAAGTCAACCGACCGTCGGCCAATGAATCCCCCAGTGGGGACAGCCCGTCACTGACCTCCCTTCTTGAGTCCCGACTGGTTCGGTCGAGCTTGCTCCTGTCGACTGCGGCCGGTGCCGCTGGGGATCGGATTTCTTGGCCTGCAAGCCTTGCGTCGGCGGGCCGCACTTTGCCTGCCATCCAAGGATTGGCCCGTCCCCAAGCTTCTTGACTTCAACCCTTGGTCTGGCCAAGAGAGTCAAGCCCCTCTGGATATTGCAGCGCAGATCTTATTATTTGGAAGCTTGAATCAGCTTCCGCGTTTCCCCCAGCTGGTGACCTGTCGCCGCTGATCTATTCTTGTCGGGGCTTTGCGGGACGCGTGTATTTGTGTGGGAGTGTTGCTCATCTTGGGTATGTGTGTATCTTCCACGGGGATCCCGAGTAACTAAGTGTTGATCCATCATGTTGGCCGATCACCGAACAGGCGGTGTTTTATTCCACGGGCAGGGCACAGAAACTTGAGAAAGAAAGGCACCGCTGAGCTCCATCCAATGTGTTCCTGCGGCCGAGAAGGATTCGGAGGTCATCTCCTGAGGTCACCAAATCCCCCTCAAGTCGTCACTCCGGAACGAATCGTGAGACAGATGCTCACAGCTGCCCCAGCTACCGGAGTGCCAGTCGCACTGGTTGGTCTCACAAACTCTTGGTAAATAACACCAAAACTAAATAACACCAAAACTATCAGACCAGGCCCTGAGAGAGTGCGATGGTCACCGCTCAAAAGGAGAGAGAACTCAATGTACCTCGAGTTGGCCTCCGTCGATCGACCGTTTCCTCAACGTCTCGTGCGACCTGCGACCAGCGACAGCTGAAAGCCTTGGCTGTACCGCCGATCAGAAACCAAATGCCCCTGCAGACGGGTACGTCGACGAGGTTGAGAGAGAGGGATTCGTTCGTTCGTCCTATTGTGTGTCCTATGCCCAGCCTTGCACGGTCACGGGCGTCGCATCGGGGCGTTGTCGCACCTGGTCCAGAACGCTGCTCTCTGGCCCAGTTGGGGCGCCAGCCTCGCACCGCCCTGCCAGCCGGCATGGAGGAGCACCAAAAAACCCAAATCAATTTTAAACAAGTTAGACGCATACCAAGACGGGTAATGCGCAAGGACAGAAACACGCACACGCACACGCACACGCACACGCACATCCATACTTCACAATACGCTCACGCACAATGTCTCCGGGTCAAGATCGCCCCCTCGTCATTGCCCCCGGGGAAGCGGGCGATTCGCCCATCGGGGGGATCGAGGGCGGACTGAGCGGGCAGGGAAAGGGGCAGCGCAGAAGGTGGACAGAGGAGGCAGACCGACGACCAGACCAGACACGCTCTCTCCCCAGCCCTGCCAGCCCACCGGTGGACGACCGGCGCCCTCATCTCACAGCCCGGGGGGTCGAGGCGCTGTGCGTCCATGATGAAGCATCTGTGCTTCGCCCGTGAAACAAAATGCCAGCCCTCGTCACCGTACCTACATATATGCTAGCCGGCGGCTTGGCGCCAATCGGCGGCTGTCGCGTTGTTGAACCGCCAAGTCGCCAAAAGGAGATTGTGACAGCCACCCACCCTCTAGACTTCCCACCGGGAGGGGGCCCGCTCCCAACAATGACACGACACGACTAGACTACGACACAGACACAAACACACATATCCTGTGTTTCGTTATTGCCCAGGAAAAAGCAATGCATTGTCTCCCCCTCCCCTCGTTATTGTTATGCTACCCACTGCTCTACCATCGGGGGCTTGCTAACGGTCACACGTCCAGCCCTTTCCTACCCAGAGGCCCGAGTTCGATGCAAGTGGCCAGCTTGGCGCGGAACACCGGAGGACCGCCATCCGCCCGGCAGTTGAGGGGATGGACTGATTGACTGACTGACTGCTGAGCCAAGTTTGTCTACGTGCGTGCTTGCGTTATGTGCGTTGTTTGTGGTCGAGACCGGGAAGGGGAAAAGAGCGGTATGGATGGGAAAGTGCCTCTCTCTGGTAGCATCGCCCATCTGCGTGCGTTGCAGCCTTGCCCGGTTCCCCCCCCCCCGGGGAGCGAGAGATGCCAATGGACCCAGAAGTAAGGGGGGCGTGCAGTGCGCGGCAAAAGCTTGTCGGGCGTCACCACATCCACCAAGCTTTTCCTTCCATTTGCCTTGGGAGTGAAACGGCCATTTAGATAAATCTGGATATTCGCGCCCAAAAGAATGGATAGCGCGCCCAATTTTATAACTAAGCGGCGCTACAGCCAATCAAAACCTCCTATTTCAACCCCATCATGATACATTTTACAGCCTCAACTATATACACTACAAAACCTCCTTTGCCTACTAACTTTAACCTACTTACCAATCACTAACACCTTGTCTAATTAACTATTTGCTTTATAAAATTAATTAATTCGGCATTAAAAATATATTCTCACTATTTAGATATTAAATCTATAATATAGTTTACCAGTCAGTAGTATATACTAGTTAATAACGCACTTTAACTAACTCTACCAACTTTAGCTAACCCTAGTACCCACCCAGGGCAACAGAATCAATTAAAATTAGCACTAATTAGTACCAACTAATCTCTATTACTTATTTTCAATTAATTTGGTTAATTTAAAGTAGTTAGTGTTCTGAAGGTTAGTGGATTGAATGGTCAGGTAGCAGTAGGGTGCACTGGAGGTCTTGTTGGGACGCTTGAGAATGGTTTGGACAACTTTGCATTGAATTTGAGTGGGCTTCTGTCAGCCCTCCTCACAGTCCCTCCGACATTGTCTCAACCCTGGGCACGCTGTGGTTGGCTCTGGTGCGCAGATAGGGAGGCCGGAAAATTCGGCCCTCGGACCCACTATCTTTGGCTTTAAATAACCAGCCAACCCTAACCCTGACATTAACCAAACTAAATACAGATAAACTTCAGAAATCAGGCTATCTAATGAACTAGGTTACATGCTTTTTGGGTAAGAAATAAGGGGAATGCAGAGGTTCGAAGTTAGGGTCTTACAATAGCCCAAAAAATCGACTCACGGCCACCAAACTCATCTGCCGGCGCGCACGCCACATAGGCACTTAGCCGAAAAAGTGCCAAGTCTAGGGTAACTCCCTACGTGAAGTCTAGGGTAACCCCTTACGTGCAGCGCCCACATAAGCGTTCCGTTTAACAAGTGTGGCTATAATACCAGTCTAAAGTAGATGATTTTTAGTAGAAAAATTAGCTTTCTGTAATAATTACACCAAACCTTTATAGGGTTTAGTAGGTAACCTATAGGGTTTATATTAGCAGTATGGCGTAAAGATAACTCTTGACCTTCCAGTATATAAGACACTATTTGTTTCGCGGTAGTATAATTACTAGCTGTAAGGCTATCTAATAGTTAGGCTAAATACTTAGATTAATGACTAAAGAGTCTGTTCTATAAAAGCTATCTATTATAATAATAACTATGTCCTTATATATTCTAACTCTTTAGTAGCTTAATAAAATCGCCATTAATTTTGTCAACCCTTAATTAATATTATAGAACAGGTAACGTTGACACCTAAATATAAGCTCTGTGGAGTAGCTGCCAAGAGCAGCATATTGCTTTTAGTGGTTATTTCTAGTGTAGCGGCTATTTCGTTCAACAAATATTACTTAATAGAATTAACATCAATCCTATTAATTTGTTCTAAAAATAAATCCTTAACCCTAACCCTGGTCTTGGCGTAATCTTATAATTCTGCCAACTAGTGCCGCGGGGCTAGCATTTATAATGTCTGGTTTAATTTGTCTGTACTAATATATTAATTTATAATACTATCTCTCTCCTTATGCCCTTGTCCTTAAAGATTTATTTTATAAGCTTCTGTATATTATCTATATATTAGTGCGTACTTTTTTAATTTATTATATCTAGTAAAGTTATTAAATCTTATATTATAAATTTTTTTTTAGATCTAAGTAAAAGACTATTTTGTTATCTACTATTACTTTCTATAGTACTGCCATCTTAATGCCCTGCTTTTATTACAAGAAATATAATCTAGATAAGGACTATTTAGTTACTAACTTAAAGTCTTTCCGCTATTTAATTTATATTTGGCTTAACTTGTTAAACTATAATGAATAAAGGTTGCCTTTTAATTAATTAAACAAGATTACTATAAAGTATTGCTACTTAAAGGAGGAGTTAGAGACTATTAAAGAAAAGACTTAGTTACTAAACACAAGAATACTTTAATTATAAAAGTAAAAGTAGATATAGTACAAAAAGATAATATATATAGTATATTAAGGCATTAATAATATAAAAAAGTTAAAGTATATAGAAAATAAGGAGGTTAAGGCTAAGTATAAGTGTATTGTCGAGTAATCTGCTAGAGTTATTTATAATAGCTTGCCTAGTTTTAAGGAAATAGAGGTCTAAAAGTTATAGCTTTATATTAATAGCAATATTGGTATCTTTAACTAAAGTTTTATAGTAGGCAAAGATATAAATTTATCAAAAATTCTTAGCATACCTATATTTAGTAATAAAGAAAATATACCTAAAGATAGTTTATTTAGTTCTTAACCTTACTATACTAGTATATTCTATTATTTTTTATTAAGAATGGCTTACTAGACTCTTTTACTTTTATAGCTTAGCTAATAAAGTTTTCTACTTCTAGTAAAAACATTTAGGTTTAAGTCCTGGCAGTAGCTTAGTCTAGTAAGTTATTTCCTTTTTATTATTTTAAAGGAAATATATCTATAAACAGCTTGTCTAGTCTAGAAGATTTTATATATATAGATTAGGTAGTTATTATTAAAGATAGGCTTATTATTCTTAAAAGCTACCGGTTTTATAATCTAATAGTTAGAATTTTAGCAATAATATTAAAGGCTTAAGTTTAACTCTTAGTAAGATTTTACTTTTTAACATAACAAGTCTTTTTTATATTAAGCCAAATTTTTATAACAAGCACTAGCTAGTATAATAATATAGGTTTCCTAGGTCCTCTAAACCAAGAAATCGGGTTTATATCTAAGATACATAACAAGACAGTTAATTAAATAATAAAGTTTCTAATAATAATTATAAACTAATGAAAGCTATTTAGGGTGAATACTTAAATTAACTACTAAAAAGCTATTCTATCTTAATGCTATCTACTAGTAATAAGCGTGTTCTATCTTAATGCTATCTACTAGTAATAAGCGTGTTCTATATAGTCTATCTCTTTAGGCTAGCTTACTTAGCTTACTACTAGATTACTAGTAATCTAGGTAATCTAGAATAATTTATAGTATTAGCTTACTAGGGCTTACTACCAAGGCCTGGTAATCTTAGTAATTCTATTTATATAAGGGATCCTCTTAGTTACATACTATCAGGGCTATGCCTACTGTACCTTTTATCTAACCTATTCTATTAGCTAAGTAGAATTATTTTAAATTAGAACTAACTATTAGTCCTATTTCTATCAGGGTTATAATATTATTTCCCTCCTTTATACTTTTTTGTTCCTAAAGATTTATTTATAAGTTTTTCTCTCTATTATATTTTTATATATTTCTATTTTTTCCCTTATATTCTAACTATACTAATAATATATTAGGGCGTATTTCTAAATCTTATCCTTTATACAAGACTAAGTAATATTAAGTGCTTGCTTTGTTAATTAAGGAGACTAGTTTTAAAACTATATCTTGTTTTTTTTATAAATTAAAAAAGTAGTTATATAAGATAGCCAAGGGCTATTTTTATTATATAGCCTATATTTAGAGAAGTTGTTTTTATAATAATACTAGCTTATCTTTAAACTCTAATTTATTTCCTTTAGGCTCTTATATTAATTTTTTTTTAGCTAACTTACTGCTAGTTTAGCACTTTATAGATAAGAAACAGTATATTAAATATAAAAAGAAAGTAATAAAAAGCAAGCTTTAGTTAGCCTAAAAGTAGCTTTATACTATATAAAAGACTTTGCTAAATTAAGAATATAAAATAAATAAGCGTCTAGCTTATTTAGGCTAATTAAAGTAATAGTATTAAAAGGTATCTTTTTAAGATTATAAAATAATTTATTATAGTTTTTAATTATTAGATAAGCTAAAGGCTATAAAATAAATAAAAAAGAGGGAGCTTAATTACTTTTTAGCTAAAGCTTCTAAGCCTACCTTATATTTATAATCTAGCAAGGCTTTTAGTATTATAAACTAGAGTTTTATAATAAAAGGAGCTAATATAAATTTTTCTTTATAGTTATTTAGTAACTTTAGAGTATCTACTAATAATTTACTAGATTTTTAAAAGATTTCTAAATATTATCTTTATTATTATAGCCTTTCTATTTAACTAGGTATTTAGTATTAATATTATATATTCTAGAATTTAAAATCTTTTTAACTTTTTATTCTTTTTTATTACTCTTAAATTTAATCTATATTTTAAGTTATATATTAGCTAGTACTAGTTTTAAAAGTAATATATAAA
>JAJTUP010000113.1:0-171483 GCA_021399435.1 Diaporthe sp. PMI_573
TATAACCAGCTTTCTCCAGCGAAAGTCCTGCTGAGAAACGGCGCTGATATGCAGATCAGAGGGGAGTTCGATATGACTGCAATAGAATTCGCTGAGTCAAGAAGGTATTACGACATACTAGGAATTCTTAGGCAATATTTCGAGCTGGAATGTAGGGCTCCTAAATGATGACGACATTATAACATTGTATCATAGTGTAGCACGAGAATGAGTCTAATGGATTTGTGTAGCAAATAGGTGGTGAATTTGAATTCGAGCACATGGGGCCACGTGTGCTTAGTCAGGAAACGGTGTATAATAAAAGAATTGATTGGATACTTGTTACACGTCGACGACGTCACTTTGTAGATTGTGAATCAGTTGATGTTAGGTTGATTTCCGTAATTCCAAGGGCTTTGATGCTCCTCCAGAAGGCACGCTTCTTGTCCTCTTCTTTCTCGCCTCATACTGTACAATCAGTCCAAAATTGACGCTCCCGCAAAACCTGCAACTATGGCACCACAACCTGATCCTGCAAAGCGTATTCTAATTTAATCTTTGCTATCCACATGGTTACCCTTCAGGACGACTGTTGTAATCACTTAATCATCCTCGCGCAAAGCACTCAGTCTATCGTAGATACTACAAATAGACTAAAATGAGAGGGGGGGCGGAGAGTCTTGGGTAGATGCCAAGGACCAGCTTATGGTTAATTGCCCAGCAGCAGCCAGCCCATTATAATGACTGTACACATGCTGCCTACTGTTTCTTAGATGTATTTGTAAAGCTGTGCTCATGTTACCGCATTTATCAACACAATACCGTGATCCTACTAAGAATATTGCAGATTCTAATAACCATCAACCTGCAACTGTCAATTCTGGGTCGCCGTGGAAGCACTACAAGACCGGCTATCGGTTGCAGGTTTGCACAACGGAGGGCGAAGTGACGAAAAAGCCACCGGAGAACTCTTGAATCGCCAAAGCTTACTCCAATCTCGAGTGCACCCAAAATTGCGTAAATCAAAGCTTTGATACATGGCGGGCTGTTCTGAGCCGGCTGGATTGCGTGGAATCAGTCATCCAGGAACGCTTGGAGAATAGTATGAAGCTAAAACCTTTTCATTGCCTGTCTCTGTCTGGCACTGTCATTACGATCAACCACGCCTGACCAACGGATTCAACAATCAATATTTACAATACTTGGTATTACAACCCGGACAAGCTGTCACATTGCAATCCGGGTAGTAAAAAGACCAATTTATACGAGTCTCCCCGCAGAATACACAACTTGACTTGCCCTTCTTTCTCGGCCAACCGAGCTTCGGATGAATGCACTCCGGAGACCTTGAGGGCGTAGTTTTGATCGCTCGGTCACTCGGCTTTCCGCTGCTTGCCGCACATTTGCCCAGTTTCGACGCACAGCTTCCTGCTTCTCCTCGATCAAAATAGTCTTCAGTCGTTCCCGCGCTACTCGTTCCTGTTCGACTCTCATTCTCCTCGCCGCTTCTTCAGACCTCTTTTCCGCGTCCCTTTCCTTTTCTCTCTGTAGCCTCTCTTTTGCCGCCTGCTCTTGTTGTTGCCGTGCTTTTCTTCCAGCCTCACGAGAACGCTCTTCGGCTTGCCGGACTCTCTCCTCCCTTGCTCTCTCGCGCTCTGCTTTCTCTCTCGCAGCTCATCTCTCTTCTTCGTGAGCTTGAAGAAAGTGAGTATTTACAGGGTTTCTCATAAATTTACATTAATATTTTCTAGATGACTGCTATTGCGGAGACGAGATGATAGATGATGTCGAAGACCAGGGGGAGAAGCACGCCGAAATAATCGTAGGGGCCGGCTTTCACAGTTTGCCCTCAACACCTACGCCGTCGATCTCACAGACCCAAAACTTCGCATGCACCCAATGCTCAGCGAAGTTTCGCAAAAACGAATAGCTCAAACAACACATCAAGACCCACACTGGACCCCGCTCGCATATCAAGAAGTACATATGCACCCAATTATAGATACATTGAAAGGTTTAAGCAAGTACCTGTAATATTTGTAGCTTTTGTGGTTGGTCTAGAGTAAATGCTATTATATGTTTTGTCGTCGTCTAAGGCAGTGTCTGAATCATCAAAATTATCACTTTCACTCTTTTCCTCATAATCAGACGCATCTACTTCCCCTGTATCAGGTATCTATGCATCGACGGAGAGGGGCGTTAGCGTGGGCGGTTCTGTATGATTACTAGGATAGGTTCTCGGTCTCTTGCGGTTTTCCCGCTGGTACTCCATCATCTTTGTCACACTCGGGACTCGGAGCAGTGTCAGGAGTGACAACGTCCAGCGGCGGTGTTTTCAACTGCTCAGTCTTAGGAGATTTTGGAGCTCTCGAACTTTGGCTGCGGGTCTGCCGTGATTCCCCCTTCGACAATAGTGATCCATTTTCTTAGAGCATTTGTCGAACGCGGGCGACATTTCAGCGTCAAAGTAGTGGAAACCCAGGAACTTGGCTCTGATGCCGTCAGGGGTCAGGTCGGAGGCGAAGCGGAGAACGTGTTGGCGGGCGCCTGTAGCAAATCCAAAGTAGAGACTTAAGCTGCCAGCTGGGCGCCAGCAGGCGCCAGCTGGAGGCATTTGCACCGCCCGTCCAGGACCCCTCAGGTGATACTTAAGCAAACGTCCAACTAATAATTTTCAGAATCCAAACCTTAACACTCTATCTCATACGCTATAGCTATTGCTATTCTGTTTTAATGACATCTATTATAGCATCCAATAACTTGTTACTACCCACGGGGCACGTCTCAGCGATGTCAACACGATCAGCGCCGAGCATTGCAGGGCTTGGTCCTAGAGCTCTACATGAATTTGTCAAGCAACCAGTGTCTCAGACTATGGTATCATATGCTACCTCTGCCGTTTATGGCCTTACCCACGACAGCCCGATCACAATGGACGCACGACAAACCAGCTCCAAAGCTATCTCAGCAGAAATTCTAAAGCTGCCTTATCTCGAGGATTTTATCGGGCAACTTCTGAGCCGTTCAAATGCGACGGTGGTAACACTCATGTCAACACTTGTGTATCTTGATCGCCTTACGTCCTATATACACCCGATAGAACAGGACCTTCACAGTTCTATCTATGGGATCTTCTTGGCCACATTGGTTGTGGCGGCGAAATGGATAAACGACATCACGTTCACAAACAAGGAATGGGCCGATTTCTCAGTCATTCCATGCCAGGAATATGTGTTTAGTTTCTCCCCGGTCAGCGTAAACCGAGCAGAAAGGAACCTCCTCATTCTCCTTGATTGGAACGTGCGTATTACAGACGACAACCTCTCTCGGATAATACAACCATTCTTATCACCACTTATAGACGACATATGTGGCCGACACGAGCAGAGACATACTAGGATTGTAGCTCTGCAACCGGTGATTACCCATCATTATACTGGCTATACGCAAAAGAAGCCTAGTCAGAGCGACGTGACAGCTATTCAAGGCCCGAGATTCATATGCTGGGAGCACCGGTGCAGAGGCCGTGAATTCTCAGCGTCCAAAAACCTCCGTCGTCATCAAAGAGAGAAATCTGCTCAAGGGACCAAACCACGCTGCTCAGAATGTGACGCCGAGTTCACTCGACCTTACACAAGGGACTATCATATCCGAAACCAGATATGCAAAACGAAACGGGAGGCACCGACATCGAGATATAGGAGACAGAGAAAGACCGCGCCTCTCGCCTCGGGACCAAAACCAAGAAGACATCTTCAGAAATATACAGAAAAATCTTCAAGTCTACCAAGGGCGGCTCTCGAACTATTTGAAGGCCAGGAGGGCCCTTTATTTATATCCAGTCCATCTTTGCTAGCTAATAGCTAGCAAAGTCGGACGCCGGAATAACCACTAGTCCAAAGGGGCTTCGGAGAGCGAAAATAGGGCTCTCGGCTAGCGAGATAAACCTTAAAACTCACAGTTCTGAAGTGTCTCGGCCCGAACCTTTCCTCAAACCCATGCAAGGCTTCCTTGTTGCAATCCAAGGCTCCCTTGTTACTAAGTAACCCAGTGATGTATAATGACAAGATTCAAGTTCCGACACAATATATAAAATTTTACTTACCTTTTGATATTGCAATGAGACCAGGGAATTAACCTCGAAGAAGCAGCGTCAGCTTAAGTCCTACTAGCCATTTAGAGATGTGTCAGTGCCTTTCCTGCCTACATTCGGACCTCTCTGCGCGACTTCAAACCCGATTTGGGATTATTGGTGGCACTTTTATAGAATCGGCAGTTAAAGTAGGATCTGGTTGTGATCTGGCATGTGAGCCTCTGCGCACCTGAGCTGACGACGGGTTTGAATTCGATGGTACACCTGTGTGGTTTCAAGCTTAGAATCCTCGTACATAGTGCCGATACTACAGCTGATCGGGGAGAGAAAGAATTCACACCAAATATGCCATGTGACGGTACTCTAACATGAGGTCGACGACTGGCAAGATCAGCATGCCCAACTCCTTGGCGTCCAATGGATCCACCACATCACCGTCCGCAGACCAACCCCTGACTGGAACTCCATGTCGTCCAAGTACCCTTCGCGCCTGAGCAGAGACCTCACCACTATCCCTGTAGTTTGTAGGGAGTGGCCCGGGGTTCCTTGCGCACTGTCGGGGAATGTTCCTCAGAACGAACCTCGTCGTGCCCAGACATGGGCGGCTGTCCGACGCGACCTCTGCGGTGTCATCACTGCGCTGGGGGACGCGTAATCGTCCACAGATGCCATTATGACCTCCTCGATAATGATCCTTCAATAACATCTTACTGCTACTACAGCTCTGCCGCGGTCAGTGCCGCCCCGATTGATGCTATTCGCACTCTGACGCTTCATCTAGGCCTTCATGACGAAGCCCGAGACCCCTCGCCCTTCGAGACGCCTCGGAGCACTCCAGAGAGCACCCCTACGCCGTCCGCCTTCGCCCTCCTTCGCCGCCAAGCGCAGGCACGCAAGACTGTGGCCCAGCAGCTCGACGAGCTATCAATTGAAGCTATACCTACGACCGACGACATCCAATCGTGCCCGCGCCTCAATGTAAAGGGCCGGTCATATATACTGGAAGATTGGGCCCATAAGAAGGGAGGGCGGCTACGGAATACTTGGATTAAGGACCACGGGGTCTCCTTACTCGAACGACCTCTGCTATAGCACATCTTAGAGAGTATATATCCCTCCTTCATCTCGGGCCTTACTGGCGGTCCCAGTAAGCATAGGATCCTTCAAGGTGACCCTACGTCCCCTGTGATCCCCGAATAATAATAGCCCGGTCTACTAACAGCCCATTATCTGAGACGACTCTGGATTTTGACAATTCCCTTGTGGTCCATGGTCCTGAGCTGCTGCTGCTTTAACCTGAGCCTTCGTGAGCTTGGGGTGAGCCGTGGTGAGCCTGATGTGTGGGCCTGCGGCGCAGTCCTGGAACCTCATATTTGGACCCCTGGTGAAAGTTGCTACCAACCAAAGTAGAAGCAAGCAGGCCACCGGTCCAATTCGTCGTACCAGTCCATTGTATTCGTTACTGATCGAGCCCAGAGGTATGACTCGGCTCTTGTATTCGAGCAACAGTGGGAGTAAGATCGTGTGGCTGCAACATCATGATTGGAGCCTTCAGCGCCGGCGAATGTGTCCTGGTCACAAGAGAACGGCCTAACATCTGTGTCCACCTTATTTAGAATAAGGTACATTTCTGTGGCGCTTATCGGGAAGTCCTCAATCACTCTACGCCGATCCATCCTCAGGCTTGCTCTTTTCCAAACCCTCAAATCCATCGTTGCTGAGTCGCAGAGGAGAAAGTCGGGCACATTGCTGCAAAGCCTGCTCGAAGTGGTGCCACTGGCTTGCCTGATGAGATTGGACAGAAGGCAGTTGTCCTCGATCCCCGACCGGAGACACCCGACATCTCACACCAACCCTTGTTCCCCAGCTTATTGACATGACCCACGGCGAGTGAGGTGACCAGTCCCGGTGCTTGGCAATCGAACTTCACCGAGGGACTGTTGATCGACTACCGGCACTTCGACGCGCAGAGCATTGAGCCTTTGTACGAGTTCGGTTTTGGGCTGAGCTACACCACCTTTGAGCTGGTTTCGAATATTTCCACGGCCTACGCGACAAGCACGACACCAAGCCCGGTTCTTGCGTATAATCAATCATCGAGTACCTTGGGCATCTTTTCTCTCCTGTCATCAAATCGACTGTGCAAGTTGCCAATACTGGCACTCGTAGCGGTGCCACTGTTGTCCAGCTGTACCTGTCGTTTCCGTTTATTTGCGGCAGTGTTAGGCGGCAGGTGGTCGAAAACAAACTTTTGTCGCTTCAGGCTTCAAAGTGTAAAATCTCGGTCTGGTACTTCTGCATATATTGGTCCGTGCACGCTTCTCAGCCATTTGTACTCTAGCCCCAAACTTTGTAAATACCATACTTATTTGAAGCAATCCACCAAGTACGATGCGCTTGCGCACGGGAGAAATGTCAGCAGGCAACTAAGGTGAGATGCAGATGTTAAACTTAATATCCTTGGAACTCACGAGTTGCACATATACTTAAGTTATCGCTCAGCGTGTACCTTACTGCTGACTGCTGTAGCTGTGGCTTAAATCGTTTTGCCAACACCCATTGCGTCAGCACGAAGTGTGCCATACCGGCCAGTCAGCTGGAAGGAGAACAACATTCTTGAGATGGAGATACTGTTGGCGCACCTCCTTCTCAGTCAAGCAGGGAAACTCGGTGCTGATGGTATTGTAGAATTCTTCCCAGCCCTGGTTATTCTTCTGTGGTTTGTAAGCGAGGTGGATGATGCGCTTATTGTGTTCGGACGTAAAGCTCGGCGGCGCCAATGCTTGTGGTCTAACCCTGTCTCCCTCCCCCTTTGTTTTCAGCTGGGGCAGGGGGAAGAGGCTGTCGAAGTCTCCGTGGAGTTCAAAGTCCGGTGGTTGATCTTGCTTCGCTCTGAATTCCAAATCTAACCTATCACTAAAGAAACCATCATTGCAAAACTAAACAAGCTACCAAAAAACAAACTACCAAAAAAACAAACTACCACTAAACAAACTCTCATTAAACAAACTCTCATTAAACAAACCTATCACCAAATACACACCCACCAAAACAGCCACTGTGCGACACACTCTTCGAGTATGATCGCGAAATCTATATTATCATATTCAAGCCACTGCCAGACCCTAATCCTACTGCCGTTAGGCGTAAGGCTTGGAAGGATATACGGGAAGTTCGAATATCAGCTGATCTTTCCAGTGGCACCTTCCAACACGGGTCGTCTGTATGCTTGGTGGCTCATGGCTACTTGTACGTTGATGGCTGTATTATCCTTGGGTGGTTGTATGTTTGGTGGCTGTATGTTTGGTTGTTGTATGTTTGGGGCTGTATGTTTCGTGGCTGTTTGAAGGTATCAAACATACTTGTAAATCCTGATACAATTCTTGATACTGGTACATATCAGTATCAGTATCAGCTCCCTCACTATTCTGATATGATACCTGATACTGTATCAGTATCAACTTGATACTGGGTCACGTGGGCACCTCTGGTTAGGAAAATCAATCTCCAGGGGCACATAAGCTTTGAATTCATCTACAGGCCTTCCCAATTATCCTCCAAGGCTGGATCCAAAGCTAAATCAGCATCCACAGACTCTGGAGAGCATACTAAACCCAATCCTCCCTCAGAAGAGGGCACAATAAGTCCCTCCCTCAGCCAGCTACCAATGCATTCCACCTTTTCCAGGCTCTGACAGGACATCCTCAGCCTGTCCCAGGAAGCGGTCCTTCTGGCACCAGAGAATGCCCTCTCTGGTTCCGCTGATTCAGAGGGAATAGAGAGGATATCAATAGCCATCTGACTGAGTCTTGGATACTGTGTCCTCTGCTCCAGACGACACCACCATTGAAGAGGAGTACAATCAATCTGGATAGGATCCCCAGCTATGAAGGCATTGAGATCATCCAGGTTGGTGTTGATAGCCTTCTTCCTGACCTCGGCCTTTTGAAACAGCCTTTCTAACTGGTTGTCCTTCCTAGGTGATAGAATAAGAGGTTCTGCTTGATGATGAGCCTCTAATGCCTGGTATTCTGACTCCCAGATGTCTAGGGCTCCAGCAATAGCTGCCTTATGCCAGTCAGGATGCCAGTTCTTGTCAAGATAAGCCCTTCTTCTTGATGGATCCAGCAACAGGGAGGCAGCATAGACTGGGGTGTCTTCAGTCTTGGTGTAGTACTTGCTCAAGACAAACCAACCCATCTCAATAGCCTTGAGCATCCTAGGATCATCTCTATAATCCTCCCTTGCTCCTTCATAGTGAAGGAGGAGAGCATCCATCAGGATGAGAGACTGGGAGACAGAAGAACAGTTGCCTTCAGCATATAGAGTGGCAGAGGCAAAGGGCTCTAAGAACTGATGTGTCTTTTCCAAAGTGATCTGGCTCTTCTTCCTGATGGCATTATGAAGGACTTTATACCATGAAGACCACCTGGTAGCGTTGTCAATCCCCAGGCTGAGACCAACAGCACTTCTCCAGCTATCACTGTGGATAGCTGAACTTCTGACCCAGATAGCAAGGCTGTGGAGCTTCTGAAGAGGCTGAATGCCTTGCCAGCCAGCATAGCTTTCGTCAACTCCCTTAGCTTTAACTTTCGTAGCTCTTTTAGTGGGATCTTCTGGCTGGGATGGCTCTGCTAGTCTTATAGCAAAGTCTTCAACTAGCTCTACACTCTGAGCTTCCTCAGTGGCTTCTAAAGCAGCTTGAAAAGCTTCTTTTGACTTTGCCAAGAGGAAGGACTGGAGAGAGAGGTTGATAATGTGGCCAATACACCGAATTCTCCGTCTTTTGGCGTTAAAATCAATCTGTTCAATGTCAGGGGCGGGCCCTCCTGGGTAGCAGATAACATACCTCGAGTTCTGCCTTTAGCCTTATAGCTAATGACTCTAAACAGGTATCATTTGAGGTAGCATTATCCCCAACATGATACCCAACCTTAGAGATACTAAAGCTGTGAAGAACATCCATGATCAGGGCTGCCTGTGCTTCTCCGCTGTGGCTGAATTGACACTCCGGCATTCCCAGGAGTGCTTTCCTGAGACTATGGCTCTTGTCAACCCATTGGGCACATACTGCTAGCATGCCATGGCGATGGGCAGATGTCCACAGGTCGGTTAAGATGTGTATCATGGACTGAGACTCTTGAAGCTCTTCTTTGAGCTGAGAGGCGTACAGATCATAGTTGGCGTCAATAAGCTTCATGGCCCGGTATCTGGAGGTGATCAGGCAGTCTCCAATAGCAGGATTAGCTGCCAATACAAGGCTGTGCATCTCATCCCATTCTACTGCAGAGAATGGGATCCTTCTTCTAGTCAGCAGTCCCACGATGGCCTCATTGTACTGCTGAGAATTGAAGGCATTCCTCAGGGAGCTGTCGGTTGGTACCCGGGAGAAGAATGAGCTTATGGTGCCCTGGGTGCTAGGAATAGTAAAAGAACCGCTGGCTTGGGAGTCTTGGGTCTCCTGGACCAGCTCTGGATGCCTCCTCTTAGCATGGGCCACTGCATTCGACGGAATCAGGGCGGACCACCTGTCTGGGCAATGGAGACAGACATAGACCCTAGTACCATGGCCTCTTCGGTTTAAGGCTGTAGAGCCTGTAGAATGAGGATTTGGTAGGATGGAAGGTGGCCATTTCGATTTGAGGTAGTAAGGTCGTAACAGTAAAACCTCCCAGAATCAGCGCTCTCAACAAGTCAAGACAAGACAAGCCAGAGCTCTGGCTTGTCTTGTCTTGACAACTTAGCGGTCTGTCTTGACTTGACTTGGCTTGACTTGATATCTTGTCAAGCCTATTCAAGACGTGTTAGTAAGCAGGCCGGCCATCGTGAGCAGGGATGGACATCTTAAGAATCGAATAAGACTCCCATAGATTGGCGGACGACGAGCTCCCACCTCCACGTGGTGTCCGCTGGGAACTCTCGAAGAAACAGTTTGGCTGTCTTCGAGTGCCAGGAGGAGCTCAACGACGCGATTGTTGTATTCTGTCGACAACGCGCCGACGAGCCGACGCGCCAAAATCGACCCCCGAACCTCACGAAACACCGAACATTTACAGCCACAGTACAGCAAAGGGAGTTGCGCCCCTTCCGCGTACGCCTACGATAGAAAACGGAATTGGATACTCCATTTTCTTGCCCGACAAGAGTTTACGGCATCGGAGATCGAGGATTGCGCGACGGAGAGCCGGAGTGAGATGACGGACATCGCCAAAACAAACGTCAAAAGAGCCACAACAGCACAGAACGCGACAACACCGCTTCAACACGTCGAAAATCAATCTTGGACCTCAAGAAACACCAAAATCACAGCCACAGTACGGCAAAGGGAGTTGCGTCCCCTTTGGTGTGCGTCCCGATGGAAAACGGACTTGGATAGTCCATTTTCCTGCCCGACAATGGTTTACGGCATCAGAGATCGAGGAGTACGCGATGGAGAAGCGGAGAGGAAGGGACGGATACGACTGAAACAACATTACCACGACCACCAACAACATGACCCAATCGTCAAGAGCAAGATCATCCTCCGTCAACAACGCGTCGACGCGTCGAAACCAACCTCCGAGCCTCACGAAACACCAAACATCACAGACACAGTACGGCAAAGGGAGTTGCGTCCCTTTTGGTGTACGCCCACGATGGAAAGCAGACTTGGATACTCTGTTTCCTGCCCGACAACGGTTTACGGTTTCCGAGATTAGCGCCGACACGCGACTGGTCGGGACGGAAGTGACACCTTTTTAACATTTTATCGTCACAAACTTCAATTCTCCACACAACTGAACAAGTCTACACCACACAAGAGTAAAAACACCACCAACAGCTCAGAACTCTCTTTGAAGACACTTTATATCCTGCGAACTACGCAGCTGGCACACCATCTAGCACGCTATCGCTGCAAAGGACGCGCTTACGACGCGTCCGGGTGCTGATGGCGTCTAGTTGGTCTCAAGCAAGCACTGGCCCAAGAACATCAAACGAGCAAGCCTCGAAGACTACAAGTACTTTCAATACGGTCACGTATGCACTTCATGCAGCGCACCCCAGACAAGCGACTATTGCAATGGGCAGCAAAGCGCTCGGCAGCCCAGCGATAGCAGTACAGACAGACGGAACAAGGATTGGATGGATCCCGTGGATCAAGTCCACGCGGGGTGGTAACGTCCACAACACTGCAATACACCGGCGCGGACGAGTGATTATTGTCATACAGAAGCAGAGGTGGGCCGGAAAGGGCCTGACAAGTCATAGACACAGAACAGATATTGGGACTATTAGTAGATGCAACTGCTACGAGCAAAGGGGAAGCACAGCATGCACGAATGACCTGGTGTGAAGCAGCGGGACATATCTTGCAGGACTGGACTATTTTCTGGAAGCAAGAAGCGGGAGCACCTGTATTTATAGCGGAACGCTGCATAGCTGCCGATAAGTTGGATCCAAGGTCACGTGTCACTGAGTTGACTGCCTGCTAGGCAGGAACGCCACCGAGGAGGCTGCCTACCAGGCAGCCAATGGCGTTAAGCAGTAGGGAGACAGCAGGCACAGCTATAAATAGCCTGTGCCTGCTGCAATAGATAGAAAGAATAGACAACACTTATTCTAGTAGCCCAGAGTCTCAACTCGATAGGGCGGCTGGGACAGACTATGAATCAAACAAACAAACAAACAAGAATGTGCCTTCCGTAGATTCGATATCTATCGAAAACCAAGACTCGATAGAACGACCAATCGCGATGCAGGTAGCTGGTACCTGGGTTCAATGGTAAACTGGGCTTGGGTACAGGTCCCTGTGACAAAAAGCGATGGATGAACCTGGGAAAACGATGAATACCGTACTGGTCAATACATTTGACTTCTCGAGTACTTCTTCGGCACCGGAGTCCTCTAACGCTACGGGTGGGTTGATCGATCCGACTGGCCGCCCCGGAAGGTCAATCACGGAATCCCGGTATTTGTGAGGTAAGCCCACGTTGCGCTGGGGTCGCTGAGATTGAGCAGCAGGTGGTGAAACAGGCGGCGAAGAGGGCGGCGAGGAACCCTGTGCGGCAGCAAAGCGTAGTGGCGCGTCGCCAACTCGGATCTCTCTCTCCGGCCCCTCGATCTCTGGCCCAGGGAAAACTCGGTCAGAGTCACTGTATTCGGAGAGCTGCTTGCGGAGGTGATCAACGAGGTAAAATAACGAGGCAGCGGCCTCGGCAAACCGAGGCACTCGACCTGTCAAATTATTAGTTAACCGATTGTAAAAGCTGGGAGAAAAACCTGCCTTCGAAATACTTAGTTAGCCTTTTAAACGGTAGTAGTACCGCAAGAGTAATTGCTAAGACGTGCCAGTCGTCTTGCGAGAGGAGATATTCTTCCGGAATCCGCTTCGTTTTATCTGCGTGGCGAGACATAACCGTTGTGTAGATCTCGATCGGGTCTTTTAATCGGAAAGCTCTTTCTACGGCAGTGAAAAAGGAATTCCATCGAGTATCGTTGTCTTGGAGGAGCATTAGTTGGCTAACTTCCCACAGGACTTCGCCGAATTCGTCGACTTCCTCCTCGCTAAGCTTCCCTTGCGCGTATTGAAGGAAGCCCTCTCGGCGTTGCGAAGACCTTCGGACCCAGCCTTGAAGATTGTGAACCCTGACGAATGCGCCTGTTGGCCGCCATTCTTCGAGGAAGTCGAGGATCTTTTGAAGGGCTGCTTGTTCCGCTGGTTGCGATTCGAGGCTCTTAAGCACGTCTTTGAGCTTCCCCTCGAGGTAACTCGTTGCGCCGAGGTTGTAGATGTGATTGGTACAGCGAATTCTACGCTCCTGCGGCTGAACGTCAGGTAAAAGAGCGGCGATAATTTCGTTGACTGCGCTGTCATTTGCGTCGGCGTTGTCGCACGTGAAATAACCTAACTCGTCTGCAGAGATCTCGTACTCCGAGAGTACTTCACGCAACGTTGGACCGATATTTTCACCAGAGTGCGCGCCGCGGAGCCGCCTCAATGCCAAAAGCGACGTCTGCGGTCTTTTTAACGCGTCTGTGAAGTGAACAGTCACGCCGAGAAGCGCGTATTCTTGAGGAGAAGTCCAAAGATCGAAGGTGAGATGCTTCTTGTATAGAGAGGTGGCAAGCTTACTTCTCAATAGCTCTTTTTGCGACTGGTACTCTGCTTCTAACCACGATCGAATTGTAACGCCACTGCGAGGCAAAAGTTCGTCAACGAGTTCTTCGTTCAACAAGCCGAGAAGCTCCCGAAAGTCAGGGTGTTCGACGGCCGAGAAGGGTATATCGGCATCTACAATCCAACGGAGCAGTAGATCCTTGAACAGCTCTGCCTTCGACTTCGGAATAGCTAACCGGTCTACGGCTTGCTTTTGCAAGTCGAGTACAGTTCTCTGGCGTTGACGCCGGCGAGGCGGCTCAGACTCTGTAGTCTCGCTGTCTACCTCGCCAACAAGAAGATGGTGATCTTTCCTTAAGTGCCTGAGCGCTCCGCTTGTGCCGCCGTTGACGAGGGCGTATAGCGATATTTCCTTCTTGTTATCACACTGGTTGCAAAGCCAGAAGTCTCCCTTCTCTCTATTTCCAACGACTTTGGTGAGCCGCCGGCCATACGGATCGATAGGCGACTTCCTCCCCCTCTTTTTCCTGTCGTAGCCACTCGGTCGGCTCGTAATCTTGGCGTTGGATCTTGATCTTGCTCATCAAGCTAACTTCGGTACGGATCTCGTCGGTGTCGATATCTCGGAGCTGGTCGGCAACGGACCGTCCCCCGCGAAAAGTAGCAAACGCGGTGCTTCCGGCTGCGGCGGATCTCGTGTTCAGGGTCGAGGGCTGGCTGGCCGTCTCGGTAACTGCTTCCGAGAGGGCGACCACCGAAGAGGTATCGTCAATATCCGACATGTTGACGGTGATGAGCGTGGTGCTCGGGGCTAACTTTTGGCCGTGCCAGCAGGAATTTTACCATCCAAGCCACCGTGTGCTATGACCACCATAGGGTCCCTGCTTACCAAGCCGGTATCAAGACAAGTCAAGCCAGCTAGAAAAGCCGTCTTGATTGATAAGATGGTCATCTTGACTTGGCTTGACTTGACTTGGCTTGTCTTGTCTTGGTTAGGCTTGTCTTGTTGAGAGCGCTGCCCAGAATAGACTTGTTTAACTTTGTGTACGGATAAAACGGGGTGGAAAATCGTTTTTATTTTGTTGTTGTGGGCGATCGAAGGTACTTAGGGTATGCGCTATTTCACAAGGAAATCCAGGTATTTTCAAACCCCACCAAAAATGTCCATTCCTTTCCACAATTTCCACATATGGAACATGTGGAAGGGGCTCCGTGGCGTGGATATGGAAATGCAGAAGCCCGCGTGGAATGGAATGGAATGGATATGGATCCACATTATGGATCCATATGTGGATTTCGTGGTATGGATTTGAACCCTGGCCATCTCACGGATCGACAAAGCGTTCAAGATCTCCAAAACGGAGAGCTTGACACAGCTGGCGGTGGCTAGCCAGCTCCTCATCTCCACTGCAATCAGCTCATCGATGCCGTACGTCGCCAACGACTGAGAGATATCAATGTCTTCAGCCTCCATGCGGAGGATAGCAGCTAGACACGCCCGCAGGGCAAGTGCAACAGCCTCTGAAGCGCTGTCTTCCTGGTTCAGCCCGAGGGCCTGCACAAGAAGAGACGATGGGTCAATAGTGCAGGTCTCCACGGCTCTCGAGGTCGAAGCAGCCCACCGTATGGCCAGCCGCATGGTCCCGAAACGCCGGTCCCTCGACATGAGGTCCTCAGGCATTGCTTTGCTCCACGCCGGCAGGCCAACAATGACTTGGGTATCTTCCGGAGTGGCAGGTTGACGCTGAATCGCCTCTTCTACCAGCTGCAGTACTTCCGCAGCAGATATGGGAGTTGAGCCGGTCGTCGTCGCGGCTCGCCTTCTCGCATGAACACCGTCACCACCTCCCCCTGCACCTACGCCGCCGATATCGATGCAGGTAAATGGCCTGCCGCTTGCTGCACGATTGCGGGTCAACGCAGCTTGGAAGGTGCTGCCTACTGAGAAGTCCGCCTCCGGGGGTTCGCCAACCACGCCTGCTAATGAAGACAAAACAACAAAGAAGGACAGACTAGGTGGTAAATAGCGGTCCAGGGTGAGCGTGCTGACCACTCTGGACAGGGCCGCGTGCTTCCACTGGTCGAAGGTGACGGACCGCAATGCCTCGTCCCATAGTCGAAGGTTATCAGACATGTGCCCAAAACCCAGAAAGCAACAGAATAGGTGACAGTGACTACTCACAAAGCGGTTCAACGCATCGGCGATCACCACACCACGAATAGGCGGCATCGAGCCGCTCGCATGATTAAGCAGCTCAACCAGACTTTCCTCAGATGACAGGTCGCAGTTCAGAATCTGAACATTACGACCCTCTTTCTCAGCCGTATCCTGGACCGCCACCATCACGGAATTCTTTTCCGCGTTGTGATGGAGAATGAGCAAGTTTTGGACGCCCTTCTCCATCATCCCCAATGCCAAATCTTGGGCGATTCCACCCACGTCACCCACGATCAAGAACGCTGCGTCTGGGTCTCAGCCCCGACGGCATACCATCCCTCTCTCAGGTTGAAAGCCTCCCATTCCTGGACGCCGTGATCCAGGAGGCACTGTGCCTGCATCCGGGCGTGCTGACCCGTCAGATGCGGGTTTCGCCTGAAGAGCCAGTGGTATACGCTGACAAGGCGGCCGCGAAGACATACGTGGTTCAACCCGGCACGGTCACGAGCACGTCTCCGCACATAACCCACCAGGACCGAGCAAGCCTTTGAGGAGGCATCCAAGTTCCGCCCGCAGCGGTGGATCGACAACCCCAAGTTGTGTTATTCAACTTGACCGTGAAATCCTGCACTCCTTCACATATTTCCGCATCGAGTTCTTCCTTTCGACGAGAATACTCGACGTCCAAGAGCCTCCGCTCCATTGTGTGCTCTGTTTTCAAGCCATCAAAGCGGGAATCATGAGGGTTTGGGAGGATGCTTAGATTCCCGATAGACGTTCTGACCGGCGGTGGGTCCAAATTGTGATCCATGAAGGTGGAAGAAATAGGGTACTGGTACAGCTTTATGGTTGATATAATGAAAGAATGCTCTAGGGTCTTATCTAGCCCTATAGGTAGAAGTGGCTTGTCCACATAGTTGATTTGTATTTCAATTATTCCTCTCATCATGACTTTGACCGACTGCTCTTCGTCCTCTTCTCTTACTTGCCGTAGGCTTTCCTTGATTCCCTTTGTCCTCGTCTACAAAACTTACTATGGCCTCATGATCAGGACTACCATGCAGAGTCTCCTGTTTAATAAACAGGGATAAACCGCACGTCCAGTTTATGCCTCTCCCGGAGCACGTAAATCCATCAAATCTCGCTGGTTCCAAGAACCTCTGATGCGAATCGTAAATAAACTAAGAGAACAAGGATTTAAGCCCAATGCTTTCAGCTCCACGGCACCTTTCTCTGATCTCCCGTCACACTGATCAAGCGCAGAAATTCTAAGAAATGGCATATAGCTTAGCCGATCAGTGGCTCGGGTCTTTATCATACAAGACGCACCTCCGGTTCAGCCACTCATCTTTCGAAAGGATAGCCCTGTCGACCATGTTGGCCGGGCCAGGGCGAAGAACATAAAAAGTCGAAGTACCGTGCTCGGCATTTCCTTTCCCCATCCAGTTGATGGAAATCTGTTCGCTGCACCCAAATGCTCCGACGACAAGATTTAGGACGTGTGGTTTTTTCAATCTAATCTTCTGGTCCTCCAGCTGGTGATCAATGAGCATCCCAGAGGTAATAGTGTTCACGGTTGCACCCATGTCCACCATGACCTTTCAGCGAAAACTCCTTACCGTTGTAACGGTGCAGGACTCTAAGCCATCCCTCTATGTTCTCTTCGGTTTTCTTCGCCATATTTTCTTCGACCTCCTATACGAAGTTAATTGTTGGAAGGATCATGCCGGGTCTGCATCAATTGATGCGCAATTGAAATTACAAAGTCGTACCTTGTCAATGTCGTCAGCGACCGTCGAAGCCACAACATCACGTACGGGAGGTTCAGCAGGGCTCGACGCATCGGGGGTCGGGACAGTGGCAGGTACACTCGGCTGAGCAAGCTGGACCGCTTGCTGCTCCTTCACCTTCGCTTCTACACGCCGGCAGCTCGGCAACGTGGGGCCGCTAGCGAATGGATACCCCGGGCCCCGGCCCATTGCCATGCCAATTTGATGGACCCCTGCATCAACAAAAACAATACCCGGTCCATCTTGTGTGCCACATCTGACGGGCCGCAGTTTGTTTGCAGCTGCAAAAAGTTTTGGGTTGCAGGCAGGGCTTGTGACTGAGGGGAACGTGGGTGTCGAGGCAATTGGCGGGAGTCGGACTGATGCATAGCGAGCAGATAGGAGCCTTCACGCACTCTGCTGCAACCCTGTTGTCGATACTATCAATTTTCTGAGAGAGCTGGTCGACGTGCCCAGAGAGCTGGTTCATGGATTGAATAAGTGCCGCGTTTTGCGCTTCCATTCTTTGCAGAATTTGGGTAGTATGGTCGACGAGTACTTGGAGCAGCTGCCCTTCTCGAACGGCGGGCACATTGGCAAAGCGTTTCAACTGCTGTCCCACGTTAAGCCTAAAAAGTCGTACACGGTTGCCGCCGTACATTGTACGGCGGCCTCTCGTACATGTACCGTACCGTACATGTACTCGTACAAGTGGGCATCCCTACCTCAGTGAAGCCTTGTTTCCTAGCTCTCGTCTCCCAGTAGTCGTCTCGAACTCTCCGGCCATTCTGAATGACTCGGCTGCCGAACCGACGGAATATACTGCGTGCCGTGACAATCACTATCCAAATTCTACTTCATTTGATGTGGAAATTATGATCCCGTCCAATCAGAAATCCTGCTTCGCTTCAAGATCCTTTACACGCTGATCCAGTGTTGGCAATCTTACTCGATCGCGTACTGCGCAGTGCAATGATTCGTAAGGGCAGGTCGGATGTGACCAAAATAGCGAGACTGTGTCCAAAAGTGCAAATGCCGCATCATCCGGCCCTTTGTGGTCCATCTTCCTTCTCTTGGCCAGGCGTACAGCCTTGCCTATAGGCGTAATGTCTTGATTTTCTTTCGTTGTCCGAACTCGTTGGCATCGAAAGCCAGACAACGCACCCACAAGCCGATCATGCTGCCCCCTTCTACCGCTGTTATAAGTGATGAGCTACTGGCTATCGTGCCAGAGAAGAAGGGGTTCTGGCGTGTTGTTCCCACGCGTGCAAAGTGCCTGTGCGGCCCATGCCGCACATGACCTCGTCTAGAATCAGGAGCGCCCCGTGCTCCTCGCATATCGCCTTTATGGCCCTGAAGTACCCCGGTGGCGCTGCCATGTAGCCGAGCGCTGCGCCCACAACTGGCTCGGCGATGAAGGCTGCGATGGTGTTAGGGCCGGCGGCCTGGAAGGCTTCTTCGAGCTCAGCGCCTTTCCTCGCGACAAAGGCTGTGTCGGGATCACCAGGGATTACCTCCGGCAAAGGATGCCCTTGCTGTATAAAACCCTCGGTACCGTCAGGGGATTTAATGAGCTCCGGGTCCTCGACCAGGTCTAGGAAGGTCTGGCTTGGCGGGGTGATATGGACATCACCGCTTCCGAGGCTGCAGCCGATTTAGTTTCCTCTGTGGCAGCACCAAGGGAGGCCGCCAACTGACCTTCAGCCCCAATGGAACCCACAAGCGGGCTTGCTGTAGATGCTGCCGAACAAGGGTTCAAACAGGTCCTTCGCTTGGCCCGGTTCAATAAGCCCTCTCTGACCTTAGACTCGCTAGCCTGGTTCTGCTGATCTCCAGTACTTAAGGCAGCCAGCTCCCTCACGAGGCAGCTGCCTCGTCTCATTCCAACTTCTCTTCCCCAACAACTCTCCAGACCGATACCACACCAAGAGCCGACTGCCGCCATGGACCTTCAGATCCCCTCTTGCGATACCTTTGTCGAAGAAGCCGCTATATCACCTCCTGTGACGCCGGGTGAGACAGCGAAAGCTATCTTATGCCGGCAGCCTAGCCCACCTCCGGAACCACCCAGCGCGGTCTATCTCAAAGATGGAGTCGGTGATGACTTTACATCCTGGGTTGACCAATATCTTACACACAATCAGTCCGGACGACAACGGAAACCGCCGGTTAGCTGTTGGTCAACCCTACATTCAGCACCTGACCTGGACCAGCAGTCCTGCTGTGGTTTTCTAGACGCACAAATCGTGGATCGCCTTGACCTTGATGTGGTATTGTTAGACGAGGATATCTGGTTAAGCGACTTGTGGTGGAATACTGTGGGAGAAGTCAGCATTGAATGCACTCCTGACGGTCATCTCATGTCGGAAAGTGGCAACAGGCAACAATGTTGTGAGCACAGCGACCAGCACAGTTCCCGGGATCCCACCAATGAGGTTTTTGAGATCAGCCACGCAGATTTCGAGGATTCATTGAGACTGAAACACTACCCGCAGGCCCATTTAAAGCGTCTACAGTCAACAAGGAAGGGTAGCCAAAGAGCTACTGTAAAGCTTGAGCGACGAAGACGGAAGACACCACGGCCGACAAAACCTAGAAGACCCCTATCCCCACGGCAAAAAACCAAATCAGTCGAGTATGTTCGTCTGGAAGAAATTACTGGTGAAAATGGGGAGTGTTATAAGTGGAATCGACGGGCTGGTGCTGGTGGAACCTGGGAAGACAAGAGAAAGGAACCCGTAGATGTCCTGGCTCTTTTACGTTCAAAGGCACGGCTGCGGATGAAGGTGCGGCCGGGTGGGGCCAAGCTGCCCTTTGACTTGAGTTCCAGCGATACAGGCACCTGTTTCGAAGGTGAGGTGCAGGACGTCGGCAGGCTCCAAGTGCCTGATAAGGTTATGATTGAAATGTGCAGTGATCCTCAGCGGCGGGACGGCTTTCAGGCAACCTGGCATTACCGGTAATGTAAAGATCGGCATACCTTTATATTTATAACCTTAAGAAAATAATAAGAAATAGAAAAAGGGTATGTACCGGATGTTGATAGTAGATACTGTAGCTACGAGAGCCATGTGAAGCTCATATTCTGATTGGAAAGGAATTCCGAATAGGTACTCCATCTCGGGCGTGCCAAGAAGTTTCGGTCGAATGTCGTGGTCGTAGCGCAGGCGAGAAACCACCTCCCGCCACATTGAGTATGAAGTGCTTCTACCTCTTTCATAATTGTTTGTAGTCGCTTTCGAAACATGTCACGTTCACGCTTAGTTCTTTCCGCCACTACATTCTGAGCTTCTGGATCCTCCATTTGGAAATGGAAGGCTCTGAGAAAGGAGATAGTGCTTGCTTTATAGGTCAAACCTGCCAAACAGTAGCTGCCATCGTTAGAGAAGCGGGACGACCTAGAGGAGCAATATTATACTGGCTTGACCGGTACCCGGTCGCACGCCGGCCTCGATATCCGCAGCCTTGTGCAGGCTTGGGCCCCAGCTACCGTTTTTGACGCCACTGCAGAGAGTCGGGCAATCGTGGCTATGAAGTGGCTGGGCCACTACCTCTCCGGAAACCGACGCGCAATCTCTGTGCCGAGCGCGGCCTCACCGCTGCAGGAGCCCTCTCTGTCGGGAGACGGCACTTCGGCTTTGCAGCTTCCCGCCGGAAAGCGGTCCAAGTGCCTCATCTGTGGATTGATGTTCGGCCGGCACGCCGACATGACAACGCACGCGGCGAAGAAGCACATAGCTCTCCTGTCCCGTGAGTTTTCCTGCCCACTAGCGACAGTGACATCGATCAATCTTACCTGGCTGGGAAAATACTCAGTTTGCCAAACATACATGTACACACGAGGGGAAAAGAGGTGGGTGAGTGGTGTCCAATTGGGTATGTTGCGGGACATATGCCATTTTCATTGGTCAGGCACTGGAGCCAATCCCAGAGAAGTGCCGCATCCATGCTCACAACTTGTGTACTTCCATTTATTCGCTTCTCCGATCGGCACACGAATGATTTCTGTACTGTACGTGAATAAATTGATCAATAAAGTGCTATGTACAGTACTTCTCAAATGCAGTTCGCCAAGAAACGCTTTCACCTCGTTAGCGGTTATATACCAATTGGATGACAGGGAGCCTATCCAACACGGCGCTATCCTCTTAAAGGCAACCGATCATCATCAATATAGACACAGGAATTCCCGAGCGCCGCTAAAGCGGCTCACGAATCTGCTTGAAGAATTAGCCGAAGGCAGGGCAAAAAAAAGGGGGGGGAAAGGTGGATAGCCTCACACTCTACGCGACCTTAAGATTACTAGTCTCACACTCTACCAATTGAGCTATGAGCCCTCGCATATATCTCTCGGAATTTCAAATATATATAGCGGTATGTAGGTAGCGACGGGATATAACAATTTATATAATCACTTCACATGCGGATTAATCTGAATCGGGTTTGATCAAACCTTAATCTGTATTGTGCACTCTTAAATTTCAATATTCAGATGTTTTTTCCATGGCAGTTCGTAAGGAATCTATATACAATTATCTCCTTCTTCGCTTAGGTCCTTCTTGGTCGCCCCCCAAGTCCTCAGCCCGTTCTTTTCCCTTCCGCGATGGGCGTCGGTTCTGATCAGATGCCGGCAATGGCAGGGGGCTTGGAGATGGCGGGTTGGATGCGCCATAGATGTCTTCCTGGTCCGGGTCCACCCGAATCGACTCAGCCATGAGTTGGTTTGTGGGCGTTGTCTCGCCATCTGTGATCAGGTTTAGGTGGGTTAGTAGAAGTATCTTTAAATTGGATGTAACGAGTTGTGGTAAAAATAGCTACCTGTATTAACAGGTGTTGGTTTTGTCCCTGACTTCGAAGATTCCGCTGTGGTTGGTGATGATTGGACTAAGTGAGATGCGATCAGCCGGAATTTTATGTTCTGACCTGGGCTAGGTACACCAGGTTAACATACCTTGGTGCGATGTACTTGCTGTACCAAAACGCCTAGACTTGATTCCCCGTGACGATGGAGTATTCGGTTCGTTGGCACTCGACCTAGGCGTGTGTTGTGGTGGAGGTGCGCCGTCCAGTTGGCGTTTTGAAATAAACTGCCAGAAGTATGGAATAATAAGGAGAATTGGCATATTATCGTAGTCAGGTGGCAAAACCGTGAGCAGATCAGGATTGAGGACACCAACGATGTGACCTTTGACATATATCCAGTCTCGGTCTTGTAGAGGTGGATTCTTTTCCCAGCTCAGACAACGGCTCTTCCACGGTTCAGTGTTCATAGGGAAAAAGACAAGTACATGATACATGTAGTAGAAGGCGCCTTGATGGGGACCAGATGGTGCCGAGATGTATGTACTGAGTCGAACAAAGCAGTACCCGTTCTTCTGGTTAGGGACCCAGTGTTTGGAAGGGGTAATTGTGAACATCGTTTTTGTCGATAGGTCCACAAAAGCTAGCTAATGGGGACTGCACGGGGAACATCTCGAGTTCATCTGCCGGAATGCCTCTTATTTGAGTGGATAGCCGAGGAGCGATACTTAAAAGTTATTAGTAGGCTGTAAAAAGGTAGGGCCTGATCAGATTTACATACGCTTGAAACATCCTATCTTTTGTTTGAAGGAGTGGCATTAATGTAAGCGACTTGTCTGCGTCGGAATTGGGGTTGTTGTGCACTGGAAATTTGTACGGCATCAGGGAGCCAGTGATCTGGAACCAAGCATCATCTTCTTGAAACCTCAGATTCTCATCGGGCTGGCCTACCCACGGGTTGAAGCACAGTAGCCGGACGTTAAATCCTGACCCAAAGGTCTCGCTGTCAGAGAGCAGGAAGGCATAGTCCTGATCAATGAAGGCTGGGCGGCAGAAAGAGAGTGGAATTGTGGCAGCAAAGTTGCAATACAGAACATCTCTCTTGGTTGAACCACTATCAACTTGCTGCAGCTCTATTCCCATAAGTCTCTACCGTGGAATACTCCGTGATTGAGACGGAGTCTACCGCCATTCAAATACTCCATCACTACGCACCGAAGCTGCCCCAAGCGTGACGACAAAGGAACCACTGGACTCCTTCCTTATCAAAGAACTCGCGGTCAAATCTCGCGTCATTACTACACTTAGGGCATTCATTATGAAAGCACAATAATGCGGTCAATTCATTCACCATGTGGGCCACTGTTGGTCAGTGGACAGCGCGGCCGAGAGTCTTCATCCTTGGGCACTTGCAATTCCGGAGTCTCGCATGTCGGTGCCTGGTAGGATTGAGGCGGTACCAACCTGCAGAGAGACAAAGATGAAGCGTTTGCTACAAAATGACCTGATGGCCCGCTTATCGGTGAGCTGAGTGAATTGAAGTAATCCGAGCCACCGTAAAACTTCCGGCCGAGTCTTTGGGGCTTGTCATTCTGACTGGAGCCTTTGTAATGGTATGCAAGTCGGAATGGGCCCGCTACGTCACGATCTGGATGACGTGCTCCTCGACGTCGGCTGCGGGGATGCGGCTGTAGTTCAGCAAGAGGTTGCGGAACGCGTCTGGCACGACTACGGTCTCGTCGAACCAGAGCTTGCTCCGCTCAGCGGTGGCTGCCGGCCGTTGCTCTGGATTAGGTTCGGCATTATCGTCGGTCGGCGGCACCGTGTCCATGTGTCGAGATTGGGCGTCCTGCTTTGGGACACTCGAGGTACGGTGGTCTTGAGGTAATGGGGTTGATATTGAATTTCTAAATAACCGCTCTCACTTTAAGACTACCATAGCAGTATGTGTTACCATTATCGATGTTATTCTACAATCCCGTCTGTTTTAGCGCATCCGTCAGGGTATCGGCAGTCTGCCCAATGATTCAACGATCAGCAACGCCGGCTCATTGAGCAATAAGGCAACGGCATTCTCAAATGCGACAAGCTGCTCCTCCCACGTCAATATCGCCCGGCGTGTTGCTGTGTAGTTCGTGGGCCGGCCAGGTCCAAATAGGCGGCGCCGAGATTCAGACAAGCTGCGCATGTGGCAAAGATAACAGAAAACTTGTCCAGATATTAATATTGACAGACTCAACGAATAAGTATCAAGCGGCTTGGGAAATGGCAGAAACTACAATGAGCAATGTGCGAGCACTGGGCAATGGTACTGTTTCACTTATTTGGCATTGGCTCAAGAGTGTATCGAAGAAAAAGATTAATGTATTTTTATTCCTTTCGCAAACGCTACAGGGTACAATTAAGCTTTGAGGTTATTTGTGAGGCAAAGTGCCTCTAGGCGAGTTCTCCCTTGGCTGCTGCCTTCATCGCCTTGAACGCCCCGGCGGTTTTATCCTCCGCCGGCTCCAGGTTGCCCATCGAGGGCCCAGTGATGCACAAGCCCATCGGCGAGAAGCGGCTCCCGTGGACCGGGCAGTCAAACGACTTCTCGGTCTGGTTCCAGCAGACGACGCCCTTCATGTGCGGGCACAGCGCGCTCATCTTGGTCACATTGCCCTGCTCGTCGCGAAAGACGGCCATGGGCGTCTTCGTCAAGGGGTTCAGGACGCCGCCCGTCCCCGGGGCGAGGTCCTCGATGTCGCTGATGTCTGACTGCAGGAAGCGCTTGTACTGCGCGTTGATCTGCAGGTCGTGCGCCAGCATTGTCGGCGCCGACTTGAGGATGCTGCCCAGGCGCTTGGACGAGTACAGCTTCGCCACGGCGGCCCAGTCCGGCGAGAAGGCGATCTTGTCGGCCCGGTTCGACTCGCTGGCTGCGGGGCGATCTGGTCTGCGAGCAGTCGTCCTGCGAGCACCCCGTGCGTGAGTCCGTTGCCTGAGTCTCCTGTCACGATGTAGATGTGGTCGCATCCTTGGTTCTTGCCTATGAAGGCCATGTAGTCGACTGGTTCGAAGATCTGTCCGCTCCATTTGTAGTCGACCGTCATGCACTGTGGGAACCGCTCGCGGGCCCAGTTCTCAAGCTCGTCGAAGCGGGGCAGGGTGTCGTCCTGGCCGACCTTGTGGTCGCCACCGCCGACGATGAGGTAGTCGGCCTTGTCGTCACACTCGGCAATTCGGACGTAGATGTACGGGTCTGCGGTGTCGAAGAGCAGGCAGTCGTCGACGGAGCCCTTAGGCACGCGGATCGCAACGCAGTAGGTGCGGTCGAACTCCATCTCGGCGATGAGTGGCTGGTTGTTAAGCCTGGATACGGATAATATATGCTGTCTGAAGAAATATACCATCCATCGAGCAGGTGGTCCACCTCGACTTTATACCTCGCCAGAACGCTAGCGCGATAGTAATCATCCAAAACCACCAAGGCAAAAGAGGGCTGACCTGCACAGAGTGAATTCTTTCATCCAATCAGCGTCCTAGGCAATGAGTCTGTCCCGTTCTGTGGTATTCTCGAGCAGCGCCGTGCATTGGGGCTGGCACCACCCCTGCTCTCTGCTGAATTCGGCGTTTGCAAAACTCAACACTTCATTGCACTTAAACTGAAGCTGGTAACCGGGACGCATGATGGGCTGATAAGGGGGCCGACCTTGGTGAGGGGGGAAAGGGAGATTATGTGTGGGACCAGCCTGGTGCACTTGGATGTTGCGACCGCTGTGAATACCCTAGGTCTGGGAGAAGCTGAAAGGGCCTCGCTTTTGGGGACCAGGTATCGTAGGTGAAGTCTGCATGCCTGATGTAGCGCGCTATAGTGTGAGGGAGTTTCCTAATATTTTAAAGCCTTATTTTTACTAAAGTAGCGCAAGCCATGAAGCTCCATTTGAAATGATTTGAGGATTGCAAGTTGCCCAGAAGGCCATCATGTAGGAGGGGTAAAACACGCCAAAGTGACGGAAGCGCAGCACGTAAGCAGACGTCGTCGCACTGCAAATCAGCAACTTTTCGCCGTCGAATTGCGAGGACTACGAGTCTCAGGGGAGTGAAGTACCCGAAACCCAGAGCCAGGGGATAAAGGGCGAGGACGACGATTTAGCCATTTGTCCAGACGACACCCTATGGACGACCGGCCATGCCATCCGTGCCATAAGCCCGCCCCCGCGCCGCCCAGTGGGTGGACAGGAAGACGAGTGGAGGTAGGCCGTCTCCGACCCCTTGTGCTGAGAAAAAGCCATTGACAAGCCGACACCAGGGACCACGAGGAGGATCATGAGGCGGAGCACGAGAACCCGTACACCCACACGCAGGTTGCGCGCACCAAGATGGCCGGCAACACGCCGTGGGCGTCGCAGCTGTTTCCCGATCCCACGCAGGAGTCGGTCCCCGCATCCTTGGTCACCGGCGACGAGCCCTACTCCGCCAAACTCGCCAACTTCACCGACGCCTTGACCCAGCTCCCGGACACACAAGGACAAAGCCAAGAAACGGACGCAACAGAGGAGGACGGTGCTGAGGGCCAGCAGTCCTCGTGTCCCAGGTACCGTATTAATTCACCAAATTCGTCCAACCCCCTGTCAGTGGCAGAAGCCAATTGAACTCTGTATTCAAAGGAAAAGTGGAGAGATCTGGTGGTTCAATGTGGCTCAACGAAAACCCTAAACCATCCTTAGACTGTCACTAAGCTGTGTTAAGGAAGGGCGATGACAGGGGTTTGGGCGAATTTGGTGAATTAATACGGTATGGACGACAGGACAACGACATACGAACCCTCGTGGCCACGGAGGGAACCAGTACTGTTGGGCGGGAAGTCACAAGGGTGAAGGTATCAGCCCAGACAGGGGCCAGTGCGGTGGAAGAAGAGCCACAGAACCCGCCGCCTGGTGGGCCACAGCTACAAAAAACCCGAGGGTCGGAGGGCGGCGGTGGATGTGGTTGGCGCGTTCGCGGAGCGCCTGATGAAGGGCCTGCTGGACCTTGGATCCGAGCACGGCGCAGCGGCCAGCATGACGGTGACCGCCGACAGGGTGGTCTTGGAGGTGCGGCTGGATAGGTCGCAGCGCGGCGGTTGAACCATGGCCTGGTTATCCGTCTTGGCCCTATTGACCCGGCTGAAGTGCATCTGGCGACTTTGAACACTGTGAATCTCGGGAAAGGATCGGAGCTGGACGCGAGGAATGCCATGCTGAACCGTGGCTAGGTAGCATTCTTACAGGGATCCTGGGCGGTCTGTTGCAACAACATCTCGTGTTCAGCCAGTCAGGTCTCTCGTTTGGTCGACCCGCTTCTTCTTCTTCTTTTGCATCTCATGCGCACCAATTATGTGCGACGCAATTGACAATAGGTACGCTGACGTGGGGAAAACCACAGACCGAGATTGTATGGAAATATAACCTCACAACCTCGTGCTATGTACTGTATGTAGGGATGACAGTCCTTTCCATTAGTACCTTGCTGGACTATCCCCACCTCACTCTTAGGCCCCCAATCGGATAACCCGCATCTCGACCTGGTCATGTGAGGTCCGGCGCTTCTTAGAAGCAGGGAAGATCCCACGGCCCGACTCTGGCACCAGCATCGAGCAGGCTGGCGATCCATTCCACGTCCACGGTCCACGCATCCACGCCGTGGTTAGAAGCCGACAAGGATGGCAGTCGCAGGACGAATGTCACATCTGCCCTAGGCTGATTGTCTCCACTCACAATCTTCCTCACGTTCCCTTGCCAAGTGTCAAATTGACCAACAAAATCCCGGTATTTTTGGCGAGATGATGGTCCTTTTCATTTGTACTTTGCATAGCAGCCTTCCCCACCTCACTCCTAGGCCCCCAATCGGGTGACCCGCATCTCGACCTGGTCATGTGAAGCCCTGCGCTTCTGAGAAGTAGGGAAGATCCAACGGCCTGACACCTGCATCAGCATCGAGTGACAATTCGGCCCGGCTCTGAAGTGTCGGATGCACGCAGGGGCAAGCTATGGCCGGTCGATCTACCGTGCCGCCTTCTCGCCCCTGCCCTTTTGTCTCTGGCCGTCTTGCTTTCCTCCCAGCCTCCTCTCAATGCCCGTCTCATCCACTGTATTTATGTTGTTGTATGTACACACCAATACCCCCAGTGTTTTCTGATTAGGGCTCCGCGGCAAGCCCACCCCTTCCAAAGTCCTAGCATTGGCTCAGCCTTGAGACGTAGTCTATGCAATTGTTTATAACAGCAAGAGGTCAGCGGATGATGTCTAGTACTGAGCGTTTACCCCGTGCACTGAGATGCGCACAGACTGTTGGCAGAAGAGTGGAGAGGCACAGCCCCCTTAGCCTTGTAGGATTCACAACTACACGTTGGTCACTAGGGTACTCGGCAAGGTGATCAGTCAAAATCCATACCTGCGGCAGACGGAACAATATGTTTCCGACCCTTGCTCAGGTCCTCCAGTTCGCCAGCTTGTTCAAGGCACCCTGCTGAAGCGGATCACGCCCCGGCTGCCCGGCCCCCAGTGTTCTCTGGATTAAAAGCAGCCGGTGGATATACACAATAGGGCTATTAGAGAAAAGATTCCTTTCATAATACTGAGAAAATCCTCATTTAGCCTCTAGCCAAGGATATTTACCATCAAAAAGAGCATCTTGCAGGCACATAAACGTCTGTCTCTGTATCGAGTTCTGAGCATCAATCGCACCATGCTGCTGCCTATCTATCATTGAATCCTTCCAAAGGCAGCCAGCCAATCAAGCGAATGCCGAGGCCTCCTAAAGCAACTTTTAATATAATTGGTTACCAACTGTCTGTCACGCTAACACAGCCCTGCTTAACTCGAGCTGCAACGGTTTCTGCTTGACGCCGAAAGAACCTGATGAAAGTACATCTCGTCAGTGATAATCCCGGTTAGGCAAAATTAGCCTAGCCTACTGTTTTTCTCGTCTAGCCGATTGATTAAAGCATCCATGTGAGGAGGCATTGTTCACCCTTCGCTCAATCCCGAGGGGCAATAATTCATATCCGGGACTGGCCGATATCATCTCGCATTCCCGTCACGGAAAGGCTGCCTCTCGACAACACCATCATTCCCGTACGTGTGAGGTGGCCGGGACACATGGTGTGGAAGTTGTCCATGATGATGACGTTAAAGTTGCGTTCAAGTTCTGCATTCGACGCCTTCTCCAGTACGCAAGTCCCTCGGATGAGCCAAATGTCAATGCCTCCTTCGTCATCCCCAGGCCTCTTGCCTGTTCGGTACATGGTAACACATCCACCACACCTTGAGTACCAGGTTCAATACAAGCAAGTCGGTGTGGTGGATGCAACGGTTCAGTTGGTTTCCATCCAAATGGTCCCATCTCCCTTTTTTGGAATAATCGCGGGGCTTGTGTGGCCACTCACAGTACAAATCCCCGGTATTTCTGACGTTATGTGGGTCATGTCTATTTATAGGGAGGACCATCTCCTCCGTACGGGACCCTGACTGCGTGGTATGCATCTGAACTTGGTCATGTGAAGCTGAGGCGTAACTGCTCCAGCAGAGTTTTTTGTTCGCCTTCCCAATATTGCTACCCCGGCCACGACTTGCGCCCATCGCAGGGACATATTCCTGAATGACCAGCGGCTAAATTTTATGTCAATCGTGGAATGTGAGAGAAGGAATCACGATATCGGCGCATCGGTGATCCCCCATCTCAAGGTTGGGCACGGCAATTCTGCGTCATTTTATTCCCGCGGTTCAAACTAGTACTTACTTGCATTTTCCTTACCTTTGCCGAGTGATTCTTTCCTCGGCTTCGAATCAGAGGACGGCCCGAACGTGTCCATTCATGCGCTTCAGCAGTTGCCTAGAACAGGCTAGCTAGCAGGAGGATCTGACAAGAATTGGATGCATTCCCCGTCTACGCTAAGCTCTTTTTATACTATTACTCCATCTGAGTCCTACAACGTTAAGCGCAAATGCGGATTATGTCTTCTTCTTGCCTGCCGACCTGGATTTGTGCCGACAGTACGTGCGCATGTCAATAAGGAGACTACTTCTAATCCATTGTCAGGCAGTGGCGTACATATTGTTAAAGCTTAGAACCTAAATGGACAGTTGACGCTGCATGGACTGCTAACCTCTTGCTCTTCTAGATAACTTGCTGGACTATGTCTAAGCGATGGCTGGGATGAAAAGGTGGGGGAAGCTCATGGCCCAATTAGAAACATTACCACTCAACTGTTTCTCGCTATCCTTGATCCAACACTCTCAACACCTTGCAGGTGATTGACCGAGCCAACTGCATGTGAACAAAATTCCAGAGGAACCGCCTTATACCGATTCGGCTATTGTGTCAAAACCCTTTTGCAGAAATGCAACAGAAGTACGCACGTTGGTGCAGGGTCGCCGCCGAACAGACCTCAGTCAGCAGAGAACGGGATTTGGTAAAGAGCTCTAGTCATATCATGCGAGAATAAATCCACAGCCAGTCTCCAGAGACAGGACAGAGCATTCTCTGAAATTGTATCATTTATAGTGTCGATTGACCCCATTACCAGCATCCCAGACCAATGGTGTCACGCATCAACTGACCTTCCTTATATCATGGGGTTTCCAGGGCCCTCCGATCTTGAATTTATCAGATGGAATGATAGTGTTCACAGCGGACATGGCGGCAACCTAGACCCCCAGCTATTCACAGGTGATCAGGATGCCACCCGTGGTGACCCAGGCGTAGCTGGCTCAGATCCTATACTCGGGCTAAGTCTGTCTGTTCCAGCCACCTTATCAGCGTCGACTTCAGACTTCGGACTTGCAACCGCCTCAGCGCCGCAACAGGCAAGCATTCGCAAGTACGATAAAAAAAATGACTGGGCACGCCACCGACAGCAGATCACCGAACTTTATAGTAAAAAACCGCTGAAAGAGGTTGTAGCTATTATGGAGCAAGAGCACAATTTTGTGGCGACGAAGAGAATGTACAAAACTCGTTTCAGAGAATGGGGAATCAGGAAGAATGTCACAGTGGGACAGGTCCTAGAATGCGCAGATACGTCGCTGGGTGCACAGCAGGAGAGCGACCGACAAGTGAACCAGCAACTTTGCACCCAGAACCTGAATCCTCTACCCCATTCTGATGGTATGGATACCAGCAACGGCCCAGATCTCGACCGAGTCAAGAGGTACGTGAGGAGGAAACCTACCGGTCTGATGAAGCTACCACCAAAAGACAGAGAGCGGGCCGAGGCCCAGTTTGGTTCACCGAAGATTAGGCGTGCGCACAGGGAGGCTACAAATATCCCGATGACCAACACACAAGATCCCCTGCAATCTGTTCAAGATCTGTGCGGTTTTACAAATATACCCTTCGATAATGCCCTATTCCTATACTCCAATCAGGACCAAGGCGGTTCATACGGAGGAGGTTACAACCAAAGCTACGCCCTGACTGCCTGCCTTCCGCACGAAGGATGTGGACAAATTGGATATAGTCAGCCGCAGCAGCAGCAGGCGTATCGACAGACGCAAGCGGGCTACAGTGGACATCAAGAATCTTCCATTAGAGGACCACCAGCTCCTACTCAAGGAGGGTTTGGCGCAGGAGGTTCAGGCACAGGAGATTCATATCGTGACCAGCCGCAGTGGTGGTGGTGATACGTCAATGGGAGCCTCGTCAGGATGGGAATAATCAGACATTGTCGCAGTTAGCATGTGAAGTCGTTATGTCGATCCGGCAGCCACGGGTACCGTCGTGATACTTTGGATTCAGGGACGTGATAAAAAAGGCGGGCGGTGAGACAATTCGACAATGGCATTGGGAAGCTTGGAGGCAGGTACGGGGATGGGCCACAAGCCATCTTTTATGTTTGGACTATTAGTGTAGACCATAGTTTGCACTGTGGTCTAGTGTGACGGTGACGGACGGACCAATAGTTTAGTTTGGGCATTTCAGGCAGACTGGTAGTTTAGTGTGGCCGAGTTAGACGGACCGGTAGTTTAGTGTGGCCAATTCAAACGGACTAAATGAGCAGTTTGAGGCTTTCACACGCACTGGTTACACTATTAGGAGCCCTGGTGCAGGGCGTCTTTGTGCGGCTCTGCCGCACTAATCTGCCTTGCGTTTAGCCTTGTGTTGTGCCCTGTGTTCGCCTACAATTTAGCCCAATGCATGGCCACCTTTGGTGGCCTCATCGCCCTGTTTTACAGCCCTGTCATCCCTGCAGTTGAGGGGAACCTGCAAAACTTCCAACAGCAGCCCTGCGGTGGCTGGTCCTTCGGAGGGTGCGAGGCAGCAGCCGCCGCATCCCTCTCTGCCGGGGCTGTCTGGTCACTGCAAAAGTCAATTGGGCACAGCAGAGTTCGGCGATATCGCCACGTACTTTCTTGCTTGTCGTCGTAAATGATTTATCCAGCCTTGGGCGAGGTTTGCCATTGTCTGCATAGATGTGTAAGGAACAGGGAAAATAATGGAAGATAGTAGTTTAGATTAAAGAAGAACAGCATTAGGGAGCTGGGGGACATGGTCCCTATTTATGTCTCAAGTCGAGCCCGTCTAATTCAGAGTGTGCCTAATTTTGATGTGGGAGAAACGATTATTGGTTGCCTTACGGAGGAGTGGGCGAACTGTGAATCCCAGGCTTGTGGTTCGCCATTGATTTTGAGCCGCACGTTCAGTGTTCAAACGGGATCCCCCTATCATACTGCAAATTTCAGTTAGCGCTGTCAACGGGCCAACAACAATCTCACCCGAGTCCTCAAGCTTCAGCTTCGCTGGTACGTGCTCTATAGCGCAGAAGCAGAGTAGACGAGTCGTTACTTGCTTAGACGGAGGCCTGATAACAGTGTAGAGGCTTCCATATTTGAAAATTGTCCTTCTGTGAAGAATCTGAAGCGTTTCACTGGCAAGTTTTTACTGCCAGCGACTCCAAACAGTTTAAGCTGTTCGACACTGGCCGCCATGAACATCCACATGTCGAAATCACTAGGGACTATTACATGCACGTGCATCACAAGTTGGCCTTGAGATACGGTTCTTCGCAGACAAATGCAGGTTCAGATCGAGACATAATTGTTGGTTGACTATACTATAACCCATAGTACAAAGGGAGTCCCTATACAAACTGTACAGTTTTGTAACGCAGTGAGTATTCTTTAGGCCTGTTTCGGAAAGAGAGAAGAAGAGCAGAGTGCCTTGTCAACCCATACAGTTTTGCATGGTGCTGCGAGGCTTGTGCCTCAGCCCGTCTCTCTCCCGGTTGCATGACTAGCCTATAACGTTACTATAAACTAACAAATGCTGTTGTACTGCCGGCGGCTGATGATAGTGATGGAGAGCGGCCTTTCCATATAGATGATAGCGTCTTTGCTTGCCTTATACAGCGGGTATTTTATCTATCAGCCCCCAAATCGGGAAGTAGCACTGGTCGTGGTTCTAGTTATAACCTGATCGACCGTCCGTCTCCGCGTCTGTGGTGACTTTCGTTTCAGTGGATCCAGAGTTGTAACCACCCCGCTCGTCGGTCTCAGCGCTCGTGACACCGTTGTGCTCGGCGACCTCAACAGAGTTGTAGCCAGACCGTCCGTCAGTCGTGAAATCAGTGAGACCCGCCCGGCTGGTAACATCAACAGAGTTGTACCCAGAGCGACCATCAGTGTTGGTGGCTATAGTGGCGCGCCGCGCGGTGGTCCCCACCGAGTTATAGCCAGAGCGGCCAGCGGTGGAGAGCTCATCTCGAGCCGCGGAGCCCACGTGGCTTTCGTATCCAGAGTGGCCCGGTTCCATAGCCGCGATGGAGACGGCGACCGGGGCGGAAAAGGCCGCGCGAGGAAGCAGAGTAGCCACAAAGGCGACGAAGATGGTGCACTGGGGCGCTTGTTAGTTAGCAAGGCGAGGAGACTCGGGTGGTTGGAAAATATGAGACTGACCTTCATCTTGACCACGAGAAGGTTGCTAAAGCAAGGCGAATATATATTTTGGCTCGTAATTTGATTTTATTATCCCAAAGAACATTTATAAAAGCTGAGTGAGGATGATCTGCTCTCCTAGACTTCAACTTTATGCCTGAAATCGACCGGCTTTTATATTCTCTAAGGTCCACGGTCCTTTAGAAATGTCTGCAACGGGGGCCTGCTTATAAACTAAAGTACTAATGATAACCAACTTTTGCAAGTATTCTAAGGTCTACGCAAGTACACACGTCGGAACAATCGTTCTTTTTGGGCTATGTTGCGTTCATTAGACAATCGACCATTTGCACTAGTTTTCGTGAAAATACAGTAAGACGAAATACGTGCTGTCACAACTCCAACTAACCATGAAGAAAGACAATCCATTGCGGCGATAAAATTGGAACGAATGCGAGATTTCAAGTCACATACAAAGTCAAAAGACTTTCTCTGGATTTCTCATAAGGAAAGCAACTAACCACCCCTTTCCGAGTGCTGGTGGGTGGGTTGGTATGTGTAGTTCCGTCCCAGGAAATTGGGCCCATAATTGTAGACAGTGTAATTATTCAAAGAGGTGGAAATATTCTGAGCAAATGGCTCTGTGACCAACGGCGCACACTCGAGGACATTTCTAAACAAGATTCGCTGACTCTGTGGTGCATTTAAGCCAAAGAAGTCATTGCTGTCCAGCAATCCTGTGCCAAGGCGCAAATTGGAATTCTGCAGGCGGCACACATCGGCTCCAGGAAACGGGCAGGGTGCTCGCGTATCAACGGTTGAGGAGAGGTGATCGACAATAAAGGAGGTACAGTCCAGCATACCAGAGCGGCTGCTAGAGTAGCACTGTCGAGTATAATTTGCGGCCTGTTCTGTCTTCTGGGCCACGTTCGAGTACAGAATACTTGCTGCTTGGACGGTCCCCGCGGCACCCACGGTGGTGAAGACTCCACAATTGGATCCATCGAGGAGACCATCACTGCCGACTGCGGAAGAGATCTGAGAGGAAAAGCCACCAGCAATGGAGAATGATGCGAGTAAAAATGAAGCGGAAATAATTGCTGGGAGCATGCGGAGAAGGCATCGCCGGGCTGATGAGCGCCATACCCATGCCAGTCGAGTGAACATCCACAGTCCCTCGAGTGAACTGCCGGAATTCCGTAGCACGGCCTGACGTTGATGGTGGAGGGCATCTTCTTGCTGGGACGACGAGTAGTATCTGTGGGTTGCCAGACTGCGTCAATTTCAATGTTAGCTTTGTGGACTACACGATACGTTGATAAACAAAAAGTAAAGATGGATGACCGACCAGACCATTTTCCAGAAACGCGAAGCAACAAAGCCGACGAAGAAGGCAGTGAACGCAATGAACAAATTGCCATGTTGTCGAGTTGTGGTCAGGGTTGCTCCCATCACCTGGCCGCGAGACCAGTTGGTCCACGTACCGAGATACACAGTATACTGCGTTGTGGCATCAGCGCCTTCCCATAATGTAGAGTTTGCCATTACGAGAAATCAAATCTTCCCAGTCACGAAGTGATATTTGGGCGAGAGGTATCCAGGTGAGGGTGAATGTTGAGATGATCAAGACAAATTCGAAAGGAAAACGCGTGGGTGATGTCTTTATGTCCGTCCATGTTTAATATATACTTTTGGACATGTGGGTGGACAATCTACGATGCCCCCTTTGCACGGTACGTCTTCCGGCTTACATCTGAGAGAGAATGCTGAAATGTAGACACCGTCTGGTTGATACCATCGTGACACAGCATGAAGATCTGCGGCACGACGTTGAGCTGAATCGCAGTCACTTGTTGCACAGCGAATCAAATGTTGAAACCGTTGCAAGCAGGATGAGCTGAATGAGGGCCGCCCGTCTGGGGGCCCTGTCAAGGGAGAGAGAATAGAACACCTCAGCCTCTCAATCTCTGAGACGGTAGAATTTCCAGCCCCCACATTCCAAGACGACAAGATAGGCAGCTGTTCTCATGTTGTATTATTCGTCACTTCCTGAGACTCAATGAAACTTATTTTCATTTTGCGCCGATCTGCTTACGCTCCTGGGGGCCAAAAGATGGGGTCGGAGTCTGCCTTGTTGCCTGCCTAGGGTAATTGACATTGCAAAGGTGTGGCGGCTCGCGACGGCGTTCTTGATTGTGACGTCCATCGCATGCCCAATTCAAGACTTTCTAGGTGCTTTGCAGTTGGGAACTGTGATGTTTAGGTTTTCTTCATTAGGAGTGGCAGCGATGAGTGTACGTAGGTAGTGGTGGCGGTAGCCCTTTGACCTCTGTATCCTTTCTTTTGGTAGCCGTGCAAGCGAGCAAGAGCGCAGCGGCAGGTAAGTGGCCTCTCTGTCACTCAAGGTTGACTGACGCGGCCCTTCCCCGTCCTCTTCCTCCTCCCAAGATCCATTTCTGGTCCATCTCAATATCCTTGCCAAGGGGAACCTCCTTTCCCACCCAATAACGTCAGGCCCAGTTGAAAGCCAATTCCCAACAGACAGATTTCCCAAGCGAAATAAAGTGTTCATGGACGAGGAAGTTCTGAGTGATCCTTCCGGTCCTCTCAGTTCGGCGAATAGGTCTGTGTCCGAACGTGAAGATGCACCCGTTTCCGTCAAGAACAAACGAGTTTCCTCGACCAGGCGGAACCAGGGCCTTAATTCGGATCACCTTGACGGCCAGGCGCCGTAGCTAGGTACATTCTCGACGGCGATCTTGAAGTTGGTCTTGTTGGTCCTAATCAGGGCCTCCAGCCTAAAGACCAACGGATTCTCTCTGCTCCCGCGGGTGATCCTACGGCCACGGCCTTGGCTGTGGCAACCGCCAGGAACCAGGGGCCAGACGGCGAGGTTTTGCGCCAACAGCACAAACAGTACAGCGACAGCGGCGGTGATTCCCTCTCGGTCGGCCACAAGGAATTGAACGTCCGAATCCGCCACCCCGGCAGCAGCCCGAGTCGGCAATTCATGCTGTCAGGAAGCGGCTCTGGACGGTGGATCCTGAACAGCTCGCGTCCATCGACAAGCCTGGTGTTGGGCTGGGCGGTTAAATCCTCAAAAACCTCGCCTCATTCGCTGCCGCCCATCGCCATGGCATGTATGCTATCCGGTCGACCCTCTTCGGCGGCAATAGCGACGCCAATATGTTATCAAAATCTCCCGACGTTAAGCAGCTGGCCACCTGCTTCCTACCCTGGTCCGCCGCCAAGCACCCGGTCGAGATGTTATTCCCTTTCACAATCGACCGAAACACCTGGGCCCTAGTCGTCCTCAACTTCAAGTCCAGGAGCTGGACCATTCACCACTCGATGGGCAGCCGGGGTACATCGAGCCTTACTATGGCAGCACAGGCTCGTTATTCATCTCTCATTAAGGAGCTCGCTTCATGCCTCGCCACAATGTCCCCCTTTGTCGAGAGCAGCAGCGCAAGCGGCAACGCCGACGCCAACCCGGGAATTGCCCTATATGGACTAATTGGTCTCCAGAATGGAAGTGAGATCAGTCAGACGGTTATCTGGTGAGCACCTTCCCAGGCTATGGCTTTGCCTACCCTGAACTGAGGTGGCTTTCATTTCTCATTCCCATGGGCCGATTGCAACTTCTTACAATTCTTCCGAATATCCGTACGGCCTCATGCCTCCCTGGATGTCCTTTAAATTTCCCACCATGGGAAGACTCTGTTTTTCTATTTCACACTGCCTGCATTCTGAGCGCCTCAACATCATGGTTATGGTTCCACATGGTGCTCGACAGCATGTACTCAAACCCGGGTCGGACCCAAAGGTAGTCAGCATGCCTCCTGACTGGTGCGACTCGGAGTTAATGAAGAGTTTGGGCACGGAAGACAGGGGTCTGTCTAAAGTGATTGATAAGGCGAACCCAAGGAATGTTGGGCTGCTACTCTCTATAATAGATGTACACTGGCAGGCTGAGACTTATGATCTAGCACACGACCATCAGATGCCTGTATTCACAAGTGATGCAAATTCCTTTCTAAGTCACATGCCCAGGCGTGTTTACCCTGGGGGAAAGAGTTCAGATACACACCTCTCGATAGATGAACCTGAAGCTGCTCACAACGACAGACACTTATGGGAGGTCCTAACGGCTCAAAGCAAACCGAGTATTCGGTGAATGCAAGGAACATTTTGGAGAAGAAACGGAAGACTGCAGCTGCTGAAACCCGTCACCTTCAGGGTTCGGGTGCCTTGAACCAGTCTCATTCGTTTGTTCACTCAAACTAGAAAATATAGTGCCGGTGAACTTTTATTTTCCCATCTTCCAAGGTCAACAGCTCGATGCGCTCCCTGCCCCGTTCTGCCGTTTCGCACTCTTACCAGTATCTGCTCACCTTACCACGCCACAAAGTCATGACCAGCACGGCTGATCTTGGCTTGAGGGCCTTGATATCTGCTGTCAAGTTCTGTCCTTTCGCGGACTGCGATTGCAGCGATGACCCGGCCGAAGTTTGCAAGATGGTCAATGAGTATCTGGACCCAGCACACCAGGTTGACCAGGCCACATTCAACGCAATCTGCCTTGATCTCGACAAGAGTCCTCACTCCGACAGTTTCCCAGCAATCAGCCCAGGTGATGAAAAGCAGCGTGGCGATAGCGACTTTGAGCGCTTCACGCACGCTGCCTTCAACGTCAGTCATCCCCAAAAGCTTCTACCTCGTCTGGGGTCCATCAAAATGCCGAGAGTGAGCAAGCCCCTTGAGAGCACCTGCTGATTTAATTTTGATGCAGACATTCCGCGAATTAGAGCGACGTTTCCTCCTGAATGTGCCAGTCGGCCCACTTCGCCACGACGATACCACTACCAACAAGTGGTGGAATGGTGCTGCTCACCTGCGCCACCACGTGGAGTTCCTTCTTGTACTGAAGGGCATCAAGCCTTGCGTGCTATTTTCCAAGAACAAACCTGAGAACACTTCGATCTTCAGCACTGTCATCATCGATATCCTGGTCCCCATCATGAATCAGGTAGGACTGTGGTCCTACGGATTCAAGATCAGCTTCGAGTGCGGCGAATGGGTCTTCTACGATGCCCGGTCCTCCCTTCTGCCCCAGATCAAGAGGATCTTTCTCACCGACTACACTTCCAAGAAAGTAGACAAGACTGGCGCATATCCCGACGAGGACTCAGAGAACAGGTATCTCGTGCCGCATCTAGCGGTCGCTCATGCACTTGGCTACCCAATCCGCTCCGAAGCTTTCAGCAATAGCTTCTTCATCAAGATCCAAGATGAGACTGAGATGGACGTCTTGGAATCAAGGGGCTGGCCCTATCCCCACTGCTGTGTCTATGGTACTGGATTCGGTAGCCCTGTGGGCAATGATGCCGACTGGATCAAGATCCTTACCTATTACCACACTTGTGAGAAGGCAGCCCAGACAGTCGGCACCACGCTTCGCCTTCATGTTCTCAGCCATGAAAAGATGACCGCCTGGCTGGAGCTCAACCCGGGATGGCTGGTTGGACCAGCGCCGTGGCTTGGCATAAGTGGACCGAGGCTTCGAGAGATCTCGGATGTGCCGTAGCACTTCTTGACGGTGTAAGCCTTACGACAAGGATCGTGCAAACAGCATTTGGCTTCAGCACTAGCACCTGTAACTGCTTTGGATCCCGTTCATCCCGGAGGAGGCGGATGAAAGACCACATGTCGTCAATTGGCCCCTGGGTCTAAATTATATTCCTTTATACCGTAAGAGTATCACTCCGCCTGCGATATTTTATCTGTCGTCTTGCCTGTACGTCAACTCGAGCATCATGCTTGCTCGTATTTGGCAGGTCACTGTGATGAAGTTGGTTAGCTTCCTCACTGAACTCGCGTCTGAAAATTCCAACGTGCACAGGCTTCCATAATTCAACAATTTCCAAAAGAGCACATGTGATGTTAAGGTTGCGCTCTTCGTTCCCATAGTCTTTCTACTAAAAAAACGAGTAGGTACGGATGGGTCAAGACCGAATACCTGGATCTCAAAAGCCGAAAGTTGCAGGCCGAGTTGAAGGAGGTGCTTGGAAATATTGCCGATATTAATCTGGATGTGACTAGTGCTTCAGTAAGTTGTGACAACCTTTATCCGTCACCAAACCACTTCGATAATGTTGATCTGATGTGTGTCATGTCACGCTAACGGAACACTCGGGAAATAGATAGAGCTTAAGGCCCTTTACCATTGGATCTACAGGCTGATACAATACATTGCAGGTTTCGGCTAATATTAGAAGATGATCATGTTCTTTTGAATGAAGAAAATGGCAATGACACAGTATATATAATCTAAACCAAATAAACCCGGCTTCTGGTCTTACCTTCACCGGAAGCTGACATAGGAGCCGTGATCGTCTTTGTATTCACATCGATTAAGGATGGTCTGTCAAGCGCCGTCAGATAATGCGCTATAAAATTTGCCCTGAAAAAACTTTACTTAGTAGGAGGAATGTGACATAATATTTTATCTTCATTTATTCCATGTTTCTAGATATAAGGTGCAATGAAGTTGTGCGTCTGCCCTACCAAACCCGTGCACTCTAACACGCTGCTCGGGAGTGAATCAGTTACTACACTTAGGTGCGCAAGCCCGGGAAAATTTGAACAGAATTAGCTGAGAACCGTTCATACTTATCTATTGTCTAATAGCATAGACATGGGGAATAAGACTTCCCGGGACGCACCTCTGCTTTGTTTGGACTGCTCCTACCTCAGGGTCTTGCTCCAGACCGGCCAGCAGATACGGCAGCACCGTAGTTGTAGGCCAAAACACGTCATCGTCAGGAGGTTTGGAGGAGGTATTATTTTGGGTGTATTGATAAGATCAGGGATTGATAGACACATTCGGGTTTTGTACCGTCTCCTACCACGGACGATTTTCTTCTATAGTAGGAAGGCAGACTTGGTAACCGATGTGTCTTAAAGCGCAACCAAAGGCACTTTTTAACACTTATAGATTTCCAACAGTTGAGAGGTTTATACCTGGTCGAAAAGCCACGGAGTCTTCTCAATTCCATCACCGCCTCCAATCCTTTGATGGCGGCCCTCGCGATGTGTTCCTTAACCGGGACCTCCCGCAGGCAGGGTTGCCTCAGGGGTCGCCCCTATCACCGGTCCTATTCCTCTTCTTCAACGCAGACCTGGTACAACGGAAAATCGACTGCTATGGGTCACAGGACCGACGGCACAGAGCAACCACGAAGGAATTGAAGTAATCATAAATAGCGCCATGGAATGGGAAAGGAGAAGTGGCGCGACTTTTGAAGCGGACAAAACAGCGATCATTCACTTTACTCGCAGAGCGGATTAAGTAAGGGATAAGCAAATGGTCTGGATTGTTCCGCTACTCCCTTTCTAATAATGCTAACTACTTTGTGAAAGGACGACTGTCAGCTCTTGGGCGGAGAGTACTGCGACTGTCCAGGATGACAATTCGAGCGTGCCGAACATGATAATCGTTATTCTAAAGCAACAGCGGTCCTGGGGCTGAAACGAATAAGTAAGCCATCCTGCAAACACGGCCCAATAGCCGAGATCACCAAAATCGGTCTCAAGTCTTTGATGGCCGCATATTACGTATCGGCGGTATTACTACTTTTGGTGGAATAGATAGGCGCATTTCGCTCTGAAATGGTGGTGGCTGTGATTGTAAGCGATAGTTGATAAGATGCAAAATTTCAAAGGACTTACTGCTAAAGGGCTGTCCGTTGCAGTTGGCTTGTACTGAATATCATGTCCGTCTTCCCTCGGGGCTTTCTCGATCTCTGGTGGTGGCAGTTTAAATACGCCGCCCTGTCGCCGCAGCCGTTTCTCTAGGAACGGCAAGAACGATAGACGTGGATCAAGCTCTGCAGGCTTAGCAGATTGATCAACGTTGAAACTAAGGAGTTTTTGTTGAGTTTGACTGTATATTTCACTATCCGCAGTCTCTGACACACAGATCGTAGAATAATCACTCTCTGACCTTTCGTCAATGTCCATAGGATGTCCTGTATTTATATCCTCTTTGCGCCATGTATATTTGATGGGTTGATTAGAAACTTGGACATAATTTGCGCAGTCTTCTTCAGCTGGATCTGATTCCGACATTTTCAAAAAGTGCCCAATAATATTACCCATCACCAAAATGTGCGACAAAGTATCTGCTGGGACAGAAGGGTGTTCAATCTGGGTCTGCACCTCTTCAGACTGCAAAGCCATGTATGCGCTCAAAAAAGGCTTACCTGCCCTCCACACTGGGCAGTTTAATATATCATGCTGAGTATTGTCGTTTGTGACGGCTTGATCTAGATCTGCCTGAACTCTATCTCGTCCCTCTAGCTTGAGGGTCCGAAATCCGAGATCATATGCTCTTTGTTGAAATCGCTGTACAGCGCTGCGTTGAACTTGTCCCACTAATCGACGGCCGTCCTTGCCACAGAGCGGGGATTCGTAGCTGAGCTCCGCGAAGTTTTGCAGTGCGAATACGAGGAGTCTCGTGTACGCGATATAAAACGCGCCTTTGCCTAAATGATCATTTGTATAGTGACTATCATCTCCATTGTCGTAAATATGTCCGTCGCTTGGTTGGAAATGCCTTTTGAGCACATTCCTTAATGTCGGCTGGTTTCTGCGTCGGGATCGATCTGGCGCGACAAATTTCCAGATGGCCCTAACTGCGGGTGAAAAATACAGCATATCCTTGTGGAGTGTCTCGATGCTTGAAATACGCCGCTTTACTGTGCACACGCTTTGCTCTAGCCTTTGTCGTTCTCCTTTGTCAGTAATTTCTGTGAAAACTTTGTTTGAGCGAAACAAGTCCCGGATCGCGGCAAGGTCCTCGTGATGAGTTGGAAAGAGTTTTTCCAGTCGACGAACAGTATCCACATCAACAGCGTTAGCGAAAGCATCCACACCTAAGGTGATGAGATCCCAGGTTTCATATACGAATCCGAGATAATGGATGACCTCTTCATCGCAATGCAAGGCCCTATGCTTATGCAAATTGCCAAGTTGTAGACCATCCCATAGACCGGGAAACCGGAGGAGTCTGTTTAATGCCTGCACAATCTCAGTTTTCCGCAAGAACTTCGTAAGAATGTCTTCCTTGCACTTGCTGATATGACTTAGCCATCCCTTTCGATCTGTTTCTGCTGCGTCTGGGTTCAGCTGGATCTGACGATAAACTTCACCGGCTGTATATGGCGCTTCAAATGAATAAGAATTCGCAACACTCTGGACAATCGAATGAAATCGGCTTTGTTCTGTGATCAGATCAAGTCAGCGGCTATGTCATTAACAAATGTTATGAGAGTTGCTATAACCTTCTTGCACTTGGCAACAATACAATCGTACTGTCCATTGGAACTCGGGCCCTAGCACTCGCTCCGCTGCTTTAGCGCGTTGTCGCCCGCCCCTGCAACGGAGTTTAATAGTGGTTGGGAGAGTTGGCGGATCTGCACTCCTCAAGCTGCCTGCAAGCACGGATTGTAACTTTTTATATGTGGCGTGATCAATATCAGCCAGAATTTGGTTGCGTAATATGTGCGGATGGCAACCGATATTTCGAAACAGGCGTTCTTTTTGCCTGATATTGTACTCTTTGGGTAATCGACCGTCATTGAGAGACTTTGGGAAGGCGAGACAAGAAATGGGGGCTTTAACTACACCGACCAACCAAGGAGAAAGCAAATCCAAGTCCATCATAATGAAATATGAGCGACCGATACAGGAGTGCACATTAGAAGGGAGGGTAAAAAAGAGTAGAGATTTATTCGTCGAGGACCTATTTAATCAATTCTACTGTCTTTATCTTTATATAAGGCATTGCGCTCGGGCTAAATTAGAATTAAGATATTGGAATTTCGGTCGGATCGACAGCATGCGTTGGCCCCAAGCTGCACAGGATTAATCAAAAGTACGCCTAACGTTACATTTCTTAATAATAATTTGGATGGATTTTATTTCGCCCGGGGGGACACACCCCAGAGGGCCTTAATAATAATTTCTGTCAGATGTGACGGGTAGCCAAGAGGTGTGTGCCTGAGGCATCAATATGTCCGTCATGACAAAACCAGCCCCCCAACAGGAGGGGTCGGGTGATTATGGAAGAACCGTACGAAACGAAAATAGCTTAGCGCAAAGGCCCTCTGGGGTGTGTCCCCCCGGGCGAAATAAAATCCATCCATCCATCCATCCAACAGGAGGGGTCGCACTAGAGAACCAAGACAAGACATCACAATACACACAGTGACCACCCCATCAATTGGACCATAATTACACGTCCCATATACCTAAAAGGGTGATAATCTGACAATTAAGAGTCTCACTGCCTCAAACCGATTCAAACATGGCAGATTACGTAAACACGAAGACCCTCAACGCGATACTAGCGAAACCAGGCGACTGGAACGATTGGCACCACGAATTCGAGCTCCAGGCCCAAACGTTTGGACTTGAATCCCACATAACGAATAAGACTTCCCTACTCCCTCAGCCGGAGATGCCGGATATTCGAAAGAAGAAATACATCAAGAAACCACACGCACAGCGAAATGCGAGATCACAGACGACCAACGACGAGGAAGAGGACGAAGAAACAATCCAAGAAAAGAACAATGGACAATGGATGATGACCGATCTGACCGACAATGGTCTTAAGGCATTTAATCTTGACCTCACCTGGTATAAACAACTTGACGCATCGTACAAGGAGGAACGGCAGTCAGTAGAGAAGCTCACAAGGTGGCTGCTCCAAACTGTTGCCCCTGCATACAAGTCAACATGCTGCCAAGCAGGAGAACCACTCTGGAAATGGCATGACAACTTACAAAAGAGATGTGGCCAAAGCACTCACGACGAGATGCTACATCTTCATCAAGAATACAAGAAGGTCCTCAAACCACCTCGTACAACCAAAGAGGCGTACAACTGGATCGATAAGTGGGAAGAGATGATGTCCAAAGGGATCCAAAAGAAACTCCCAGAAACACAGCATACAACAATCTGGTTTTCAGACTTCCTACTTGCAATACGGGGAGTAATGCCTATCTGGGCCACCTCCTATAAACAAGCACAAAAACACGCTTCAGCAGATGGGAGCCTCGAATATCGTGATATCGGGCAAGACTTCCGTCAGGAGTTGGAAAGCCACGACCCCCAAAAGGGAAAGGTCGCGAAAGGAGCTTTTACAACTACCTACGATGGCTCTGGTAGTCATGATGACGAAAATGGGGACGCCCATGTCGTTGAAGATTCGAAGCCGCCACGTAGAGGTGCGACTGGTTCACGTGGTGGAAAGCGCGGGACGTTATTCCTCGGGTCAAAAAGGCTGCCTGGACAAGCTCCTGATCGCTGGAGGGAGGAGTAGTGACCTGCTCGGTGAGTGGTAGGAGGCATGCACGGGTGCGATCGCTGGCCCTGACCGATATAAGAACATAGTCTATCCCCCTGCGTTTCTAGATCCAATTTCCCCGCCGTTCCAGTTCTCAATTTACTTAGAGATCAGTAAACCTCCCGCACAACTATGCCTCTACATTTGAGCGTTAAAAATAGCCCGAGCTTGGAGAGAAACTTCGACGCTCCCAGGGCTTCCGAAATTCAGCACCCGAGTACAGAACGAAATTCGGGCTGTGCGATCAATTCGAGCGAAGATACGATAGCCACTGCATGTACTATGACAATACAGCGAATTACACCACGATGCATCACTATCGACCGCCGTAAAAGGCCGCGGAATTCTTTGACATTCTTCATGAAAGCCTGCTGGTCCAAGGTGCGAAGCAGGCTGAATCAAATCAAGCTGAGATATAATTCCTCGCCATGGTAAGAGGGCTGGGCACAACGTTGTCCTCGCAACCTGTCCTTCAGCCATGGCGGGCAGCGTCATTCTCTCAAACATCTACGAGCCCATGAATCGGACTTTTCCCAACATCAAAACGACATTGCTAGTTGGAACAGGTAGCGGCATTCCGCAAGCGAGCTCCTTCTCCAACCCTGATTCCGATGTGCGCCTTGGTGACGTTGTATTGGGCTGGCCCATCAGCACTGAAGGCCAGGGCAGCGCGGACGCCGAGTGTCCCCACGATCCCAATACGAACAGGGGGATCAAGGATGCACTGGCTTTCCTGAAGCTACGATATCATCGTCATTAATCAACGTTACACAAACACGTAAACAAGTTGCAGAATCATGAAAGATTGGGCAATCGCTCCAAGCATCCCGGTTTTCAACATGACAAGCTCTTCGAACCGACGTACAACCATATCGGGATTTAGGGAAAGTAGCATTGGGGGATGTTGTGCAAAGACCCTAGTCATAGATAATATAATAAGAAGATGGTCCTTACACATTTAATATTTAGGGTAGAAACACTAAATTTCTCTTGGAGATCTCCTCGTCTAGATCTACGTAGAAATGGGATGATTGCTTGATTTCTGGATATGGAGATGATGTATTCAGTTGGCTCATTATTGAATTTGCGTTTCCATAGGTTGCAGGCGGATTGGCAGCTGGTGTACCTGGCATCGGCCACGGGGAGCAACATTGAAGAATCTGTATCATAGCACATATAGCCATGAGAACAATATAGGAAACAAGCCTTGAAAGGAGGTCCATTGTTTTTGTGTTTCTAGGTGTTGCAATATTAAAGTATTTGAAAACCGAGCGACCTGAAGCGAGAAAATCATTAGATGTGTCTGGGTAGCCGCCGCTTTAAATAGATTTTTACACGCTCGCGTAAACAGGGTCCGTTTCGTGGTCCCCGCACTTTTTCCACTTTGTCCAAAAAGGACGGGTTTCTCGAAGCTACAAACGGCAAGATTTCTGAGGGGGATAAACAAGAGTTTGGCGAAGTTCTTTGGGATATTAGTGAGCTCGGTGGATTGAACCTAGTGAAGGAAAACACCACTAGATGGAACTCCGTCTATAATGCTGTAGCAAGAGCGCTCCGACTGCAAGGTCCAATCGGCTATCATCAGAGCTTGCTCGCTGCCAAAAGAAGCGCTGATAAAAGACCCCCAGAGGATTGCTTTTTAAGTGCTGACGACTGGCACTATTTGGCCATTTACTTCGAAGTTCTAAAGCCATTCAAGGTCTTAACAAAGAAGTTCGAAGGTAGGTCGACATGCCTCCTGCTGAGCATTTTCTCCTGACAGAAGATTATGAACAGGTAATAAACCCACCTTTGCCGAGCTCGCCGGTGAGCTTCACTGGCTACTTGAGAAGCTTCGCGAGTTCCGGACCATCTACAGTGAAAACCTTGTCAACGCTGAGATCACGGCTCCCGAGAGGGCCGGAGACCGAGATTCGAGTCGATGATCACACTAAACCTTTGTGGGGTTCAGTAGGTAACCTGTAGGGTTTATGTTCGAAGGCATCAATTGGAATCGCAGGCTATTTAGCCAGTAACCAACGAAGAAGACAGCGGACGGGATGGGTTTGGGGGCACGGATACGATATCGAGAAAGATAGCTCCGGTCACCGTTTCTGGCTCTGCAAAGAGTGTCACCGGGCAAAGGCTGCCATCACCCACATGTACGATGCTGCGTCTACGAGCCAAGCCAACGGTCACATGGAAGATGTCCACAGCATCAACAGAGGCGGGCAAATGTCACCTCGCAGGAAGAAGCAGCGTACTCTCTTTGACATGGTCGACCTGGACGCTCGCCAAGGGAAGGATCAAGCCGTGATGAACGCCTTCATAGCCTCCTTCGACCCTCTGCGCTTTCAGCGGCTGCTTATTCGTTGGGTGGCCTGCGACAACGTCCCTTTTAACAAGTTGGAGAGCCCTCACTTCCGAGAGCTTATGGAATACGCGAACAGCGCCATTATCGAGTCTGGAAGTCTCCCGACCCATAACACGATGCGCGAGTGGATCGTACGGACCTTCAATTGCCATAAAGGCGTCGAGACTGAGCTTCTCAGTCGCTCCCTCGGCCGCATTAATGTCTCCTTTGACGTGTGGACGTCCCGCAAGTTCACATCTCTCCTCGGCCTCACCGTACACTTTCTTGACGACGAAGGCAAGTTCCGCACGTTCCTGCTCGGCTTACCGCAAATCGAGGGCCGTCACAATGGCGAAATCCTTGCGGGTCGCGTAAGTGAGGTCATCCACGAATATGGCTTCGACGGTCGCGTGGGGTACTTTGTCACAGACAACGCAGAAAGTAACGACACATGTCTGGAAGAGCTCCCTATTGAGCTTGGCTTCAATAAGCAGCACCGCCGGCTTCGGTGCTGCGGACATATCATTAATCTCGTCGCCCGAATAGCATCGAGGTTAGTTACGTACCTCCCATTTGTGGGGCTAGCGTGACGGTACGTGGGCATTTATGCAAAGAGGGCGTACTGCAAGCTTGAAGAGCCACGTAAGACGAAGCTCCAACAACGACAAGCGCTGGCATCGTCACGGTCGAAACAGGACGACACAGCAAGCTCGTCGCAGCAGATGTTAGAGGAGATGCGGGACTCGACATTGGTTCGCTTCGTCCAGGTGCTTAGGTTATACATCTGCGTGGCCAAGGCGGAGGCTCCCGGGGTGGATGATCCCAATTATGATAAGTATTGCAAGAAATTCAGCACCTCGCACACGCTCGCCCGCCATTTCATTCCTGCTCATCTGGACGCCTACGAAGAGGATGGTGCCTTTGAGTGCCCGTCTGCGAGGTAACCCTGGCCAACAAGAACCATACTCAGACCATGCATGGCATTAACACCAACATCAAGTTCAGGCGACCTGTGGAGAGAAGGTATCATTAGGTTGAGTAAAGCATGTGCGTACACAGATTCAATCTCACTGTGGCGGTAGGAGCAATATTCAAGTGAGACCAGACTGGATTTTCAGAATAGACTGCATCTTCAGTAAATGATCTCATTTCAAACAGCTATGAGCATTCCAGGACCTTAGGAGCAAGTTTAGATACTTCATGTTCATGTCCACATGGGCCGTCTCGCATGACATCGGTACCAATGTCGATGGGCGCTAAATGCCCCTGTACGGAGACTTGTTATACTTCAGACCAAGGACGGCAAAGAAACCCACTCGATACGGAACCCGAAAGCTCTGAGTCGGAGCTGAAATGTGGGTCGGCCTGCTCGGGAAGGTGTAACGATTGGCATGGTGTGCCGCATGTGGTCGCGCTAATCCTGCATGCATGCAAGTAGGATGACCAAGAAGACCCACACTGGGCTTGACAACAAGTGTGGCCTACTATCTGTCATGGTCCTCGCAGCAATCAACTGAATACCACGAAGAACGGGAGACAGTAGTGGAGGATACAGAGAATTTCACAAAAGACGTCAAAAACGAAAACATCTTGTCGATGTCTCAGTTCCAACCATCGCTCTTCGCAATCCCTCAGCGGTCATCAAATGTACAAAGGCAGATGTTAAGCAGCTACCTGAGGACGCGATACGCCGAATTCCACATCACAATGTCACCCGGGGGCAAAGCTACCAACCGAAAAACCATACAACAGCATGAGAGAGCTACAAAAAAAGGACGGCAGATTGCCTCTAAACGCCAAGGTTTGAATGTGAGCCAGCGCATAATATCAACACCACTGTGGCGTTAATTACATCTTTCTCAGTTGGGTCGCTGGCATAGGAATGGGATTTCAATACTCACACAGGGCTCTTTACATTACACTCACTGTCTGCAGGACTCTTGGGGCACTTTTTGCACATAGGAGCATGGTAAGAAATTGAAAACTGTACATACTACATAGTCAACACGACGATCATTGCATGGCCTTCCACTTGCTTAACCATCATGCGCCTCATGGTGACCCATCTTTAAAATTGTGGCCAAGGGCAGTAAAACCTTTGTGTTTCTTACTGGAGACGTTATCCATCCATTTCTGCAGAGTCTGCTCATTTTGGCTTGCCAAGTTCTTATGATTTCAAAAGAAATTCCGTGCTGCCGCAACAGCTGGTCCGAGAGACGATCATGTCTCTCAACATGCTCTTCCCACAATGGGATCCGGCAACCCAAGCACTGCTTCGAGAACACGGCCAGACATTCGACTCAGTTCCTCCGTTCGCAGTACAATGATTCAGCACTGAAAAGTTTAGCATCCGAGTTCCTTCTCCAGGAATGACAACAGAGAGCCAGAGATCTGAGGTTGTCACTTCTCACACTATCAATAGGCTGACTTGGTATAAACTCAACAATATACATAAGACGGATCTAGGGGGAGATAGGTAATGAAACGGGAATTGAGTTCTACATATTCAAAATTAAATTAATTTCTAGAAAACAAAAAGTAGCCACAAATATTTAATTGATTTAAGGATCAAGAAAATATATTTAGTGTTGGAATAGCACCTGGTTGGATCGCACGTAGTTCGATAGGTTGGGTGTGCTTAGTCAGCCGGGGGCCCGGCTGGGGAAGAGTGGCCTCTTCCCCTTCGTACGATAATACACCCGTTTCCCTGAGCAAGCAATACAATCAGAACCAACCAACAGACCCCTACGTACGTACGTACTATCGCCATATGGCAAAGGCCATTCAACATTTAGGCTTACAGTTATAAGGGAGCCTAATTCCTATAAATATAGAAAATAAATACGTGATATAGTATACTCGCCTTTAACGAATTTCCAAGGCAGTTTGGATCAAGTATAGACCAAGATGTCCGCCGGTGGTGTTTGTGAAAAGCCGTTGCCACCAATACCACTAGTACCCGAGAGGCGTCCTATACCACCAGCCCGCCTCCATGATCGGCCGATGCTAACTAAAGACCTGTATAGAGGACTACTGAGTCGTATACGGATACTTGAAGTAGAGCGAGATCAAAGGGAAGATGAAATTGCCAGGACTCGTCAGGAAAATCAAAGACTTCGACTGGTGGTTCAACACTACACTGGCACTATCGAGAAGATTGCTTCCGCCTTGGACGCGATTTTCACAGAATTCTTATCAACCCGAGTACAATCGCATTTCTCGCAAGCTTCAACCCTAAAAGATATTATCAAAATTTATAGATCATCGTCACTCTGCTTATGAATCGGGTGATATTGTCTATTGTCTGCATCGTGGTCATGCCTTTAGTTTAAAAAGAGCCAGACGGACCATGATCACGATTTTAAATTGTTGCGTACAAACAAATTTTAAGCTTTAGTATTCTTATAAATGCAAATTTCATTTCTGGGCAAGTTAGTTTTGATGACCGAATTATCTCCATCCACCCCGAGACACGGTGCATACGAGCCTTTGCCGACTACGATATTGTGACCCAGTATCACGGCCAGCTGGCACATCTCCCGGCAAACATCGACTCTAAGGCTTTGCGGTACCACTGGGACATGTGTTGCCTGGAAAGGTGTTTATACTCGAAATATAATTAGTTATGTTGAAAGCCTTTCATGAAGCCTCTGAAAATAAGGATCCAAAGTCTTCGAATAGGTCTTCATTCTACCCCATCAGCGTCGCATAAAAAGAAGGTTCCTGGAACCTAAGACAAAGAATTGTTTTGCAGGTCAATAATTATAAATGCTTGAATAGTCGCACATTCAAATTTCCTTTCCCAGCTATACAACATCCACCCATCATAATGACATCTATTAAGGTCATCAACTTCGTGTCTAAGACCGATGGCTTTCATGCAAATAACAAACGAGCCAATACCCTTGCTGAGTCTTTTGCTGCATTAACACTGAATTGTATATCAAAAGAGGATAAAGATAAACTACTATCTTCCAGTCCTCCTACTAAGTCAGTTCTTTAAGCCCCACTGCTGCCAGGATCAGAGCGCAAAATGATAGCGCAGAAGCTGACAGCATATAATAGACCATGTTTAACAGACTGTCTTGTGAGACAGAATATTCGAGGGTTCTTTGAAGATAACTATGAAAACATACTCCGTGCGTGGATATATTTATTGAAAGAGACAACATTTTCACGCCGTACCACCTCCTCAGATAAACAGGTAATTGATGCTTTTAGGGCGATAAACAATGTCTTTGACACACGAAATACTCCACATCTATGGTTACGCCTTGCCTATGTTCGATTTAACGACATGATTAAGACTCTCCAAGTTATTGCTCAAAATGATAGACATTACGGACAGATAAACACCGCCGTTGGACATAGAAATGCAAGCATTGCTGTTGACATATGTCTTGCTAGCCAGCAGCGACCACTTAGTCGCAAGGAAGTGCTTCGCAGGATAAGGCACGCAAAGCGATGGGCTTGTCTTATAGGGTCGGCACCACTGGTTCTAGCAACATGTTCCGATGAAGCGGAGAAAATTATGTGAGTAAATCGTGACCGCCGTGGGAAAAAGTTATTGACAGATGGAAAGCAAAAATCACTTTATATTGAACGAAACTTTGACTTGCAAATCGCTTAAAGTTTCACAGGCCTATCCCGGTGAGGTTTTGACAGCATCCAAATACCTCGAGGACATGGCGAAGCGAGCAGCTCTCGAAGGATTCAACGAATGTCAGGTAAATAGTGTTGTGCAACGAGTCAAATTAGGTCTAGCCGGCGTTCCGTATATTTAGAATAATAATTAAGGAGTAAATATAACAATCTATGATGTCGTAATCTAGTTTCCCGAAATTCACGAGCCATCAAGCATTTCGTATCTGGGGTCATTGAGACAAGAAGCCATTCTGGAGATTGCTGCGGCAAAAAGAGTTTTCACGAACCGCATCAAGAGCTCGCTATGGTCGGAGTCAGTCATTGGGGAATCCGTCTATACGGCCTACCTGATGCGAATATTTCTCGGGCTTCCAGTCAACTGTACTCTGGGGTTTTCATTCCCCCGTGGTGATTGAAATTATGATCGAGCCCTAGATTACACAACAAGCTGCTTAGGCCGCCAGCGGAGATACCAACGAGGCAATGAAAAAGGTTGTTGGTATGTTTGTGTTCGTGAAGACTTGAAGGACCAAGAAAAGGCCTCGAAGCTCTCCAAGGTTCCTAACGTGGCTTTCCTGGGCACTCCTTGTTCATTATAATCAGCACTCTTGAGGTCCGGGTTCTCAAGAGCAGATCCCAACAGAAAACCTTATCGCAAAATCGACAAAATGCCCAAGGCGAGGGTCTTCAAGAATGTCTACCCTTCTAGACTGAGGATCCTATGCTTTGGCCTCTTTCCATCTCGAAAGCAGAAATGAGCAGTAACTGAATTGGTCTCGAAAATCTATCGTAACAGCACAGAATTGCACTATGCGTGTGCGAAAACAAAATTAGGTCCACCGAACATGTCAATGTTTGACATCTATGAAAATATAGACGAAGCCCCAATTTCGGAATACGTATAGGGAGAAGCGAGAGGACCTAAAGCAACAAATCCTAGCGGGGATGATTCCCTATTGAGACATGCATCTACGTGGTTCACAGGGAGGACGGGTCAGCCGAGCCGTCTTAGCTTGGGCCTGGCGCTTAAACATGACCGCTCTCCACGGTTTCTTCCCTCTCATCCTGTTTGACCTGGTTGACGCAGACCTGTTTCCTCCCTATCCGTCCGGACCATGACTGATACACTAAGTACAACACGCCCCATTCAAGTAGCAGAAAGGTTAGGCATGGACGGTACTGTCTCACTGCACGGCAAAAGCGAGACCCTACTTCTGCTACAGAAAATAGAGAGAAAATGCAACGAACGCGAAGCCACGTCAGTTGTGTCTGCGCAGGGATCAATAGCCGAACGCATAGCAACAATCGCTGAACACGTCGACAAGTCATACCCCATTCGCAACCACTATGATGTAAATGCCGCAAACCATCTCCGAAAACACTGGACCGATTTCCTACTTTAATGTGCAAACGACAAGATAAGGCAAGTCAGGGGCAGGAGTTGCTTGTCCAATGCATGTGGCACAGCCACTGGGTGTAACAATCGGTCTGCCTTCAACAAGCAGTCCACTGAACGATAAGATTGTCAACGCCATCCTACAATTCATGGCTAGTCTTGTGCCAGGAACTGCGATGATAATTGACTCTTTTGCCGACATTGCTCCTGATTCAGCAACTCACTGGCTTCCAATTCCCGAAGGATCAGGCCCCAGGCGGGCCATTTTCGTACCCATCTATGTCAGCCCTTCCCATGGTTCTATGGGTCACTGGCTCCTGGCGGTTGTCGGTTCTAGCGGCGTCCGGATCCTGGATTCCTCACCAGAGCCATCCCATATAAAGTTCGCTGAAGCTAAAATCAAGAGCTTGTTTCCTGATCACCCCGGTGTCTGGGGAGTTATTCAGGATAATCAGGATGAGGACTATGCTCAGCAAAGGACAGGCCCTGTCGACAGCAGCGTCGCCACGCTCGTCTATGCGTTCCGTACAATCACAGGCGTTTCCGGAAGCGGAATGCACTCAATGTGGAGGGATATCCTATTCCTCGTGGTGGAGACGGCTAAGGGGCACACTTGTGATATTCCTTGGGCCGGGGACCTCGACGAAAATACACTGACCATGGACAGGGGACAAGGAGGGGACGAAAGCAGGAAGCAGATTTGGTGCCCGGGAGCCGACGGCATTGTTCAGTACGATGTCGCTTGCAGTGAAATTGATGCGCAAGAAAGGTATCTCTCCGAACAGCGCGCTCGTCTAGAGACAGCACGGAGCGAGAAAGCGGAGAAGAGGGCTAGGACAGCCGGTCAAGCACATGAAGTCTACGATGTCTTGCGGATCCTGCTTGACAAGAGTTCGGAGCGGGCCAACACGCTTAAAGCTGAGAAGGTGTCCTACGAAGAGATACTTTTCAAACTCGGGAACTCTCAGCTGGGGCTTTTGTCAGGGGGGCACGCAGAAGAGCAGCTTCGAGAATGCCTGAAACATGTGGACATACTCCTCAAGCGCAGAGAAAACGCTTCTACTACGCTACTCAAGGTCGTTGAGAAATTGGAGGAGGGTATCAAAGCGCTTGAGGGCTGTTCAAATCAAATCACGGGGACCCCGGATACCAAGAGCGCAATGAGAGCCGCAACTACGTCAGTTCAACTTGGGGTCGATTGGTGAGATGGAAGGTGATGTGGTGCCTCTTCGCCAGTTGTATGCTGGCGGGAAACAGGAATGCGATCTGTGATCTGCTAAGTACTGTGTTCGCCTACCACAAAGCTCGAGAGCTAGAACGTCAAATTGAAGCCACGAGGAAGACCCGAAGGAAGAAGGTTCAACTTGACCCGAACGAGGTTTTCGCCGAAATTGAGGCTATCCGAAGGGCTCAAATTGAGGTCGGGCGGGTACCCGAGGAAGGCGACGACGGAGAGAAATCAGAAACACCATCAGAAGCCAGGTCAACTATCGTGGTGGCGGCGGCGACGGCGACGAGAAGAAGGGGTCGTAGGTGACGGACGGGGGCCGAGAACGGGGGGTTGCCGAGATGTGGGCTGGGTACGGTATATTCTAAAATTGTCTGTGATCTTACGCGGATCGTGGGGGTTGTCAATCCCATGTTTAGGACACGGGGATAGGTATGATATCTCTTGCAGAAGCATGCCACCCGACTGTCCCACACGAGACATATCAGACTCACCGCAATCCTGTCCAGCCAGATATTTGGGACAGTACACTATAACTTGCTCGACGCATGCCCCTTTGCAAGCGTAGCATTGCTTCTTCAGAGTGCACATGATGGGCGTTGCTGAAGTTCTATGGTATCTGATCCTCGGATTGAGTTTAAAGAGCTGATCGGTCATGGATTTTGCGAGTTATATGTTGTGTTGGCGGCATCACTCGGAACCGGGGGACACTATATACGATCGAGTATGCAACTTGTTGATCGTTTGCAGCTGCGGGGTAATACAAACCCTTGCTGCCTTGGCTTTTAGGGAACCTACCAAAGAAGATGTTGTGAAAACCGCTGGGAAGCCTCTGTCTTAAAGTTATTCTCATGCGTAGAATGGTGATTGGAATCAGACCACCGTAAGTCTTCGGTGCACTCTTCTTCCACTAAGCATATGTGATGGAGGAACGCAACATTTTCTTGTAGCGACAAGACTTGCCTGTATTTGAAATATATAGGCATCGCGAACGCTTATCAGACTATAACTTCGGTCTTCAAGCTCGATCCGCAACAGACACAGCAGAAGGTTGCGAATAGCCTTATCCGAAGCTTCGACCGCCAGCGCCTCTTCCGAATGCTTCTCGAGCTTCTCATCGAGTCCAATCTTCCCTTCCATTTACTCGATAACCCTCGCTTCCGTAAGCTTCTCGAATATCTCAACCCATCGGCGGCGTTGCAGAGCGCTATTCCATCAAGCACGAGAATCCGGCGCTCGATCCTTCTCGAATATAGGACCCATCGTCAAAAGGTTATTCAGATCCTTCAGCGTTGCCCTGGCAAGATCCATATCTCTTTTGATGGCTGGACCTCGCCAAACCAGTTCGCCTTGTATGGTATTATGTGCTTCTATCGTAACGAGACTGGGCAGCCTTGTAAGCTGCTGCTCGGAGTGCCTGAAGCATATCGCCACTTTGGCACAACTATCGCTGGCGAGGTGCTTGAGGTCCTCCATACCTTTGGGATCGAGAGGAATAAGATTGGATATTTCACGCTTGACAACGCTGAGAATAACAGCACTTCTATGGAGGTCATCGGCGGCGAATTGGGCTTCAATGGCCGTCAACGGCGTGGCCGTTGTATCGGCCACACTATCAATCTAGCTGCGAAGGCGCTGTTATTCGGATATCATCCTGACGCCTTCGAACAACAGCTTGACGGCGCCATGGCGTTGACTGACGCCGATTATCAAGAATGGAGCAGCGCTGACTTCAATTCAAGTAAGTCAAGTTCGGGGGTGTAACTTGATTACTTGAAATAAAATCGTCCGTGAACTTACTTAACTTGATTTGAATTGATATACTTGAATTGAAAGCGCTGACCTGAGGCCAGGATGAAGCTATTGGTACTCTCACGCCTCCACTCCATCCCAAACCCATCAGGTCTCCACCAAAACTGACGACCTCGCCCACAGTGATCGCTTGATGGCCTAGCCAATTCCGTAGGCACTGTATTTCCTCTATTATCTCGGGGCTTAAGCTGTGCCTTTGCGAGCTTACTGTCAACTTGGTGACACTAAACGTCCGCTCAGGATCGACAGACATAGCAGGAATTGCCAGGATGTCGAGGGCAAACTTGCTCAGACGTGGATATTCTTCTTGGTGATCCTTCCACCATAGAATGGGGTTCAAGTTCTCTCGCCGGACTGGCCCTTGCCTCATATAAACTCCAAGCTCATCTTCTTCCTCCATCATGTATCGATCGTAGCTCTGCATCCACTGGTCGAATTGACTGGGCTCATCTTGCTGCATCGCTTTTCCTATCACGGTTCTCGCTGTCTCGAACTGCTCCTTACGTGGATACTGTTGTTCAAAGAATTCCCGGACACTGTTCTTAGCGTCCCGTAGCCACACTAGTTGCTCGTGGCTGGTCCAGTTCGCCTCAAGCCAAGACACGTTCCAGCGCGGGTAAAGAATAACGGCAGCCGGGTAATGTGGCGATTGGCCAAGTAGACTGTAGTACTCATCAAGCTTTGACCAACAGTTATTGATAGAGATTTGTATGCATCGTCGGTGGTCATCATCAAGATTCTCAGTTTGCAAGAATGCACCAGTATATTCGTCTCGAGTGTGCTCTGCCAAGTGTTTCTCGCGTCCGCGACCCTGGTCAACTCGTGGAGTACTACATCCTGAGAAACTATTAGCAAAATAGGGATGAGACGAGCGAATATGAACTAGAAAGCCGTACTCGTGGTTTCCGAGGCTCTGGTATTCCGTAGCTCATCAGCAGTACCATCAGGTGGCGAGAATATCAGTTTTTGCTCCTCGAAGAAGTTGAGCAAATATTCCATTCCGACCATCACTTCCCACAAGGCGCCGTAACGGCCTTCTTTGGCCCAACCCTGGCACCTCATGGTGATCTCGTAGAGTGGTTTTAGTAGACTCTGTATCTCCACCAAGAGAAGCCAGTCCTGCGGTGAAAGATGATCTTGGAAAGGCACCCGTTGTCGGGGCTCTGCTGCCTTCGTGTCGAGATATGTGATGAAATGGTCAATCTGCTCTCGTTTGCGAATGGCACGCTGGATCATCAGAAACGTCGAATTCCATCTGGTTTCATTGTTCTGCATCAGTTCGAGATCGATGGCAGCTCGGTCCTCCTCAAAGAGTTGATAATCGTCTTCATCGTGCTGGCTGCACGCCAGTGATTTCATCAACTCTCGCCGTTGCGGAGAAGCCCTGACGAACCGGACGATGTTATGCAGCTTTCCCACTGCTCCCCGTTTCCGCCAAAGTCGAAGCTCACGCTCTTCAACTTGGAAAGCCGCCTCGGTGAAAGCTTCTCGCTCAAATGAGTCAGGGTCTTTCCCCCAGAGGAACGCTCGAGCTGCAAGGTTGACAATATGCCCAAAGCACCGTGTTCGATGGTTTCTGATATCCTCGTCGGCCATCGCAGGAGAAAGTTGACGATAGAGGCTCGCCAAGCATGTGTCATTGGACGAGACATTGTGTTGTGAGATAGCACAGGAAACAGGTTTGTTGGGTGCAATGATGAAGATGTGTCAATTCTTCCAAAAATGCGATGTTGCATGTATGTAGCTTGTTCTCAATAATACATGAAAAGCAGCTTCATCATATAGCTATGTGCAGGACGTCTTTGTGCGGCTCTGCCGCACTAATCTGCCTTGCGTTTAGCCTTGTGTTGTGCCCTGTGTTCGCCTACAATTTAGCCCAATGCATGGCCACCTTTGGTGGCCTCATCGCCCTGTTTTACAGCCCTGTCATCCCTGCAGTTGAGGGGAACCTGCAAAACTTCCAACACGCCCCCGTTTTCCTCAACTTCAGGGTTCTACATCATCGTGAACCTCGTTGCCCCAAAGAAGACGACCGTTCTCCTGATCTTGAACTGGACATGGACAAACTCTGACGGCTTCCAGGAAACGCTCATGGCTGCCAACATCTAGTGGTTTTGTGAGAGCATCGGCTACTTGATCATGAGTGTTGACGTACTGTACGTCAATGTTTCCGGCATTAACTTCCTCTCGTATGTGGTGTTCTTCGAGGGGAATGTGTTTCGTTCGCTGGTGATATTCTGGGTTTTTGCAGAGCTTTAGTGAGCCCTCGTTGTCGCCCTTGAGAATGATCGGAGTGTTGAAAGGAATGTTTAGTTCAGAAAAGAGGTTTCTCATCCAAGCCAGTTCCCTGGCGCATTGCGAAAGGGCTGTGTACTCGGCGTGAGTTGTAGAAAGGGCCACTGTTTCGTGCCTCTTGGACCTCCAGGAAACCGTAGATCCTTCCAGCTGAACTAACCAACCAAATGTCGATCTTCCAGTCGACTTGTCGCCTTTGAAGTCTGAGTCTGCCCAGCCCACGATGTTCCAGGGTGTACCCGCCTCTTTCTTGACGCCCCCGAGCACAAGGCCGTGGTATTGAGTTTTCTTGAGATATCGAAGACCTCGTTTGGCTAGTTGTGCGTGTGTAGGAGAAGGGTTTGCCATATATCTTGATAGTACGGAAAGTAGGAAGGCAAGGTCTGGTCTCGTCTGCGTCATGCCGTACACAAGAGAGCCGGTCTTTGAGCTGTAGTCTTCTCGCTCGCTCTGGGAGGCAGAGTCGGTCTCGTCTCTTGGTTGAAGGTCGGAAAGGGCGTTTCGTTGCATAGGTGTGTTGACAGGCCGGCTTTCATTGAACTGATGTTTCTTCAGGACTCTGGCGAAATAGGCATCCTGGGAGAGATATATTAGCCTTGCGTCTCTATCTTGAGTGATTCTTACACCAAGAAAATGCTTCGCAGGGCCAAGATCATTCATTGTGAAGATCTCTCCCAAGCGGGCTTTAAGCCCTTGGATTTCTTCCTTCTCGCTGCCCAAGATGAGGAAATCATCCACATGAGTGACGACTATAATACAAGTCGCCGGGTTGTAGTAGATGGCCGTGTCAGACGTTGCTTGCCTGAAGCCAAGGGACATCAAAGCCTGTTTCAGTTTCTTCTGCCACTGCCGCGGTGCCTGTTTAAGTCCGTAAAGCGACTTGAGCAGCTTACAGACCTGCTCTGTTGAGAAGGAAGTCGCCCGTGAAGACCACCACCGGTATCCCGCCGAACGGCCTGTCCGGGAAGCCGCGCAGCCCCCGCAGTTTGTGGTCTACCTCGTAGAGCGTCTTAAGGCCCAGCATGCCCACCTCGTCGACCACAAGCACGTCACGCCTTCTCCAACGCTGCCGGCGCCTCTCCAGGTTCGCTGATGGTAGGCTTTCCATCTCGGCTCCGTCTTGATCCTTGAAGGCTAGCCCTAGCGCGGAGTGGATGGTGTTGCCACCGATCCCTGCTGCTGCCGTCCCGGACGTAGCTGTGATGATGATGCGCTTCGACGCTCCCTTCGCCGCGCATACATCTTTCAGTGTCTCGATGAGCCAAGTCTTCCCCGTGCCGCCGCTGCCGCCTATGTATTGGAGATGTTGAGGCGGCCGCCCCAATATCGTGTGTCCTCCGTTGCCCTCAGCAGCTCTGTCTGATGCTTCCTCCGCTCTGTCCATCGCCTCGCAGATCAGGCCGAGGGCAATCTTCTGCATGCGGTTCAGCGTTCTATGGTTGCCTATCGTCTTCCCGACCTGGAAGAAGCTACTCCCGGATGCTATATCTACCCAAGTATGGGCTGAAGTGGGGGTTGGGTTGGACGTAGTGGGGAGTACGGATCCGTATTTGAAGAGACGTTGCGACCTCTCCACCCCATGATCCCTGCCCAAGTATCAGCTGATGATAGCTAAGCTTTGATACGATGTAATTTACCACTTTTAGCCTTTCGCACGAGCCTGTACTATCGAGGTCCGTTTTGAAGATTGATTGAACATAACGAGTACTCAGGATGGGTAGATCTATCTTGTCTACAGGTAAAATCGCTGTGACCCTGTTAGTGGCTCGCGAATTTCAACCAGCTGTTCCAACCTGTCAACTGCATACAACACCAATAACCCATGCCCCAGCTGAGAACAGCCGTAGACGCATGGTTTTTCCGCACGGACGCATGACCTTCTCTGCCTGAAGACGTCCTGATGCGGAGCGCCAGCTCTCTCTTTTCCTTCCTAACGGGAGGCCCTCCTAGCAAGCCGGCTTGACGGCTGCTCCCCAGTGTTGGTGGTATACGCGGGTGTTGAAGTTGGTGGGTAAAGGAGGGATGGTAGGGAATGTTATTGAGGCTGCAAAACGCGCTGTGTTGGGTGGTGAAGTGTGGTTGAATGGTGGCCTCTAATTGGCTGCAGCGGTGCTTAGTCAGAAAAGGTGGTGTGGCATCCGATTTAGGTAGTGCGAATATCCGCGTTCATTATAAGTGGGTTTTCTAGCCTTGGCAAAAATGGCGTGAGTTGGCAGTCGATGGGATAGCCCAGAGGCAGGTTTCTAAAGGTTTCGTGGTATCTTACTTTGATTTAAAATCGTTTTGATATCAAAAATCGTAAGGTCTTCAAGTGACTTGGTCGTTAGGGTGCTTTGCGAGTTTGCTACCGGTGGAGATTCAGGCTGAGCCTCTTTAAGTCTCTGTGCTCGTGTCCTTCCAGGCGCGAGTAATGGTTTATCGCTTTCACCAGCCTCAACCACTCCTTGATCGGCAGAGCGCCGAAATGTGACAAGGGATGCCAGATGACATCCTATTTTTAACGTAATCAAAAATTGATACAGTACTGTATTCTATTACCCCGCAACTCCACCAGATAAACCTGCCTCATTAATCTTTGCATAGGTGTTGTAGGTTTCGATAGCTTGCACAAGTTGTTATATACCCGCGTGGCTGTGTCGTCCTGTGGTGTCGAATGGCTGTTGATCTCAGATTTGATCCAGCTTGCAATGTCCCCTCCAATATCACAGGTACTGTTTGACAGGTGCCAGCCGTTGGCATCAAAGGCATGCTGGAAGACTGTCTGTAGCTGATAGGGAAGGCTAGTCCAAGTGGCAAGGATATTTTCCAAAAAGTCAGAGAATGCGGTAAGGAACTATTCACGTCAGATATGAAAACGACATAACCAGAATCAGCGTACGCGCACCTTGGGCTCGATCAGGCGCTGTGGGCTAATTGACGTCCTCTCAGAGACTTGACAGGCAACCAACAAGGACGACGCAAATTCTCGGCCGATTTGAATGTCCATTTCGCAGGTGGGTGGGTGGGTTGATGAGCCGGTGCAAAATTTGCAACATTCTCAAGGAGCGAAACGGGGTTTCCGAGAACATGTTCTCGGAAAGAGTTACAACATTCCCAGGGCCCATGTCACCGAATCGCTTACTGTCACCCTGCATGACGGACAAATAGTACAAAGCCTGCTATCATCCTTTACCACTGGTACCGAGACTTTGACGATCAATCCAGATTCTTTTATAGAGGATCTCCGCCAGCAGATATCTTTGACAGAGCAGGCAAAGAAGGACGTAAACATGAAAAAGGCTGGGGAGTTGCGTTCTATCCGCATGTTTCTGGGTGGCCTGATGGAAGCTACCGCAAAGGAGGAAGCCCTGCTGGAAATGAAGGAGAAAGACTACCAAGTTTGTGTCGAAAGGATTAATGAAATTGAGAATTCTTGGGGAGAAGATCAGATGGCTCGTCTCGCACACGAACATGTACGGCAGGTACAAGCACGCAAGGGAGTCAGGAAAGATATGGCCGTTAAGACAAGCAAAGTCGTCAAAGACCTCGATCATGGTATCAAAGAGCTCGAAATTACTTGAAGCTTCGCTTCTGTGGGAAGTTTTGATATGGAAGCAGGTGGAACGCGAGAAAGAGAGTCGGCTGGCAATACTCTATGGCGGCAGCAGCAGCTCTTCCTCAATTGAGAATTTTTCTGAATAGCCGTAACATGCAGCAAAGACCGCAACTCTTGTGATTACTTGTCGGTGTGTATTTTATAGTGTTATAATAGGTAATAGGTAGGCTATATAGGTAGATACTGAGTAGGTAATAGGTTCTGTATTTACTACGAAGCTTGCCTCTGGTATGCAAAGTCATATGAGGGATCTTGTTCCGCCGGCACTCGTGGCAGTTGCGGATATACTTGCGTACCGATTGCTTTAGCTGTGGCCAGTAGTATTCTCGCTCCAGCATCTTAATAACCTTGTTCTGGCCTGGGTGCGCGAAGATCTTCGGGACATGTGCTTCTCAGATCAGGGCTATCTGCAGATAGTTGCCGCTATCTGTTGTCTTCTCTGGCACCCAAAGACGTCCGTCCCTCGAACCAAGTCCTTGGACTTGGTTTTCCCGCTTGATAAGGTCGACTAGGTCTGCGCCCTGAGGGATATCGGCGTGGTCGGCAAGGTCAGCCGCGGCAATCACTTCGCGGTCCGGAACTGTTTCCACCTGCTCGGCAGGCTGGGCTGTGGGCGAGAGTCTTCCCTGAGGGATCAGGGCCATGGTCCTCTCTTCTCGTTCACGCGCCTTGACGGTAGGGAGGTCGACTGTCTTACGGGATAGAGCGTCGGCTGCGACATTCTCCTTCCCGGGGCGGTACTCGAATGTGATATCAAAGTTAGACAGGAAGTCTGCCCACCGAACCTGACGGGTCGATAAGAGGCGCTTGGTCGAGAAGTACAGCAGGGCTTGGTGATCGGTCACCACAAAGAACTTTTGACCTTGGAGTTCTGGACAGAAATGCTCGAGGGTTTAAACAACTGCTAATAGCTCCCGATCCTGGATAGGGTATGCTCTCTCCGCAGGAGTCATCGTCTTTGAGGCATATCCCACTGGCTTCCAGGTACCGTCATCCTGCTGTTGCCAGATAACACCCCGGTGGCGTTCCGGGAGGCGTCGGTCTCAACACGTGTTGGCCTTCCCGGTTTGAAGAAGGCGAGCACCGGTGCTTTACAAGCTAGCTGCTTCATCTCCTCAAAGGCTGTTCTCTGCTCAGGTCCCATCTCGAACGGGGCATCCTTCTTCAGCAGTCGGTTCAGTGGTTCTGCAATCCCACTGGCATGGTGGGTAAACATTCGAATATAGTTGCACAGACCTATAAAGGAACGGATAGCGGTCCGGCTGGTAAGGTCTTCAAACCTCCACTCGCTGATCGCTTCAATCTTAGCTGGGTCGATACTGATTCCAACACCGGCTTCCATCACAATACCCAGGTAGTCCACCTTGGACACATTAAACCGCGACTTCTTGATGTCGCCTTGGAGATCAGCTTTATGCAGCCTGTAGATGACTTCCTCGCAGTAATCCCAGTGTTCTTGTTCATCTTCGCCCGAGTAGATCAGCACATCATCAGCATAGGCGCTGGCGCAGAAGTCTAGGAGTTCGTGGAGCTGGTAGTTGATAAATTGCTGCCACCAGGCTGGGCCAACCTTTAGACCAAAGGGTAGGACTTTCCATTGGAAGATACCTTGACGGGTGCGGAATGCTGTCAGGTATTCAGAGCCAACAGCTATACGGAGTCGGTGGAAGGCCTGGATGATATCAATCTTTGAAAAGCGGCGGGCGTTTCGGCAGTTAAAGATCGTTCCATTCAGGTCAGGCGCTGGGACAAGGCGGTTCTTAAGAAACTGGTTGCGCCAGCGGTAGTCGATACAGAATCGTCGGTCTGGGGAATGCGGCTTTGGGACAAACAGTACTGGGGCTGCATCTGTTCTCATACAGCGCTCAATGAATCCCAGCTTCAGCAGCTTATCTGTCGTCTCCTTCTCTAATGGCAGGAACTGGACTGGTGTACGGTATGAGGGCGGACCGGTTGCTGGCAGCGGCCCCTCAAGCTCAAGGACTACATCGTGTTCAGGGCGGTGTGGCGGTAACGTGTCGGCTTCTTTCTTTGAGAAGAACCCTTCCAGGTGGGCTAGTGCTTTGGGGACATGGTCTCTCACAAATTGAACATGTTCCGGGTCTTCGTCAGCCGGGAACGGGATCTTCTTGCCGTCAAATGTCTTCGAGCTGCCCAGGGCGGCGAGAGTCACAGTGTTGGTATCCAGCTGACTGCTGTCAAACTTGATCACCTCTTTAGGTAGAGGTAAGTGCTGCCAACGCTTCCTGCGAGGGTCTGCCTCTAATCTTGTAGCAAGTGCGGAGATGACGGCTTCGTCCTCCACAGCTTCCATAGCCGAGGGGGCTGCTACCGCTTTGGGACTTTCGGTGGTTTTTACGGGCCCGCTGTTGGTCAAGTTTGGGCTTGGGACGTCTTTTCTCCAGGAGCGGCGCAGGACCTGATACTGCTTATGGGCTTTCTCCAGTTTCGCGTCGCGCCGGTCGGCATCTTCCTGGACCCCTGGGTCAATCAACCCGTCGGATAGGCAACAAGGCGGAAGCTGAATAGCGGGAGAGTACTTTGCCAGGGCTGGGAGGTCGTCAGGCCACACCATCCCTCTTCTATGGCAGTCCAGCAGGACATGCTGTCGTGCCAGCCATTCCATTCCGATGAAGACGTCATGCCCTGTTTCGGTGATCCAGAACTTCTGGTTTGGGAATCGACGTCCGTCGATTTCTAATGTGATCGTCATATACTTAACAATCCGTCCTGCTGGTTGCTTGCGGTAGTCTTGGAGCTGTAAAGGTTGATCCAATTGGGTCGTCTTGGCTCCGAGTTGCTTTCTCGCCCTGCGGGCGGCTTCTGGGCTCATGGGTCTTAGGCGAGGTCTTTTTCGTCGGTCGCGTCGACGTGAGGGTTGGGTTCCGTATTTATTGATCGCTCGGTCAGCGAGGGAATTGGCGAGCTTAGAATAGTGTCACGGCCAGCATGAGATGCAGCATGGGAGCTGGGTCTATTGGCGCTATCAACGAATATTCTAAGCTGAGGAGAGGAAAAGAAAGGGGAGAGCGAAGCTCTGGCGGTCCCTGGCTCGCGAAGTCTTGACGCGACTGTGGGGCTAAGGGTTAGGGTCATTGTGACGGCCAGGTGGCTTGCCTACCTTGGCTGCCGTCACAAAAGGCAGGAGAGGGGGTCCTGAAAGGCAGGAGGGGGGGTTTTAAAAGGCAGGAGAGGGGGTCCTGAAAGGCAGGAGGGGGGGTTTTAAAAGGCAGGAGAGGGGGTCCTGAAAGGCAGGAGGGGGGGTTTTAAAAGGCAGGAGAGGGGGTTTTAAAAGGCAGGAGGGGGGGTTTTGAAAGGCAGGAGGGGGGGTTTTAAAAGGCAGGAGGGGGGGTCCTGAAAGGCAGGAGGGGGGGTCCTGAAAGGCAGGAGGGGGGGTTTTAAAAGGCAGGAGAGGGGGTCCTGAAAGGCAGGAGGGGGGGTTTTAAAAGGCAGGAGAGGGGGTCCTGAAAGGCAGGAGAGGGGGTTTTGAAAGGCAGGAGGGGGGGTTTTAAAAGGCAGGAGGGGGGGTCCTGAAAGGCAGGAGGGGGGGTCCTGAAAGGCAGGAGGGGGGGTTTTAAAAGGCAGGAGAGGGGGTCCTGAAAGGCAGGAGGGGGGGTTTTAAAAGGCAGGAGAGGGGGTCCTGAAAGGCAGGAGAGGGGGTTTTAAAAGGCAGGAGAGGGGGTCCTGAAAGGCAGGAGGGGGGGTCCTAAAAGGCAGGAGGGGGGGTCCTGAAAGGCAGGAGGGGGGGTTTTAAAAGGCAGGAGGGGGGGTCCTGAAAGGCAGGAGGGGGGTCCTGAAAGGCAGGAGGGGGGGTTTTAAAAGGCAGGAGAGGGGGTCCTGAAAGGCAGGAGAGGGGGTTTTGAAAGGCAGGAGAGGGGGTTTTAAAAGGCAGGAGGGGGGGTTTTGAAAGGCAGGAGGGGGGGTTTTAAAAGGCAGGAGGGGGGGTCCTGAAAGGCAGGAGGGGGGGTTTTAAAAGGCAGGAGAGGGGGTCCTGAAAGGCAGGAGGGGGGGTTTTAAAAGGCAGGAGAGGGGGTTTTAAAAGGCAGGAGAGGGGGTCCTGAAAGGCAGGAGGGGGGGTTTTAAAAGGCAGGAGAGGGGGTCCTGAGATAGAGGGGTCCTAAAAGGCAGACCCCCTCTCCTGCCTTTCAGGACCCCCCTCCTGCCTTTTAAAACCCCCCCTCCTGCCTTTCAGGACCCCCCCTCCTGCCTTTTAAAACCCCCTCTCCTGCCTTTTAAAACCCCCTCTCCTGCCTTTCAGGACCCCCTCTCCTGCCTTTTAAAACCCCCCCTCCTGCCTTTCAGGACCCCCTCTCCTGCCTTTTAAAACCCCCCCTCCTGCCTTTCAGTTACTCCGGGCCTTAGAAGCTCGTCCTTTTATGCAGCAGATATTACCAATAACAATCTCCTACCTGACGGCACAGGCGGGGCCTACACCTTTTCGTTTGACGATGTTGATGTCGCTGGGGAGAATGAGGCTGGACTTTCTACTGTCAACAAATTTAGCCATTCAATGTCTCAGGAGTGTCGTTCTCCGCCTCTTGGAACGAGACATGCTGTCTTCAGGTATCCGAAATTCCTCTACAGAATGCAAACTTTTCGGCCAGATCATAACCCCAAAGAAAAACGCCGGTTCGCCTTCATGCCATTGTATAATCGTCAAATGCCCGCTTCCCACAGGCGCTCAGAATCTCTCCTTCATTCTGGCCGACACCGTCCTCAGGCCGTTGTAGACCTTGCCTGGCGGCTTTCCGAGGATCAGGCTGAGGATGGACTCACGGGCGATCCTCGTGTTCTTGTAGGTAGTAGGTCGGTACTCAGATGAGTCGTCCGGCGACACCGTTCGCTCGTCTCGGGGGATGGAGCGTAACGTGCTTTCGAAATCTACAGTCCATGTCTTCAGCCCCTTCATGGCCTTGCCGCGTTCCTCCTGGCCATGTCCACGGCGTTCGCCAGGCGAACCCAGTGCCATGAGCGTGAAGGCTAGATACTGGGCGACTGCTGTGCAGAGGTGAGCGTTTTCCGGATGTGCCAGAACCTCCGGGACAGGCTCAGCAAGGTGATATTGAAGTCTTTGGGGATAGTCCCAGTCAATCTTGAAGAATATAAAGGCTTCGCCGGTGGTCAAAACCCCATGCTCGAGGCCGCTTTCGATCATGTAGTGGTACGTCTGCGTTACGGCGGCCGCTGTCAGCCTTTCCGCGTTGTATTGGAATCGCGCTTTGGTATCCGTTGATATCGGGAGTGAAAGACGAGATGCGTGTTGGATAGGCTTGGTTTCTCCGACTACATAAAGCTTTGCTGGCTTTGGAGAAGAAACCGGATATTCGCGTACCCAAAAACAGCTTCTGCGTACCCTTTTCTGCCTAAGCGTGCAGCCCCATGTGCCCGAATTTAAGTTGACTATGGGCTCGCCATACAAAACACTAATGTGCTTGACTATCATCTCTCATTATGCATGGTTTTTCACGGCACGATATGGCTTCTTCGGCGAGAACTTGCTTCCTCGGGCGAGGTCTCGCTTCCTCAGACAAGTCGCTTCTTAGATAAGATGTCGCTTCCTCAGAGATATCGCTTACTACTGTACCTTGAGACCCAAGTAATCAGGGAGCTCTTCCATCGCTGCGGCCACAATAACCTATGAGTTTTATTAGCTAGGGTATGTTTTCAATACTGAATCGATTGATCATGACGACGATGATACGGCTTTCATGAGTCGTTGGTGGGTGGGTGGTTGAACAGATCTGCATGTGCTTCGGATCTGCCATGAAGGCAACGGTAATCAAGTTGCTCAATGAACACAAATCTAATATCTCAGAGATACTTATAAAGGACAAAATCTAGATTCTGAACGCCATCGGATCCTAAGAAGTCCGGAGCAATGCTGTCGCAGACTGGTGTAAAGTACCATTCGAAGAGGAGAGTAGATTCAAAGGGAGGCAAGAGTGAGGTACAGTATAAATACAATAACATCAATCCCATCTAAAAGTGTATCCCAGAAAACTGATTTGGCATTTTATTCATAACCACCTAGCAGTACGTACAGTACTTGTACTATACTGTAGTTGAAATTGATGACAGTATCTGTGTACACGGAAGCGGATGGACAAAAAGGAGTGTGTCCCCCGCCTGCAATCGTCCTTCGTGTTCCCCTCTTCTCTCACCTGTCATCACCCGCTTGCAGGCCACGCTTGCACTACATTTTAAACACCCACCCACCCACTCCTACGAAGACAAAGTGGAGGAAAATGTCTTGGCGTTTTTGGAATAGATATATGCTTTTTTAGATAGGGGCCGTCCCTGGGCTGTGCCCAGCCACAGTCGGCACGAATCACCGTGCCGGGCCACACACCAGCAAATTTGCGGGCAGTGGCCTCCCAGGGATTACCCGCTGCACGGCCAATAAAGTTGATTGAAACCCTCATGAATGTGCAGTGCAGTGGCAAGCAGATGTAATTTAGTGGGTATATGTACTTAACAGAAGGTGTGGCGGAATATTTGTCCACCCGATGCAGCTATCCACGACGCCAGATGCTGGTATCCTGGTGTCTAAACAGACCCGCTGTGGATTCTTCCGTGTGGCATTCAAATAGTATCCGACAATCTCCTCTGCGTCTGAGATTATACCCCAAAGAATTGATTCGCACCTAAGTGAGGGAAGTCCTGCTGGGTACATTTGATTGAGCAGCAGGTTGGGATTTGAAAGGCAAAGTGTGAGAAGAACTTGGCAAGGTGACGAGGCATCGGCACCGACCTGCTGCCTCTCTGACCGCCGCCCCCGACAGTGAGGATGAGAAACACGGCGTCCCAAGTATGTCGCCATGGCATGTGTCTCCCACGCTTTTCAGCATCACCATTCGGTGCCTCTAGCCTGCCTGCATCAATGTATTATCATTACATTCCCTTCCTAACCTCTCGAAGCCCTTAAACAAAATGGATTTCAACTATCTCTCCTTCCATTCTGTTCCTTACTACACGACTGTCTAGAATGACCAGTATGCTAACCCACAACAGTTGTTCGAGGATCTCCCTCACAAGGTGCAGGGTGTCTTTTCGGACCAGACCAATCTGCAAGTCCAGGCTACCAACTGGATCCGAGAGCTCTTGTGTGAGGAGCGCAACCCCCCTACCGAGGAGGTCATCAACACCGGTGTCGTCGGCCGTTTCGTCGAATTGCTCCGATCACCTCACACCCTCGTGCAGTTCGAGGCTGCGTGGGCCCTCACCAACATCGCCTCGGGCAGCGCTGCACAGACCCAGGTCGTTATCGAGGCCGGCGCCGTCCCCATCTTTGTCGAGCTACTCGCCAGCCCAGAACCTGATGTCCGCGAGCAGGCTGTTTGGGCCCTCGGAAACGTTGCTGGTGACAGCCCGCAATGCCGCGACTATGTCCTGAGCTGTGGTGCTCTGAAGCCTCTGCTAGCTCTTCTTGATGACAGCCGCGAGCTCAGCATACTGCGCAACGCCACCTGGACCCTTAGCAACTTCTGCTGCAAGACCCCCCAGCCAGACTGGAACACAGTGCGTTTGAATCTGCCATCCTGGCACCCACTCCAGACCAAGCCTTCAGCTAACATAGTGCCGCAGATTGCTCCTGCCCTTCCCGTGCTGTCCGAGCTGGTCTCTTCTGTGGACGATGAGGTCCTGATCAATGCCTGCTGGGCTATCTCCTACCTGTCCAACGGATCCAACGATAGGATTCAGGCCGTTATTGAAGCCGGTATCCCCCACCGTCTGGTCGAGTTGCTCATGCACGACTCCACCTCTGTGCAGAGTCTCGCGCTGCGCTCTGTCGGAAACATTGTCACCGGTGACAACGTCCAAACCCAGGTCATCATCAACTGCGGCGCCCTGCCCTGCCTACTGTCCCTCCTGGGTTCCAACAAGGACGGCATCCAGAAGGAGGCGTCCTGGACGATCTCCAATATCACCGCCGGCAACTCAGCCCACATTCAGGCCGTTATTGACGCGAACATCATCCCGCCTCTGGTTCACTTGCTGTCCAACGGTGACCTTAAGACACGCAAGGAGGCTTGCTGGGCTATCAGCAATATTACTAGTAGAGGTCTACTAAATCCCGACCAGATCTGCTATGTCGTCGCTCAGGGCTGCATCAAGCCTCTGTGCGACCTTCTCGGCTGCCCAGACAGCAAGATCATCCAGATCGCTCTACACGGCCTCGAGGGCATTCTTAAGGTTGGCGACGTAGACAAGCAGGCTGCCGGTGACACACCTGACGCCATCAACCGCTACGCCCTGTTGATTGATGAGTGCGGCGATATCAAGAAGATTCACAAGTGCCGGACCAACGCCAACGAGGAGATCTGCGTAAAGACCTACAACATCATCGAGAAGTACTTCTATGATGAGGATAATAAAAGCGGAGACGGTATGGCAGAGGCACAAGGCCCCAATGGCACCTTCGGCTTTTTGCGCTGGTGCCAACGGTGGTCAAGGCGCCGCGCCTTTTAAGTTCACCAACGGCAACGAAAATGAGTCTATGGTGGACTTGATGTGCTAGCAGCCAGATACTGCCCGTTGTCGGATACACAGAATGTCACCCTCAATTGACGACGCAGCACAGGACCAAGATAACTGCCCACCCTATATTCACATCACACAGAGGCGTTTATTGAGGTAATTTGGAGGGCGCAAATTGAAGCTGCCGGGAAACCAAAAGATAGCGACGCTCTAGAAGAATGGAAATATATATCAGATGAAAATGGTCTTAAGATTCAGGTCATTGGCTGCAGTAAAGCTAATCATGTTAAGTGCAATATAGAGAGCCTCAAGCTTTGCATTCTTCTTGGTTGCGTTGACCCACGTGACAGTGTTCCAGGGCGAAATGGGGTGGAAGAACACAGCAGCTCCCGCCTGTCTGTCCTTGTAGATGATGCTTTTGACGGAGATGATGAGGGTGTGGGGATCAGTGTGCAGATGTCTAGTGGAGGGGTTGACACCTTGGAGGTGCACAACCTTCCTGTTGGAGTTGTAGTCCAGCAGAAAGTCCATGTCCATTGCTCGGTGCTTCAGGCTGTTCTTAGGGTCAAACATGCGGGTTATGGGCTGGCCGTCAGCGTCAATCGCGGATCCGTCTCAGAGGGTCTGAATGCGGTCCTGAGACTCTGACAAGTCGTCGAGGCCATCAATCTGGCATATGAGTTGGTTGTACTTGGTACTGCCTCGCTGCACTGGAGAGCCGTTCTCTGCGATCTTCACAGTCTCAGGGGTGTACAGAGTCGAGGGCGTGGTGAAGACAGACGCTCTGATTTTGAAAACGGACTCGGCCTTGTTGCTGCTGGGCGACATGGGGCCTAGGGAGCATTGACGGTGTCGCAGTGCATTTGCGCACCATCCAGCTGAGAAATGCTGTTGGTCTCGTCATCGTGGTCCACAACGGGATCATCAAGGGAGTCGATGTTGTGGAAAGCGGCAAACTCCAGCAGGCGCTCCTTCAACTCGGGGACGGTCCAATCTTCATCATCAGCCATTGACTGGAGCTTCTTCTCGCTCCAATTGTCGAACATATGCTTACGCATCTTGTCGGTAATTCGATAGGCCATCATGATGGCGACCGAGGGTGAGATTGTCGCTGAGTAAGCTCTACGGGATGGCGCACTAACGCATAGAGCGGAAAAGCCTTTTGGGTCATGAAACAGTCCTGGCGAAGGTCCGGCCCAATTCAACGCGGTGGGCAAAGGTGGTCGACGTCGTGAATTCTAGTATTTAAAGACGCATAACCAAGATACAAGACTTGGGTTTCTTACCTATGAGGTTCATTCGAATATAGTAGTTAATGCTTTTCATTTTCACATCTCGCTAGCATAAAGAAGTCAAGAGGATCTACTAACCCCGCTAATGGCTTTGTAAACCGACGGAAAGGTATTAGTTACACTTCTTAGTCTAAATTTCAATCTTTAAATAAAGGGGCTTTAAGTGTAATTCATTATATGCGCTAGGCACAATGGTCACACGACGTGGTAGGGAAAGTAGTCTCGGTATTACGGGTAGGTAGGTCTTTATGAATCTCAAAGAAGTTGTGTCTTTCCACTTGCTTCTACACTACTTTACAATACTTGAAACCAAATCAGGGGTTATGGCCACTGATCCGTTTCCTAATTTAGCAAAGGTAGTAAAACAGACACTCGACGATGCGGAGTTAAGGTTCTTCACATTACAATGTAAAAAGGTAATTAAAATTCCACATTGTACAGTCTAAGTAGCTTCCGCTTTTGCAACATTTGTCGGATTTTTAAAAGTGTCCCACCTAGTGCCATTTTGCTTGATTGGTATAGACTACGGCCTGGCTCTGAGATTCACCCCAGACTTAGCAGAGGACAAAGCTGAGTCCACAGCTCGCCGGCTAGGCGGCACTGTCAACTACGCCAGTCTCAGAAACCACCGGAGACTGCAGCAATCTTGGAGTGACGACATGGAGTCTCTCGGCTATGATCACCGTCAGGAGTGCTCTCAAGGCTGACTTCTGCTACAGTATTCCACCACAAGTCGCTTAACCAGATATCCTCGTCTAACAATACCACATCAAGGTCAAGGCGATCCACAATTTGTGCGTCTAGAAAACCACAGCAGGACTGCTGGTCCAGGTCAGGTGCTGAATGTAGGGTTGACCAACAGCTAACCGGCGGTTTCCGTTGTCGTCCGGACTGATTGTGTGTGAGATATTGGTCAACCCAGGATGTAAAGTCATCACCGACTCCATCTTTGAGATACACCGCGCTGGGTGGTTCCGGAGGTGGGCTAGGCTGCCGGCATAAGATAGCTTTCGCTGTCTCACCCGGCGTCACAGGAGGCGATATAGCGGCTTCTTCGACAAAGGTATCGCAAGAGGGGATCTGAAGGTCCATGGCGGCAGTCGGCTCTTGGTGTGGTATCGGTCTGGAGAGTTGTTGGGGAAGAGAAGTTGGAATGAGACGAGGCAGCTGCCTCGTGAGGGAGCTGGCTGCCTTAAGTACTGGAGACCGGCAGAACCAGGCGAGCCAGTCTGAGGTCGGAGAGGGCTTATTGAACCGGGCCAAGCGAAGGACCTGTTTGAACCCTTGTTTGGCAACATCTACAGCAAGCCCGCTTGTGGATCCCATTGGGGCTGAAGGTCATTTGGCGGCCTCCCTCGGTGCTGCCACGGAGGAAACTAAATCGGCTGCAGCCTCGGAAGAGGTGATGTCCATATCACCCCGCCAAGCCAGACCTTCCTGGACCTGGTCGAGGACCCGGAGCCCATTAAATCCCCTGATGGTACCGAGGGTTTTATACAGCAAGGGCATCCTTTGCCGGAGGTAATCCCTGGTGAGCCCGACACAGCCTTTGTCGCGAGGAAAGGCGCTGAGCTCGAAGAGGCCTTCCAGGCCGCCGGCCCTGACACCATTGCAGCCTTCATCGCCGAGCCAGTTATGGGCGCAGCGCTTGGCTGTATGGCAGCGCCACTGGGGTACTTCAGGGCAATAAAGGCGATATGCGAGGAGCATGGGGCGCTCCTGATTCTAGACGAGGTCATGTGCGGCATGGGCCGCACAGGCACTTTGCACGTGTGGGAACAACACGCCAGAACCCCTTCTTCTCTGGCACGATAGCCGGTAACTCATCACTTATAACGGCGGTAGAAGGGGGCAGCATGATCTTGTGGGTGCGTTGTCTGGCTTTCGATGCTAACGAGTTTGGCTTGGCGCGTGGTCTCTTCATTTGCATCATAGTGGCCTGTTTATCCACAAAGCCCGATTTGAAAACCTGGCAATCAGGTAGGGCAACAAGCACGGGCTTTCTCATATTCCGCGGCACCGTTTGTCAAATCTCATCGAAAATGGGTCCAAGACTCTCCATCTTATGGGCCGTAGAGAGCGCAGACCGGCAAGTCGTCACTCTCAGCTGCAGCTTCTCGTCGGTGGCCTGCCCAGTTGGCCAGCCGTTCCGATTCCTCATCTAACTCCCCCGCTGGTATAAGGTAATTCCAACCCATAGCTTCTCGTCGGCGCGTCGCCTATTCTAGCCCCCGTTCCTGTTCCTCATCTAACTCCACAAGGCCATTCCAACCCACAGCGTCTCGTCGGCGGTTGGCCCATTCGAGCTGCCGTTCCGACTCCCCATCGAGTTTGAAGACCGTTGTTGGCGATGAGCGCCGCCGTTTGCACCACGTAGGCCTGTCCAACTCGTCGTCGGTGACATCGTCGTATTCAATAGAATCCCGAGCCTGGGAGATTTGTGAGGCTGATCTTTTCCGTGACGCACTTCGGGTCTGGGGTGCCAGACTCAAATTACTTTCCCACTTGTATTTACAGGCAGCTGCGTCTGATTACAATGCTGCCGTCGCTGACATATTGCCTTGCTGCCCCTTAACACGTATTGTGACTAGACAGGTTTTCTCGAGAAACGGTCGCAATAAAGGAAAGATGCTCCAGGCAAAACGGGCAAAAAGATATTCACGGGAGCTTTTGTACTGCCTGGAGTACTCGTTGCCCATATCCTGGAAACACAATGCCTGGTTGTGATTGTGGCGGTTGTCACCACTAGACGGGCTGACACCACCACAAGGTGCTGGCAGGTGCTGGTCCCTGCCACAGGCACGGACCACGGTTATTAAACTTCTCCACGCGTCGCACACCGCGAGTTTCTTTCCTTCCTTCTTCTCTCCTTAAGCTTAGAATCTTCGTACATAGTGCCAATACAACAGCTTCCAAGCTGGACATTGCTGGCCGTGACAGTGATACATACATGGATGGCTATATGAATATTCGCACTGATTTTCTTATATTCATATGTCGAGAGGTCAGGGGAAGATGCTGGGCAAAGATTGCTTGAGGGCAGATCAGGATCTGAACATTCCGTGCTATGTTACGATTGATACCTAACTACATTGTGATTCCAGTGCGTCTAGCCACCCATCTTATAACCTGACCTGCCCATCCCTCATGGATCTCGATGCACGCTGGCCTGAGCGAGGCTCAGCCCTGACTTGGGCGCCACATGGGCCTGAGCGGTGCTGCGGTGCCTTTCGCCGATACTACGGTGCCCTTCACCGGGCCTCCGACGGGCCCGAAGTGCTTGCCTTCCAACAGTTGATGAGGGTCGCGATAACCTCACATCCGAATCGGTCAGATCCGATATCGATCGGATGGCCTCAAAATATATCGGATATCGATCGGATGGATGAGCCATCCGATCCGAATCTTAATCGGATGGCTGGCAAAAAATCCCATCGATCATCTATCGGATCGGATATCCGATTCGGTCAGATCGGATAGCCGACCGATGGCCTGCTCTGGCCAGTTCGCCTACTAGTGGTAGAATTTTTACTGCGGGGTTAGCATATGTGGGGCTAAAGTTGAATTTATGGAGCCTGCGTGTGTCACTGATAAGCAATGCGCATGCTTATCAGCATCAGCCCCACATTTTGAAAACGTTCCCAACTGGGCCTACCGTTTTCTCACCGTTACAGGTTAATCATGCGAACAGAGGCTACACCCCAGGTGTATATTTAATTAAGTTCAAAACCCCACTATAAAACAGGTTTCTATTGCAGATGCATGGTCTCAGCCCACTCCATCATGACCCAAAAAAAGAAACGGCGAACAGCTCACCTGCTAAATTGAGTGCACTCAGCTACGGCTAGCTTCCTTTGTGTTGACAACTTCGGCAGGGTATTGTGTCTTCGTGCTGGCGAGAGTTACTGAACAGATCATAGAGCCGAAAATCACCACGAGAACAGAGAAGTCGGCAACTGGCCCGCTGCACAACACATTACTGTGCCTAGATAGGACAATTCCTATCTAGTGCAGAGCCTTGGCCGCCTTGGCCCAACGAGACACCCTTTACGGCCAAGGTCTTCACTTGAGAATCATGATGATCGCTGGTCGGCGGGGATACGTGGCTCCTACTCTCTAGCCGCGGCACAAAAAAAAACATGTGACGTGTGTCTGAGTCATTCTCTGCGCAGGAACCTGAGTCATGGCAACCGACAACAGCGCTGTAGGCTGTGCGCATTAGCTGGATTGCTGGACCTCGCCCTGCGCAAGCTGCCATTTGCTAGCAGCCTGCCCCTGTGTACCCCACCTCTCAAAAGATGCCAGCCCTCCATCTGACGACCCACTATAAAGCAGGTTTTGCGCAGCAATGTTGCATTAGGCTGTGACCTGTGATGCCCTGGCCCCTCTCTCCCCAGTGTCTGTGTGCTCAGCGCGCAGAATTAGCGGTGGGTCATGAGTCCGAAATCGATGCCTATTGACTGAACCGAGAATTGAGCAGAATGCCATTCGCCTCTCCCTGTTCTTGCAATGCATCCCGGCGCACAGGCAACTCTGCCCAATTTCCAAATCGAGTACGAGTCATTTCGTACAACTCATCTTTTCCTTATGACCCACTTTGCGCTAATATCTTGAACTCTTGAACTGCAGAACCAACTGTTTTACACCCCTGTACGCTGCGCAGCTCACCCACACAGAATATCCCGCATCACCAACAGGATGGCCCACTCGCGTAAATCTCTGCGTAATGAGCAAGGCAGAAGCGCGTCACGCAAGTCTGAGTCATTTGCTCCAGCTAGAGCACAGGGGTACCCTGTAGGGGCAAAGGCTTTAGCCATCTGCGCTGGAGGCAGTGCAAACTGGCAGACTGGGCGGTCTCTGCGCAAAGGTGTCCAAGGCTGCGGAGCAATCAATTCAGGCGGTGTGAGAAGGGGACCCCACTAAGGCACAGCATCTTCGGCATGAAGATGAGCAGGCCCACAAATTTGTTGTTGCCTGAAACCTGCCCAACGACTGGCGTGGAGATGCGGTCAGGTGCAATAGTGCACAACCCAGGCATCAGCAGGCGGTGTGTACAAAGGCTGCGCACAGCCATACATTAGGATGGTGTCAAAAGCCAGGCCCCGGCATCAGGGAGGCGATGTAATGTAAAGGCTGCGCATAATCCTGGCATCAGGATGGAGGCGGTGTGTGTAAAGGCTGCGCACAAATTAGGCATCAAGATGCGGTGTGTGCAAAGGCTGCGCACAACCGGGCATTGGTCAAGTGTGTGTGGGCACGCAGCATGCATTCTCCCCACACAGGGCCCAACAAGTGATTCGCATCATCATCTCGTTGTTGCCTGAGCCCACCGCGCTACTTCAGGCAAAAGCTTACCCACCGCAAACTTTATTAAAGATGTAGTCGTGTCGCTGATAAGCTTGGAGGAGCCCAAGCAATCTAGGTCCAACGTCCTCGGCACTCTTCTTCTCTCGTCTTTTTGCGACTCAGTTTCTCTACCTCCATCGTCTTCCCAGTCTCGAACTATACGCCCAGTCAAGCCTACGAGAATGAATGACTCAGAAGACAGTTGGTTTGAAGCTGAAGACCCAATTGGGACCGAAGCTGAAGTCAACGAGTTTGAGCGCTTCCGACAAGATTTTCTCGAGCGCATCGAACGAATCGAGGCGGCAGGATCTTTTGCAACTAGCGGCACCTTTGATGCTTACCCGAACCCTGGGATTCTGGTAGACGGCGAGCTTGCGCTGCCACTATTAGAAGACGGGGCTCGAAAGCTGGCAAGCCGCAGTCACAAGGCTGAAAAGAACAAACAAACGCTGGAGATTGGCGCCAACAGAATCAATTCCAGAACCCGGGATGGCTCGAATTTGTGAACAAACTCGTCAAGCGCGTTGCTTGTGAGCTCGGAGTACCATCACTCGACAGCGAGTCCCATATTCGTGCCGAGCTCCACAAGAGCCTTCTATATGAACCAGGGGCTATATTCAAGGCTCACAAGGAGTAGGCCAAGACGGAGAATGGCAATTTGTGACGATGGTTAACTGTGTACAACAGTACGGAGAAGATCCCAGGCATGTTTGAGACGCTTGTCATCTGCCTCCCCTCGAAACACACCGGCGGCATTGTGTGCTTGCAGCATGGGCAAGGCTCTATAGAACTGTCCACAGCCGAAGATTCCGAGTTCAAATGCTCTTATCTTGCCTGGTACACGGATGTTACTCATGAAGTAAGTATATTATACTTTATCCACCCCCGTTCTAAACATGGCGATCTATATGCTAATAAATGCAAAGATCAAGCCTGTTTAGAAAGGACACCGATGGGTTCTGACTTATAACCTCATCTTTCGTCCTAAGACCTCTTGCCCATCGGCGTCAAGGCTGGAGTCTCAGACTAAAAGCATAGTACAAGTCCTCTCCAGATGGGAAAGCCTGAAGTGTCCGCCAAGTTTTCTTGCTTATCCTTTTAAGTCTTTCATACAACATGAAAAACTTGACTCTATCTTGCCTAACAGGCCCCGATTACCAGCTTGCTCGCTGTCTTGCTGATAGCTGCGCTAAGAGCGGCAAATTCCACATCTTCCTTGGTCAATTCAAGTTATGTAGGAGTTGGCCAAACAATGAGGACTTCAAAGACAGGTCCCAGCAAACTCGTATCAGCTATCTTCACCAGGTCTGTGATCTCGAGGGATTTGGACTGTCTCCGGTGAGAGTCAACATGCCAGAGTCCCATTGGTTAGACCGCCCATTCTATGGAAAGCCCGACATTCGGAAGGGCGGAGAGTATAATAAAGGTGGGCACGAGGATTTTGTGGAAACTTACTGGGATACGGTAAGCTTTCCTAGAATTGGATGACAATAATGAGTCTGCCGTCACTAAAAGACAATCTCACCAACAGGTCGTTCTAATTGTCCCGGAGAACTTACTGCATGCGCCCCTCTGGCACGGAAGCTGGTCACGACGCCGTGGGAGCTGTGCTGAAGCATTTGCATACCAACGTCGGCGAAAAGACCAACCCGTTGCCACGCAAGATTTTTGATCACATTTGCCGCATGGTCTTGGAGGAAGGGTTCGCCACCGAAGAGGAAAACGACGATTACATAGGCCATGTCGCAGTCGCCGCTGCGCGTCTCGGAGACCAGTCTTTCTTCAGAGAAGCACACGAGCACACCCTCGTATCCTGGGGAGATAGCCGATGGTCTGAATTAGGCGGACTCATTGATATCGAAGCTCCGTCAGTGGACTTAAAGGAGTAATCCCTGCCCCCGATTCCTCCATACTGTTTGCCCATACCACTAACATGCTCGTCTACTTTAGTATTGTCGAGGCTGCGTACAAATGCGAATTCTTTCCCAGTATCTACCTGGCTCTGACCCATTTCTTCCACGGGTTCCGCATCCACAATCCCGCCGCGAAAGAGCACGTTAAGTTGGAGTGCGCGAAGCAGTGGTATAGCGACAGACTAATCGGCCTGCTTGATCGCTACAACGGTCGCGCGGAAGAAGACGATGCTGGCACTATCATGAACATTGTTTTGGGCCATATAATTCAGAATACGCCAGAACAGCGGTAAGAAGAGCAAGCATATTATTCTTTTGGGGTTATAGCTCTTTGGAAATTGAGTTATTCGATCCCTGGGCACCGATGGACTTGTCCTCTGTAGGTAACTCCGAACAGAGATGAGATTGACCAAGCAGTCGAGGGCTTCGTTCAGAAATTCCAAGGAGTCGAAAGTTTTGTGAATGCACTGGCTGTGGAGATCCTCCTCGAACTATCGCATCCAAAAGGCATACGGTCTATGTTCCTTCATCATCTCTTTCGCCTCGTTCTGGAAACAGCAATATCAACCTTCAATCTTGAGCTCTGGTATGGATACCTAAAGAGTACACGCCGGAGGGATAATGCCACTCTCCGGGATGAAAAGAGTCCCCGAACAGGCAATGGTGAACTTATACGAGCTTTCATCGACTTGGCAGCCGCGTACAGTGAGGACGCAGCCTCCCATATATTATGGAAGATTTCAATGCAGGCTTCCAAAATTACGACAGATGCAGTTTCCGGCATTCTGTTACCACTGATTAAGGCACTCCTTCCTTCGGCAGACACGCGCTCTCTGGAAGTTCAGTATTGGTTACAGTTGTTCGTGAAGGCCTACATCACGCAGAGCGTGAGCAAGGAGCCATCAAAGCCAGTGAACTGGGCTCGCCGAGGGGAGATGCACGAGTGCTCACGGGAAGGTTGTGCATGTTCACAGGTGAACGCCTTCTTGGAGGACCCCAACGCCAAGGAACAAACGATCGACTTGGGCCCAGATTCCGACCACGTACTGGCTTGGTTTCAGGAATTTGTCGAAGTCGATTATCTTGGAGCTGGCAAGATCCATTTCACAAAAACCCTAAAACATTGGGTCAAGCGGCATGGCATTTGGGAGCGGGAGGTCGAGAGCGCACAACGGAATCTCCGGGATTTGCCACAGGACGAGCTGAAACAAGCCCTCGGCACTCAGTACGGGACGCTGATGGCGCTCGACTTGGTCAGGGTCGACGGGACCACCGCCGCACAAAGCAGCGTCGGCAAACCCTCAAATAACACCAACTTGGATGCACCAAAACGCCCTCAGAACGGAGACCCGGACCACGCCGGACGTGACGTTCAGAAGCGCGCGCGGCGCGGCACAGGAGGTACACTAGGGCAAAGGAGAAGCGAAAGACTAAGATTAAATGAAGGACAGGAAAACGAGGGATAGAGCTTCGTGTTCTTTTTCTTTTCCTTTTTTCTTTGTTTTTTATTTTATTTTACAAGTCTGCTGTTCTATAATCGCTGTCGCAGCTGGGTTTCCCGATATAGCCCACGATGAGGTCATAGGCATCATGTTCTTCATAAGGGACCTCCCCATGGCAGTGAAGGATATGCCCGAGGGACCGCCGTGGCCGAGGGGCATACTCAAGGGGCCGCCGTGACGGAGGGGTTTGAAGAACCCGCAGCAACTAAGGCGCTCCGGCCAGCTCTGCGCATCCCCACTTGTCGGTGTTGTCGGATCAGGTTATATGACCTACGCTATGAGTGCCAAACCTGTCCTGATGCAAACTTCTGCTCAGGCTGCCGTACAAATTCATCTTATGCACACCCCCTCAAGGCAGTCACCAATCCTATCGGCTATGAGACGGATTCCGAGAGCTCTAACGGAGACAGCGACGAGGCTGGCGTTGCCATTCATGATGGCAGTTCTCCCCCCTGATGTCGGCCAGAGCATGTCCAATGCGGCTTGGGGCGCATAGCGGATGCGAGACCCCAACGGGCCTGACGTGAGGTGTGGGTGACGGAACTGCAGTCCGCCTCGTTTGCAAGTGGAATTCAACAGAGCTTGCTCAGCTGTGGAATCCAGCATGGAGATGATGATCCGATGCGGTTGCAAAGGCAGTCATGTGAGCCTCTGCCTCTTCGGTCCCGGGGCGCCGTCCTCATGCGCATCCTCATATTCCCTGGCAGCACCCAAGCCTCCATCGACATCCGTGGATACGCATCGTTTTTTCTTAAGAGACCGACCACGATCTTGTTCTCCGTTGTGCCCATCGGCTGTCTGGAGCAGCCAGCCCTGCCGTATCAGGTCTTCCGCCCTAGCTGGGTCTTTGATCACAATAACGCCGAAGCGCCAATACGAGCGCCCATCTGCAGGCTCACCTTGTGCGTTAGGGCCGTCGTCTGCACTCCGCTCTTTCTCATCATTACTTTCTTCCTCATCGTCCCATTCACTGATAGGCCGAAGAAGCCATCCCTGTTTCGTAAGCGCCTCGGCCTGGGCCGCGCTGTCGATAACCTCGCTCCCACACCACCAAAGTTGTTGCTCCCCCGCACGCTGTCTGCGCCTTCGGCTGAGTGCGCGCCGTAATGATTTTGACGCCGCTTCATCTTCGCTCACAGGCTGAAGAAGCCACCCCTTCTGCATCAGAGCCTCGGCCTCAGCCGCATCGTCGATCGCGGGGATTGCCCGTCTTGTATGCAGAGTGATGGGGTTCTAATCCTCGGTCGCAAGTCGGGCTCAGGGTCTGTATCAGAGTGTGCGTTCCGCTCTCCAGGGCTTGCTGGCTGATTGGGGCGCTGCGGGTTTGAGAATGGGGCTGGCACTTGCGGGCTTGGTTGCTGCTGGTTCTGTGCGGCCGGGGACTGACCGCTGTCGACGCCGCTGCCGAGAGGTATTCGTGGGATGGGTGTCAAGACCAGCGTCTTCGGGTCAGGGTCCTGGACTAGCCAACATGACCGCATGTTTTCCAGGCAACACATGTCCCAGTGGTGCCGTAAGGCCTTAGAGTCAATGTTTGCTGGTAGATGTGCCAGCTGTCCGTGATACTGGGTCAGAATGTCGTAGTCGGCGAAGGCTCGTATGCGTCGTGTCTCGGGGTGGATGGAGATAAGTCGGTCATCAAAGCACTTGTGCAGGTGGCTGAGCGTAGGCAGCCCGTTCGAGAATCTCTTGTACATCAGCGTTGCGTCGACAAGTATACAGCATATAATAGAGGGAGGAAAATCCGGCATCAATAACCTGGTTTTAATTTTGGTGTCCGTAGCAAGCTTAGTGCCATTCTTACGATGCGATTACCGGATAATATGGTGCAAAGGCATATCTGCCCAAATATACCAGCTGTGAGGTGCTGTGATATATGATATGTGCTCTATTGAGAATATGACAGCAAAGAAGCAGATAGGAGCATCTTTGCGTGGGATCCCTGCTGTCATATTGCCTATGCTCTTAAACTTAGTAGATCCTACTGCTGGGAATCCTGTAAAGAAAATCTATCCACAAGTAGATGAACCTGGCAGCGGCGTTCATGGGGCGCGCGGAAAACTCGTTCCATTAGCAGTAGCCCACTGAGCAGGCCCCCACTCCTCCGGCCAGCGATTAGGAGCTCCGCCGCAGGGCGGTATGACGAATTGGCTGCGTGTGGCTGAAACGTCATCAAATTAAAGAGCAATGTGGTCGGCTGAGGAAAAGGCGTTGTCTTGTAACAGCTGAGACGAGGCTTCCCAGATGAGCAAGTCTTCTCATGGATCTCGGCATAATTAATGGCGCTCTCGCAGTCTGGGGAGTCCCTTATCAGGACGTTAAGAGTGATGGTGACACAGTGATGGCATGGACATTAGGAGTCTGTATATAATTAATCCATTTTACAATGACAGCGTGCGTTATTTATCTAGAATTTCAAGTTTCCCTATATGACGGAGATCTGCAGGATGGCGGACATCTGGTTTAATTTTCTTCCTGTTTTCCTTATTTTGCCTCATCTGATTCCTTTCCGTGCTTGAACTGTATGAAATCTTTCTCTACCATCTTGATCATACCCGCCTTTATGTCCAAGGATCCGACGAATGAGTGGGGAAGCATTGTGGCTGCCAGCCTATGTATGTCTGTGATGACTTGTTCAGTCTTCATCGGATTCGTCTCTCCGTCGCCATATATAAATATCGGGAGGCATGGGCTCATGAGCACCACCAAGGAAGTGATATGGTGTCCACGGGATAACATGTTCGCAGCTATATTTTCCTCGTCGACACTAGACCGAGAACTGCATCCACAACGAGCGGTATGGGCCTGGTCGCAAGTTAGTGAAATGGTACTCCACAGGCAGGAAGGAGGGGGCGACAACCAAGGCGGTACCGCCTGCCATGCCGGCCATTGTCGCGAACAGACCCACGAGCGTTGCCGGTCGACCTGATAAAGTGCCGAAGACTTCGCGTGCTCGGCGGGCACGCGTTGCCGAATGGTCGTCCGGTCGCGCGAAGACGCGGACGCCTCGACCCAGTCGCGCCAACGCTCCCCGCCATCCCAGACGCACGACCCCGTGCGGGCTGGATTTACTTCTCCTAGGGGTTAAGTAGGGACCGGAGCCATGAAGCGAACCCACCAGCAACCGACTCGCCCCAATCCGCTCTTTCTTTTATCTTGGTCCAGGCTCGATACGGCATCACGTCGGTAGAGGGCTCAAGAAGGCGCAGTGGAGCGTGGCTTAAGGAGACGGCAAGGCGAGCCACATGGCTGCCAAGACGGTGTCCAACCCACTCTTGCCGCGTTTCGGTGTGGGAGTGCATTCCTGAGCTCGGGGAATCGCAAGGCGGTACTCCTCCCTCTGTCGTCTCCGGATGTTTCCCTCCCCTTAGTACGCCGACGCCGCAGAAGCTGACTCTTTCCTAGTCCAAATCTTCAAGAGCCTCGCGGTTTCGGCCATGCTAACTCAGAGTTTTCTTCTCGGCGCGGTTTACCAGTCTTACCTCTACTACCTCCCCCTCTATTTCCAAAACGTCAGAGTCTATACTGCTATAGAATCAGCGGCGATCCAATCTTCGCTTGTTATCAACCAGTCGATCGCGTCAATTATTGCCGGGCAATATATCTCGCGCTACGGTGAAGTTCTATGGGGTGGTTTCGGACTTTGGACATTGTAAGTCTTCATGACACTTAATCCCGTGAAATTCTGACCGTTGCGGACAGAGGAAGTGGCCTTGCATGTATTTTCAACAGAGACTCATCTAACTGTCATCGTCAGTGTGCTCGCTATTGTAGGCGTCGGAGTCGGATATGTCTTCCAGCCGACCTTGTCGCACTACAAGCGCACTCGCCGAAGTCACGCCGATCGGTCATCATCTCTAGCCGCAATTTCTTGCGCGGTGCCGGAGGGGGCTTTCGGTCTCGCCATATCCGCGGGGGTATTACAAGTTACCTTAAGAAACAATTTACCCTCCGAATATAAATATCTGGCAAGCTCCACTTATTCCCTACCACAACTTACTGGTCCCGGCCAAGACACGGTACTCGACGCATACAAGTCTGCAAGCAGAAACACATTTATCATTCAAGCTCCTATGATGGGGTTATGCCTTCTTGGATGTCTTCTCATCAAGGACAAGGGGCTGGAGCCATCTAATGAGAGAGTGGCAAGAGAAGCCGCAGCCTCAGCTATAGCCATGGAGAATATGGAACAGATAACCCCTGAAGAAAAGATGAACACTTTGCGTCAAAGCATGCTCTACAAAGCAACTTGAATCACAGCACTTAGTATCACCAGAGAGGACATGCTCCAAATCTAGCGTCGCTCGATCTTCATTCAGGAGCATTGAAATGCTCTCATCGTAAGTGTTCATGGTATGAGAAGTGACTGAGAAGACTTAAAAGGCTTGATGATGATGATGATATTTAACGTCTCGTGATGGTAGAGACGTGTCGGGCGCGATACCGACATGGTCTATACTAATCGAAGCTATATTACAAGGTCCGTCTTCACCTAACGTTCCTGTTCAGTGCAATGGGCAGATATCCGTAAAGAAATGTGTTGCTTCCATCCGTTAAAAGGCTTGAGATGACTTGACTTGACTTGACTTGACTTGAATTCCTACTCGGATGTGGCCGCTTTCTAGTCAGCAGCTATAGCGGGTCCGCAGACAGCCGACGCGTCGAACACGGCGCCTCACTTCGCCCTGTTCTTGAAACAGGACCAGCTGCCCCAGACTACCCGCCGTTCTATCTATTTTGTGTATTGCGCGCCTTCTGTTGGAGAAATTTGATCTGTGCTCTGCTCTACCCTTCTTCTGTGTCTCTTTCTAGAATTATTGTTATCGTTCCTCGTGTTCCGGCTCCGTCGGTGCCAAGCACCATATATCGTGTCCGTATACCTCCAGTCTCCCCCCAGCGTTCGGCTTCGTCTGTGTTGTCTGTCCGTGTCCCCCCCGGACTCGCGTGTGCCGCAAACCGTGTTTCTATATATTCTTGTTGCCTCCTGCTGGGTTCCTATGTGGCTGTATGTGCGTGTATGTGCGATCACATGGCGACGGTAACGGTATGAACCATAGTCGAGTTCCGCCGGGTGCAATGTTCCACTTCGCCGAGGTGTCGAATTACTAGGGATGAGAGCTCCCCCATGAATCTCCGCAGACGTTATCGCGTGTCGAAGGTTCACCACGCCTTCACTGGAAAGGGGGCGACAGAGGACCAATCTGTCTGTATACGACGTCAACAATTCCTATCGATAACCTAAACGAAGTTCAAACGGCGGCAACTGCCGACGCTAGCCTCTTTTTCCATGCTTTGGCGAGTGCCTGCTTGTCTTCCGTCATTGTCAAGCCTAGTGCCCACTAGTATATTTGACCAGGTCATTAAGGCTGCTTCTCTCCATTGATGTCATGATCGTCAACCTACAGGACTAGTCTACTTCCCCACGGAGATACCCAACTTCGTCAAACCCACCCGAACTGGAAAAATGATGAAATTACTTGTAAATCACCCCAGGATCGCGACATAACTGGCCCGCAATATGTCTCCATGCACTAACACAACCCCTGTACGCCATGTGGTTGCAGCCATCCATCTCCTCCATAGAGGTTTTGCACTTCGGACAGTCCTCCTCTAGGTCAATTCAGGAGCACCAAGCAGCAATGGCGTAATTTGCCACTTCAAGTATGACTGTCCTTGTTTTGGAGATGGGCCAGATGGCCATGGATCTCTGCAGATCCACTTACGTCACACCCGTGTTGCTTTTCAAGATAAGGGAGTCCAGCATAGGAGAAAGATTTGCGCGGCATTCGTGCCGTGAAGATCAAGGGCCCTTCCAGAAGAACTCTACCTGCGCAACCAGTTCTCAAAGCCTCGCGTCCCTTGAATCCTTGACAAGGTTGAACAAACAGTGGCCCGTTTTCCAGCGCCCATGACACTGACAGCGCCGGTAACACTTGCAGAACCGGTAGCAGTTGCAGCACCAGCAGCCGCGAACCCCTCAATCCCAGCCAGCACTTAGTAACAGTTGAGGGAACCGAAACACAACCTCACGATTACACGAAGCCTGCTCATAAACAGTATCACCACCACATCGCCATTGATGTCTCAAACAACCCTCTCACCACAAGACGAAAGGCTCGTCGGAATTGACGTGTTCGATCGGACTGAAGCACAAAACGAGTCAGTGTCAGAGATTGGACCCTTTGCCTATCCTGTTTTCTCCACCCCAGAGTCGCCCAGGCCGATACAGAACCCATCCTACTGTGGCGACGCTCAAGAATATGCCCAATTCTGCCCACCGTGCCCGAGTTTTGTTGACCTCAACCAAACCAACACGTCGCCGGGCGGCCACGTTGGCCCAGGCCCTCCAATGACGGGGTGGATGAGCAGCGATGACCTGTACGATCCGAACCTCTTCAGCACAGATCGTGAACAGCTTGCAACCGCGGCAGCCATAGGTAGTAATAGTGACGACATAAATCGACTCGCTCCTGCGATAACAAATCCCCATGATCCGACAACAACGCCGATGGGAAGCACCCTTTCCGCACAGCCTTTTCTTTCCACGACACTCCCGGGTAGTAGCAGCAACTTCAAACCTGCGGCACCATCGTGGTTCACGCAGCAGGGCACACCTTCATCAACAACACGAACGACGCCGAGCACTGTCGCTTCCCCGAGAAGCGCTGAAAACTCAGCCTGCTCAAGGGCGAGCAGCACTCAAACCCCAGTATCCCCAATAAGCACCCAAATCGAACCGACACAGCTAGACCATCGATTCGCACCGCCACCAGAGGAGCTTAAGGAAAACGCGAGGGGTTCGTCCGCTAGTGTGTCGAAGGGGAAGGATGCCAAGGGACAGGAGAAGAGGAACTCGCTAGCCCAGACGAAGCCTGCTAGAACCCACAAGTCGTGGTCCAAAATGTCGAACCAGTCTCCAAAGGTATTCGTAGCTCCAGAACAACTCCAAGAGGTCACCAGCAGCAACAAGTCGAATAACCACTCACTGTCCAAGCAGCCAACCGAATCCCAGCCCCAAAACCATCGTCAGTCCCTACTCAAGCGCAACCGCATGGCAGCTACTAAATGCCGTGCCAAGGCGAAAGCCGCCATGGCGGAGCTTGAGGCGACTGAAAAGGCAATGTGTACCGAGCATTACCAGCTGTCGACAGCGGTCATGGGGCTCAGGGAAGAGGTACTTATGCTCAAGAGCGAGCTCCTCAAGCATGGGAACTGCGACTGTAAGGTCATCCAACAATATCTAACGAACGCGGCGAAGAGCGTTGGTACCAGGATGAACGCCCAAAGAGGAGTCGGTGTTTCATCGGCACCTTCTCAGCCTGAAGAGCTCCGGCAATGATTGCGAAAACGGAACATTGAATAAAGGGGGAATGGCGAACAGGTTATTACAGCCAGACCACCGCAACCGTGCCTGAGAGCCCGACTGAGCCGCAATCAAACGGACAGAAGAATTTTGAGACTCAGAGATTCAAAAGAAAATGCACACGAGCCGCTAGGCGGAAAGGGATCCTGGGCCTATATACTTGGTGCCCCTGGTGAAAGCCAACGATGACATGACACTAGGAGATGAGATGGTATGAGATCAATTGATGGAGGGCATGCGAGGGGCTGTACTTTTTCAGCATGTTCTGTTTTCCAAGGATGCGTCCATGTTCTTCTCAAAGTCTCATCAAAACGCACCTCAGGATATGCTTAGGTATTTTAAGTATATGTCGTCTGGCATCTTGGCGCACCCCCACCCGGGGGGCTCTTCTCATCTGGTGAAATAGTGAACAAATTTTTTCGGGACAAAAGTACTCAGGACCCGTGACATGATTCCATACAAATTAAAAGGAGTGTGGCTGTCTTACCAACTGTTAAACGTCGTGGTGGTGTAGATCTGAGACCACGTATTAACTGCCACCGCTGTTACTCATCAAAATGGTGCCATGGAGTCGGGGACAGTCAGGAGATATTCAGACGCAGGCGAATCCTCTGCCCCATGAATATTTTGATAGACAAATAACCACCACCTAGCGCCTTGGAGAGAATAGAGGCCCCCCTGCATGCCTGGTCGTCATCATTGTCCCTGATATCAAGACTCTCCATTTATGAACAATTTGCGGGTATCCTTAGCCCATTCATAGCCTATCTCTCTGTTACCTCTCGATACAATCCCCGACCCAGATCGTATTTCCCATATTATACACCGGACCTTACTATGGCGATCCCATATCACTCTCCTTTGTGGTGCTGTCCAACCTAATGTCTCTCCCGAGAATGTCGGGATCCTCTCCTCCCAGCAATTTATCTGTATATTCGAGCTGTAGTTGACGCATCTGCAATTTGGCCTCTTCGTATCTCCCCTCCAGCAGAAGCACCTCTATGAGGTTGTTCATGCTGCCGACTGTGTCCAAATGGCACTTTCCTAGCCATTTCTCCCTTAGTTCCAGCGTCTGCCGATGCATTGTTTCAGCAGCTTCGTATTTCTTTGCGTGTTGCAGCACAGTTCCAAGGCTGTCCATAGCGCCGAGTGTGTCGAGGTTCGCTTGAACCAAAGCTTTCTCCCTTGCATCGAGTATCTGCAACTGCATCTCCTCTGCTTCCTTGTATCTCCCCTGCTTATCGAGCACTTCTACAACCTCGTTCATGCTGGTGAGTGTATCGTCGTGTTCCGAACCCAGTGAATTCGTCCTCATCTCCACAGCTCGAAGCGACATCTCTTTCTCTTCTTTCCACAAGCCCTGGTTCATGTACGAAGCCGACGGCTTGTCCATACCGCTCGGAGTGTCGTCAGAATTCTCTGCATCGGTGTTTTGGCCAATGTGACGGCTCCCGGCATGGTTTCTAGGGGGCTCAGCCAGCGAAGGTACCATTTCTTGTTGGTCCGCAGCGATTTGGTCCCTGTTTGAGTCAGCAAGTCCTCAAGCATTAAGAAGTCCTCTGACCTGACTTGGAATTGGTTGGGTTAGGCTTCGAATACAGAACACCACAAGGATTCGCTTCTGGGGACATTTGAGGCTTTAATGTCGATTTGGAATTTGGGCCAGGACTTGGACTAGGATCAATTCAGAAACTCTTGGCTGAGAATGTAGTCATTGTGACGTATGGTGGAACGCTAGGGAACTGCCTCAGCACTCGCATTTTCGTCGTATTTCTAACCCGGCGGTCAACCTCTCACACCCACCAGTGTTTTGATAAGCGTGCCAGTGCCTGCGTCCATTAGTACAACCTAATTTTGACAATGTTCAGCACGGACTAGTTCAGGCAGGGTACCTTGACGCGGGCCTAATGCGCTGCTACGTCGGCCCCGCACAATCCTATTGGACAGGGTGCAGAACTCTGGGCGTTCATGACACCATCTTGACTGGGGTGGCAATAATTGTCAGATGCTGCAGGTACTGGCAACCTGTAGTTCTGATCTGTTCCTCTCCCACTGGTATGGGTCTAGGCGGAGATACACAAGTAACTTATATCAAGTACCCCGCCGGGTCGACCTATCCGACGTATCCCTTGTATCTAACAATACTATTGACGTCATTAGACCTGAAACAACATGGGATTTTCTGGGCGCATGCAATTTGGCATTCTCGATCGCAGCTGCCCGCATCACGTCTCCACTCATGACGCACCAAAGCATCTTCGTGGCCACCTATTCTTAGTATACTTATGAATGGAACTGCAGGCTGGGCCCTGCTTTGTCCAGCTAAGATGGAAATATCGATGCTACGTGGATACGACGGCCGTCCCAGCACAGCATCAGATATCCTGGAGAAGGAATGAAGCACGTTGACAGCTCATGCCGTGCTTACGCCCTCAGTCTTCTAGCTGTTCCCCAGCTGTTCCCAAAGGTGCGAGCACATAAATGGCTCTCGTTCTCAGAACGGTACATGCTGAGCTTCAGGTTCGATCGCACCAGCTATCTCCGCCAATTTCTCGTGAATTCTGTCCACGGTTAGCACTTTGGTCTTGGAAATTCTCAGACTGTCCAATATGCCGCATGAGCAAATAGATCGCCCCAACCCGCCCCCTCTCCATTCTCACCTCCAGACTTTGTTCTCAAACTACAGGCTCGCCCCGAGATCCACAACCTGCCAGACGACATACGCTCATCCCTCCAGGGCTTCCAGCACGCAGCTTGCTACATCGCCGCTGGTATGGCCCATCAACCAGCACCTATCCCCAACACCCATCCTGCAACTAACTTCCCGGCCTAGCGATGATCTTCCTCAGAGACAACGTCCTTCTCAAATCTCCCTTAGAACTCGAGCACATAAAGCCGCGTTTGCTGGGCCACTGGGGCACCTGCCCCGGCTTAGTTGTCGTCTGGTCGCATCTAAACCTGCTCCTGCGTAATCACGAGGACTTTGGAGGAGCCGAGACCTGGTCCCATCTCCTAGCCTGAGGGATGCCCTGACAAGTTTCTTCGGAATGCCCGAGAGAGATCTCTTGGTATTTGGGCACGATAACATCTCAAAATTTGAGACGTCAACAACTCTGAGCACATCTCATCCCGATCCTTCCCGGCGGATCATTAACCATCAACGCATGGACTTTGCCACGTACTTTCAGGGATGTCACCTACAGTCTACAAGTCACAGGTTCGTAGAGAACCTTTGCTCTGAGATGAGTCACCGAATCGGCCCCACAAAGTCTTTATCCCCAGACCTCTACGATTTACTGTTTCCCATAATCTTCCACGCCGAAGTCAGGGCTCTGTACGGCGATTATATTTTCAAAATCTGCCCCACATTCTGTGGTGACTTTGTTGCATTCTATCAGGCATTCCCGGCCCTCTCAATGGGCCTACCGGCCTGGATGTTCCCATCACGACATGAAGCGCGGGCCAAGATGATCAATAACTTCAAGATCTGGAGGGCGATTGGTAAGTCGTTGACCGATTGGAGATCGCTTGAGGATTTTGAATACGAGCCAATCTGGGGGTCCAAGTGCATCAGGAGAATGGTAGAACGCCATGAAGACCTGGGCTTCTCTGACGACGGTATTGCTAGCGTGATGCTAGGATATGTCTTCGTGTATGTAACGAATTCAAACTTCACTCCCGGCACAAAGCTGACTTTAATCAGGACTATAGCAAACAGCATACCAGCTACTATCTGGATGATTCTGCATATCTTCCTCGATCAAAGTCTTGAGGGTAGGGTTGAATCCGAGATAGCCGCGGCGTGCTTGGGGTCCGGGGAGCCTGATATTGACAAACTCATGAGAGCGCCCCTATTGAACTCCATCTACTATGAGACCCTGAGACTTCGTGTTGCAGGGGCCGTGGGTAGGAGGTGCCCAAAATCCGATTTCAATCTCGTAGGAGGCCGGCAGGTTGGGCGGGACGACCTAGTTGTGTTCACCAACTGGGATGGTGGTCTCGACGAGTCATTTTGGAACACTGGTCCGTTGCTCTCGGGGATGAGGCCCGCATACCCAGTTGACACCTTCTGGGCAGAGCGATTCCTGAGGTACCCCGACGAGCCCAAGGGTGGGCCCCTTCGTCGGTCAGGTGTCCCCGCGCTACCGAATGGACCGAGGACAGCGGAGGACGACCGCAAGGCACAGCTTGTTACCAGTGGTATCCAGGGCCACTGGTTTCCGTTCGGAGGCGGGTCCTCGAGGTGCCCTGGCGAGACCTTAGCGAAGAACATGATGTTGTGCTCAGTGGCAATGGTGATGAGGAACATAGACATCCAGCTCCTTGATCCTGTTGCCGCGGCCAGAGTTGGTTCACATCACAAAGTCCCGCCTTTTGGCTTACACAATTTCAACAAAGCTGTGCCCGTTATTGTCGGTCATCAACATCTGGATGAAGGGAATTCAAACGGAATCTAACATACCTGTCCTATCATAAGGTAGCTCAAGGGGGTGACTGCTATATAGAACCTAAGGAATTCTACCGCTTCTCAGCGTCTAACAGTCCATCTCCACACCAGACTCATTACCACACAATTATCAAAGATGCATGAGCAATGTCACTAGCATATAAATCCTGTTTTGTTTCCCATTTTCTCAGCAGCCTGCCACTAACGAAATGATACGAGCTAGACTATGAACACATGGATCTAAAGATAGATAAGCGCGCTAGATAAGTTTGGCTTCTTCCCTGCTGGAAGTATCGCAGACACACTGATGTCGGTCGCTGTCTTAACTCTTGGGTTGTCAGAATTAATCAGGCATAGCTAAACGTCTCCCTAACTGGCTGTACTTATAAAAGGGCCGCATCTTACTCTGCATTCTTCGCTACAAACACTCACATTCCCATCATTCTTCTATCAACGCTTACCTTATCATCATTGCTAGTTATCCCAGTCATCCAGAGCACACTATGTCTTATTTAAGACGGCCACCGCCTGCTTATCAAGATCCAACCGTTTTGAAAGCAGAGGAGCTCCGAGACGAGGGGCTTGCATTGACTGTAACAGCATTCCGTGAATCTACCCGACCAAAAACAACTAGGCAGCAACTAACCTGCTATCCACACAATGTACCGTGTACCGCATGAAGAAACATACGGATAGGAACGTCTTGCTCAATAGTCGAAATAATAATATGTTCACACCGTCGTTGGCAAACCCGATTGCTGAGGTCCAGAAGCTCCCATGTCGTGAGGCTCACAGGGCGTATAACCCCTGCTTTGGGATGGTGGTTTTCCTAGCCCACGGACTGTTCGCACCACTCAGGCGCCACAGTCGGATTCAGGGATCGGGGTCGAGGGTGAACGGCGGACGGTGGAAGGCGGATGGCGGGAGAGTGGCAAGACTGCCACATTAGACTGGTGTACCCACACACTGGGGCGGATAATTCCACATTGGGGCGGATAGACCCCCTAGTTGGTGGGGCTCCCTGCACCGGGAAGACAGCAGACTGGTTAAGAGGCATGCGTGCTCTGCCGTGCTGCATATCCGGTCAGGCACATTTGCCTCGATCGTGACGAGAGGTGGGAAGCTTGGCAAGGGCTGCTCTCGAGAACGGATCTTAGCACCCACCAGAACTGGTGGCCTTGTTTCAGGCAGTACAGAAGGGCAACAATAATGCTCGCAGCCACTGGTTCTGAGGATACTATTACGGCTCAAAATACGGCGGAAACATTGGAGCATCTCGTACCATTTGGGGGTCTTATTCTAAAGGGCCTCGCGCTGCAATTCTTATAATAGTGTCAAGGAAAGCATGGCATAGTCCAGTCTCGTCTGGAAATCAGTCTGCAGGTGCGGATGCTGGTGTCAGTGTCTATCTAGGGCATTTACGATGGATGGCGATTGATTTGGAAATTGTAGACATTGTAACGCAAGGTAAGTTTCCAGTTTCCAGCTTATATGACACTCTCGAGGTAGGTGGTTACTACGTAATATAGATTTGTGCTGATGGTATGAGTGTTGGGGGTAGGTGAATGCAATTTTCACGGTGGGCCCCCGTAGGCAAGGTTTTACCCATAACACCCAGACGCTGTCAATATATCGCCATAGGATCTGATCGATGGGGAATTGCTGCCCGACCTCGTCGGTCTCAAGCACATGGAGTATGCTCGACGGTCGGTTATCCGCCGGAGCTACTTAAAATGGGGCATTTATCTTGGTCTTTTCTGTGATATAAGAGCTCTGAAAAACTCATTGGGGGATTGGAAGGTTATCTCCGGCCATCAAACAACTTCTCAGATGGGGAGTTAAAGGATAGATTGGTAAAAAAAAAAGGAATAATAGTTGTGGCAAGGGTGCGAATGTAGTCGAGTTTCATCCAGCTTCCTTGCACATGTTCTTGTCACTTCTCTATCCTTGCTTAATGGGTCCCTTCATGTAAGTGAGTTGAAATCGGGAAGGAGGGCCATGTGGTCCATCGGCGCATCGCATTGGCCCTAGAGAGACCCCGAGCCATTCCAGTGAGCATTTTCTGCCACAACCAGAGGCACAGCAGGAGGGTCAATAGACAGGGCGAGAGGGCGATGCTAACTAAGTGGCACCACTGCACCGGTATATTATCGGACAAGGGGGGGCGGCTGTGATTCTCAGCCGTGCTGATGAATGTGTACGGGTCCCCAATGACGCCAGTTCTCCAGGGCCGTCGGGGGCAGCCGGGCCAGAGCTCTCGTTCAACGCACCAACCCCGGGGGGGGAGAGGCTGATCCCGCCTGATATCGGAAAGTCAGAATTAGCTAGGGCAGGGGCGGCAGTGGTACTGGTGCTGGCAGTGCTGGAGGCCCTGGCGGTGCCGGCCCCGTGGCCATGTTGTCCCTTGCCGACCTTGTCGATGACGAGCCGGTCGAGGTGGTCCAGTAGCTTCTTCAGCGTGTCTGGAGGGTTCTCGGGAGCGTTGATCTCAGACTGTGGGTGACCTTAATTAGGGCACCGGATGGGGAGTAAGATGAGGCTGGAAGACAATAAGGAAGGATATGCACCGGGGTAACTGAAGAGATGGGGAGGACCAGGTTCCCGAGCAAATCAGTGGCCTATCGGATGGCCCGGTTGATACATCACGCAATGTCCCCCTCCGTCAGTCACTGCCTAAGCAATAACCTGTTGCGCTAAAGCTTTCCCTGCTTTCGATGGATTCCTACGCCGGTTCAAATTGCATAAATAGGGCCCCACAGCCACCCTTCGTAACGCCGTGTCGTTTGACCTTCAATACGAAAGTTGTCTCGCAATGGCAACACGCGCGGACCTTGAGAACATCATTCATATCGACGATGCGTCCTCTGAGGCAAGCGCGTCACTCTCTGAAACCTCGTATCAGGCTGATGGACCGCTGACGGACTTCACGGACCTTGACACTGATACCGAGAGCCTCACTAATTTCTTAGAAGACAGATATTGGTACCCACCTCAGGTTGCCGTGAATGGGCGGGTATACACTGCATCCTGTCCCTGGTCAGTTTGTATGGAGACCACACGCCAACGTTCATGAGGCTAACTGTGATAAGGCCCCCAACGGATACAGCCTCACAGTACACAATGATCCTGCAGTATGTTGAACAGATCGCTATCGGGGCCAAAACAAAAGGTTGACCTTTCCAAGATATCAGCATTACGAACACATCTTCAAGCATAACCTACATGAAGCCCCTATTCCGTTCTTTCATCAACACCGCGTTCTCGAAGTCGGCTGTGGTATGGGTCTTTGGTCGCAGTAGGTTCAATGACCCAATTACAAATTACGCCTGAAGGTTGCTTAGTGTCTTAGGCGATATGCCCTTACGCATCCGAATGCGCTGGTGATGGGTACTGAACCAGCTTCGCTCCCACCTCCGCCCCGCCACTCCCCGAACTGCTGTTTCGCGCGCTACGACTTCGCAAATGAAGCCATTGAATTCACCAACAGTCCGTTTGACTTCATCAGGGGAGCTCGACTAGATGGCCGGGTGAAGAATTGGCCGGGGTTTCTTAATCGGGCCTGGCGCTCACTCAAGCCCGGCGGTTTCATCGAACTGCACGATATCTCTCGTCATTATGTCCCAACTGGAGCGGATCACCCATGGGCAGATGTGCCGAGGTTATTCGCGACATGTGGGCAGAAGATCGAAAGATCATTTGGGTTGACAGCCTCCGGCCAGTTGAGGGCTATCATGGGGGCGGTTGGTTTTGTCAACGTCACAGAGTCCTGGAAACGAATTCCCATCGGAGGGCCTGAAAACATGGGACATGAAATCCTCGAGACGCTCTTGGACGAGATTGATGGTCTGGTTCGCATTGCCATGCACGGGTCGTTCAATGAGTACGCGCACTTGGCCTACATGGAAAGGTTGAGGAGGAGCTCCTGCTCTCTTACTCTTACGTGGTGAGCACAAGGGCCCAAACAGTCGGAGTCAATGTTAACTCGCTATTAGTGTCAGAATTTGGGCCCAGAAACCCTCCGAAGCCCGTACGTAGCCCTAAAACATCTGGTCTGGAATTCTGGGGTCAAATGGATGTCATCAATATGGAAATGGATGGCAAACTTAGTTTTCTCGTTTCTTTTTCAAGTCTAATTCTTCCGTTTGGTATTTTAAGCTAAAATAGGGATAATCTAATGGTTGTTCAATACTGGATTTTTCAAATGTTTGAGGGTTGCAGCCCGAGTCGAAGTATCTCAACCCTCCAAATGTTCTTGACGCACATTGCGCAGCATCAACACACTCAGGCGTCTGGGGCAGGGGTTCTCGAAAAATGCCCTGTTCTTCGCAGGGATGGCTGCAGAATCCGGGGTTGGGTACTCTCCTGGGCAGTTCGGGTTGTGTGCGCACGACTGCGCTGTGTTGGTCTCGTCTACGCCCCATTCAACAACGCTGGGCACAAGGAGTCGAGGGCCGCCCCTGAATCAGATGGTGGGAACAGATTGCAGTGGCATTGTGTTGTAAAGATTTACATTTCCGTAGACCAGCTTCCATCGCAATAATAATTCTAAGTAGTTTCGTTCTTAATCCGTGTACATCCGAAGGCCTAGAAGCAGTCTGCTTCCTCATGTGTAACACAAACTTTTGCTTTACTTTCAACCATATACAGCTTGCCACCATGAGCACCACAGCATCTATCGCAGCGTTCTGCATCTCATCCCGCCAATCACGCCTAGACACAGTGGTCACTCGCAGCGTGACCCGGGAAGACAGCACCCAGTCAGATATCACGATCACAGCAGATGCATCAAGGTGCACAATACTTTCCTGCCACGCTGATAATATTTTCTGACCATTTCCCAGTCACACGCATTCATCTGCTCCCATTCGAGCCAAGATGGCGCAAGTCCTGTAGGGTCGGCGGGATCCCCCGCGTTCGGCCTATCTCTGATGGCTGAGTGCACCCGTCTAGATGATATTCAGATGTATGTCTTCCTAGGGAAGGTCAGAGTGAAGCGTGCTCGTGGGAATCTCAGGAAGCTCAGGCATACATTGTTCAAGCAGCGTCAACAACAGTTATGAAATGTATTTAATTGCTGCCACCTGGTCTACGCCCATTAAACTATCGCGTCGGTTCCACGAGGCCTCGTCCCTTCGAAAGGGTTACAGCGCGACGCCAAATAGACCTTGTATTTGAAGCCCTCCCTCAACATTCCCTCTACCGTGGCCACTGACGTGGCTACGCTAGACACTTTCTGTCGAATGCTGAGAGTGATTTGACGTAGGCGAGGTGCCGGATTGTGTGTCGCTTGGAGAGCCTCGTCTGCCAATGGATTACGCGCCTTCAAAAATGGCCAGGCGTTATCCACCTCAGCCCGAGCCTTGAACATCTTGCCTAGCTTTTCATCTGTATGGAGAACCGAAGATAGGACGAGCATGAAGCCGTGTGATTCGGGGGGGCTTGTAACGAGCATGAGCAAGCCTAAAACGACAAGGACGGAGACTCGACAGTAGGAATCCCTTCGCTTCAATTCCCGCGAGCTGTTTGCGTAGAGAATGAGACCTGTTTCGTCACTGTCTGATGTTAGTGCTGTGAAACTGTGAGGAATGATGTACTTACACTTTCTTCTCTTTGTCGCGTCGATGCCGCGTCACCTCATCAACGAGGTCCTTGATGAAAGCTCGCTGAATCTAATAAGGCAGGACCGTAATCACCATACTACCTCCAATTGCAAACCAACAGCTCCAACCCGCTCTCGAGAACCCCATGGACGTTACGATAGCTAGGTCGATCAGCACGAGTTGGGCTTGAAGGGAGTAAGGAACCGACGTGGCTTTTCGATTCGCGTTGAATGCTGCCTCGGCATCGATCGACTGCTCAGGGGCGGCGAATAACGGCCCTGATTCACTCAACACAATGCCCTCCCCACCATCCACTTCTCTAGGCGACATTGCGTTCATGATGGGCTGCTTTCAGGGTGCTGATACCCACGAACTCCTTCAGCTGGGTGAAGGCATCAACAAGAAATTTGTTTCCCAACCTCTTTATCGAAACCTTGCATGGAGGGGCCAACTCCCTACACATCTGGTAATTCCGGCACCTATCTTCGGCATTCCCTTTGGAGTACAGCAGAAACGTGCTGGCTGCTGGATACTCGGGAGTAACACTGATCTCAATGAAATCGACTTCAAGATCGCCAGGAACAATCGACACGGAGTTAGCAAGAAATGCCTCAGCATCGACTTTGTCACCTATATAGATAGGAGACCTATCCTACGGATTACCAATGAATCTGACAACGCCCAATTATACATACAACATGGTGAATCTGGCACTTCTACTATCCAACTGGCTAAAGGAGACCAGGATGACATCCATTCCCCCGTCATTGTCCATCATCCAAAGTTCTCATTCCGCATCTGGCTCCCTACCCGGACCCGTCGAGAAAGGGAGTTATTCATCCTCCATACCCAACATATGGATCGACTAGCAATTGATAAGTCTTTGGAATACTGGCCTCCGCTTGATAGCGGATTAGCCACTGTGGATGAAGCTTCTCGCATAACATTGGATGGTACTGTGTACACTAAGGTGCCAAACCAGTTGGTGGCTCGTGGTTCCTATGGCATCGTATTTATCGTCAAGAGAGTTGGCCGGGACTCAGTAACCCTCTGTGCCAAGGAATTGGTGTTGCAGGACGACTGGGCCTCGTTTAGCGTTGCCAAACGCCAGAACGAAGAGATTCGTAAGGAGTTTGAGTTCTACAAGCGGTTTTCCCATGTAAGTCATCTCTAGCACTGATTACTACATTTGCTCAAGCTAACAAAATGTTGTTGAAAGCCACACCTCGCCGCTGCCATCGACATTGCCTACATGCAGGACGGTTCTGCGCTGCCTTGGCTGATCCTTGAGCACATCCCCTTTAGTCTAGCAGACTATATCACTCGACATCTACGCCACAACCCATGGCCCGAAGGACCACTTGCAACACTTGATCCTGCTGATATCATCCTGCAGCTATTCAGCTTTACTGCCTTTCTCCATCGTCAGGGCGCCGTTCACAGTGATTTAAGCCCACATAATATTCGTCTGTATCCTGACACGACGCGATGGGTGGTCAAAGTAATCGACCTGGGCACTTTGGAATCAGTACACCGCTGCAAAGTTACCGCTGCACTTTTCTTAAAGCAGACGGCCAGCTCGACATCTGCCTGCTTGGATACGTCGTCTGCTGTACAGAAACCGGGACTTGTTAGGGTGCTGAGACCTTCCTTTAGCTCTTTTCAGGGGCGTAGCGAAGATGACGTCATAACTTCACGTTGCACGTGCAAAAAGAGCCCTGTGACCCTTTGCGATTAGCGACGCGTTCAAGACCTGGTTACCGGGCGAGTCCCTCCCTCTGCTGCAATCTTGCCTAAGATTGCGCATTTAGGCCGAGAGACCAGCGGAGGATCCCCTTGCTAAGCTCGATGAGAGTGGATTCCCACAACGGGGCGCGATCACGACGTCTCCCCATCATCTGGGTAAGCGTGATTGCACCTGCCTTCTAAAAGCAACTCGATAAATGCCAACCGATACCAACAGTCCGCAAGGCTATTTGTCCGCTAATACCTTCGGATCTTTGCGAGCTTCCTCAAGTAATCCCCTCATTTGAGCATACAACCCACTGTCCTCCCTCTCCCATCTCCGCCCGTTTGGAAACACAGCTTTCCGTAACCTATTAACCCAAGGTACCATTGGCTGGTAATACTGGGTGAAGTTTTTTGCCGCTTCGCTGACAAAATCTCCTTCATCAGATACCTGCCCTTTCTTAAGTATCGCCAGCTCCTTGGTGTTGGCGTAATTCCACTTGTCAAACTCGCCAACGACCTTGCCTTTGCCCGGCCCGTTGTAGTGGATGCATATCCAGAACAACACCCAGAAGAATGACTCGAGGTCGTGCATGAACGAGTGCTGCTCGCCTAGAAGCGCCCCGATGGCCATGAAAGCCCTTGTGCCCGTCTTTCCCTTTGCCCCCGAGGCACTAAGGCGTTGCTCTTTAATGGCAAGATCCAAGTCAATCAAGAACCCGCGATTGTCCTTGTCGATCATGAGGTTGCCGACCGAGATATCTCTGTGGAGGAGGCCGGCTTGTCGCCGCAGTGACTCATGCCCTTCAATGGAGTCGGCCAGCGCGGTAAGTAGCGTTTCTCGAGAACCTGCCTCGTAGATGGGGACTCCGTAGTCGCGAAGAATGATACGCCGATGCACTCGATTTGGCAGCGGATCGCTGCTAGTTTTAGTCGGGGATGTGGAACAGGCCCGCTTGCTAGGCGGCAAGGGAGCGCCGGTTTGGCTGGACGACCGCTTCGCGCCAGCGATGCTGCTGCTTCGACCTCCCCATGATGTGCCCGCCGCACTCGTGCTCGGTGCAAGTGCCGATCGGTCCCGCCGGTAGTTCGTAGCCTTTGTGACATCCAATTCCTTGCGAACATTGCTCCAAACATCATCATCTGCACCCCGTACCTGGACAGTCTGGTGGTAATAACACCGGGCCACGCGGACCGCACCCTTGTCGGTCACCTCCTGAAGCAACTTGCCCTCCTGCTCGCGCTCCACATATTGCCACGAGTCTTTGACAACGATCGGGGTATATGGGTCCGCTTCGCGATGGGCTCTCCAACAAGTCGTCGCGCGGCCGGCGATACAGCGTGCAGGTTTCATAACCTCGTCAAGGACAAGCCGTTCTTTCTGGCCATCCCGTTCGATCTCGATGAACTGTTGCCCATTTGCCGTTATAATTGTCGGATCGAACCCGAGCTGCTCCTCGCTCATACAGAGGAACCCGAGGATCGTAGACACAAACTGTAGCCCATCCTTGTTAATGTCAAATTGTTCGGAGGCAATGCCCCCAAGCCGATCAAACGCCCATATCCTCATAAGAGATCCGCAGAGCGTAAAGCCCAGGACGAAGCGACGGTTGCTCTGCGCACCAAACACTTCCCTCGCGTATCTGCCGAGGTCGAGTCGCGCCTCTGACGGTATATCGGCGGATGGGTTGCTCTTCAGTTCTCCAGGAATCAGGATCTGGGACCAGTGGCACCTCGAGTCTTTCCCTGCCGAAGGGTCGTCCACAAAGCCGACATCCATCTTTCGTTTGCCGACAGAGCCGTCGATCGGCTTGTCGGGCTTCGCTAATGGTCTTCGTCGACGTGTCGGAGTTGACTCGTAGCGCTCTGCAAACGCCGCGAGCTTCTCGCTGAAGTCCGCAAACCAGCTCAGCACATCATCCTGCTTTGCTTCTTCGGGCCATCCCCTCCAGCCGTTATCGAAGAGTGGATTGCTGCCTTCCGAACAATCTATGAAGAACGTCTTTGATGCCGTCTCAAGGTTTGGCACATCGCTAAAGTAGGTTTCGTGGAAGTCCGGGAGCCCGACATACATAGGGCCAAGCTCCTCCTGAAGCACGTTGTCCACATATTTGCGACGTTCGGATGAGTTGGCGAAGCTGCCGGTGTTGCTCAGCCACGGGGTTTGCTGGATGGAAGACGCTACCGGTCGAGGCGGCGGCGTGGACACGCTGACGGCGTCGTAGACTCGGTCCCAGATGAGCGCATCGTTTGAATCGTCGGCAAGTACTGCGCTTAGTAGGGGTCTAATGCGGTCGAGGTCGAAATCGTCGGAGTGAACAGCAGAGTTGAGACGCAAGAGGTCGCCGAAGAGATCCTTTCCAGTACTACCAGAGCGGAGTAAACGCGAGGCTCGAAGGGTTTGCAGTGTCGAGAGAAGATCAAGGGTGAGATTTTGGACGTCTGCATGCTGGTGAGAAGAGGACGACATCGAAGGGGTGCTAACCCTACCTTCTCGGTCAAGCTGACCTAACGCGTCCAGAGTGCGCGGAGTTTCCCTGCCAGCACAGAGCGTATTGAACGAAGCGCGAAATGTATCGAGGCCGTTCCCAATCGGATTTTGCTCAATGATCTTCGACCGCGGTTGGTCTGCCATTGTGAATGGTGTGCTCTCCATGTGAGGTGAAGGAGCGAAAGGGAATTCGCGTCCCTTTTAGCCCGAACCCAGCCGCCAAGCTAGCTGCGAGACTGCGCCACGAGCTTGGATTAGTCAGTTTGGCTCTGCCGAATCTTGTCTCACCAAATTCGTGGCTTTTTTTGCCTCACTTGAGGCGGTGCTGACCCACTTCTGCTCTAACCAAATCAGTACGCGTTTGGCGCGGAGTCACGGGACATGCCAAGACCCAGGGTTAGGGTCAGGCTCGCAAGGCTCGCTTGCGAGCCCGGCGAGCCAGCTCGACAAGTGGATCGTCGAGCCTCACACCATGGATCGCAGACTCGCCTCGCGAGCCAGCGAGCCACTGAAGAGTCGGAACATATAAGGACATGGTCATCACCACAGTAGATAGCTTTCATAGAACAGACTCTTCAGTCGTCAATCTAAGTATTCAGTCCAACAACTGGATAGCCTCACAGCTAGTGATCATACTCGAGAATCATCGTGTCTTACACAGCACAGTCAAGTATCACCTCTACGCCGTATTGCTTAACATAAACCCTACAGGTTACCTACTGAACCCCACAAAGGTTTAGTGTGATCATTACAGTAAGTATACTGGCTATAATAGGGCTAGTATTAGGTATCTTAACACACTATTACCGCTAAGATACTAGACATTTAGTAGGAGAGGGAGGCAAGAATCACTTACAGTCTACTAGATTCATACTCAGGCTTTTTATTATGTTCCATGTTATTCGTATGTGCCTAGTTAAACAATGCCCAAGATATTGTCCGTTTGAGTTGGGACTGGGGATCTAGAGAGCCTAGATGTGTCAATTATTGTTTACCGACACCGTGATGACCCTGAAAATACAAGCCTGGGGATTGGCCAAGTAGTAGAAGTCTTGCAGAAGCAAGTTTTGTCATTTTGAATTATTTTAATCACAGTTGTTAAACGGAAACGCTTGTGTGGGCGCTGCACGTAGGGAGTTACCCTAGACTTGGCACTGGATTTTCTCTAAGTGCCCATGGGGCGTGCACGCCGGCAGATGAGTTTGGTGGCCGTGAGTCGATTTTTTGGGCTATTATAAGACCCTAACTTCGAACCTCTGCATTCCCCTTATTTCTTACCCAAAAAGCATGTAACTTAGTTCATTAGATAGCCTGATTTCTGAAGTTTATCTGTATTTAGTTTAGTTACTGTCAGGGTTAGGGTTGGCTGGTTATTCATAGCCAAAGATGGTGGGTCTGAGGGCCGAATTTTCCGGCCCCTTCATTCGCGCACCAGAGCCAACCCACGCGTGCCCAAGGGTGAGACAATGTCGGAGGGACTGTGAGGAGGGCTGACAGAAGCCCACTCAAATTCAATACAAAGTTGTCCAAACCACTCTCAAGCATTCCAACAAGATCTCCAGTGCACCCTACTGCTACCTGACCACATTCAATCCACTAACCTTCAGAACAGTAATTACGGCGGAGTCAACAAGTACCACCACCCGGAACTGAAGGCTTACGTGCCGTACGATCAAAAGACGAACTGTTGACAACCCCTGTCCACCGAGATTACGAGCTAGATCACTGCCTTAGCGGGAAGACGAGACAAGAGGGCCAGGGTTGCGGCGGGAGGTGGTCGCGTGGGGGGGGTTCCAGTTTGACCAACTTGTGATAACTCTGCAATGACTTTTCTTTCTCCACTCATTGTAGATGCTTAATGAAGCTACGAGAAAGCTGCAGACGCAAGCGCTTGTAAGCACGATACAAACATATTATATCACATCTTCAAGATGAAGCGCACGATATCTCTGACCTACACGCATCGTGTGCTATAGTACATGTTCTAAGATTTCGCTGTCTAGCTAGGTATTTCACTTATGGGCCGCAAGAGGGAGGTAACGGAAGGCGCCGTCGATGGTTCACCGAATCTCGAGTAATTATTACCTCAGTATTCGAGACGGCGGGCGAATTCGTCTTTTGCTTGACGGATCATGCCCTCCACATCGAGGTATACAAGCTGTTCTGATCGCCCAGCCGTGTCCTCTTGCATTTTGCTCCAAAATTTTCCAATCTCAGGAACCAACCACTTGACGAGCTCTCCCTGGCGGCGGCTGCTTCGGACAAGCCACTGTGCGCGCTCTCGATGAACCGAGTCATACGCTTCGAACGCAACGGTCAGAGCCTTTGCTTTGCTAACATTGCCGCCGCCTTTCTTCAAAGCCGCTGCAGCCTGGTCGACAACGGCTAATAGCACCGTTGCGTCCTCGATACCCATACCGGCGCCGTAGCCGAGATGAGGAGTCGACCCGTGGGCGGCATCGCCGGCGAGGGTAATGCATCCCTTGGAGAACGAAGAGAGTGGGTGGTCCAGCGTGTCAAACATGCCCCAGCGGTTGAGCTCTTCCGGGAGCAGCTTGACAAGGTCCCGCACATAAGGGCCGAACCCGGAGAACGAATCGAGTATCTCTTCTTTGCTTGCAGAAACTGTCTGTCTGTGCTCATCTGGCCAGTTGCCATTGTCTCGGACAAAGGCTGCCACGTTCAGGTACTTGTAGTCGGCGACGGGATAGGCCATGATGTGAGCGCCGTGGCCAGAGAAGAGTATCTGACGCTTAGAAAGCTCTCCTAGCACAGGGAAAGCGCTGTCCATGTCGACGAGGCAGCGGTATGCACTCTCGTGAGCGTAGTGAGGAATCGCGGCCGGGTTATCTTCACCAGCAACGACGTGGCGAACCCGTGATTTGATGCCATCACAACCAATAACTGATGAGCAAGAAGATAAGTTAGTCTCGTCCATGCTAAAAGTACCTGTTCTCATCTGACAGGATTAGTGTACTGTATACGTACCAGCATCGGCTTCCACAGTGATGCCGTCGCTGAACCTGATAACCATCTTCTCGCCGTCGTCTCTTCGTGTAATTGTATCCACGCGCTTCCCCAGTTTGAGCTTATCAGACGGGACAAGTTTCACCATTTCGTTCAGCAGCTGCGCACGGTGACACATATAGTTCACAACGCCGGGCATTTCTACCACCATGTCGTACAGCTTGTCCGCTGGCCGCAGCCTGACGTCCTCTTGGGTGAAGCCATCAACGCACCGGTAGCCCGCGGTGGACGGAGTCGCTACATTGTCGACAGCCTCGACCAGTCGAGGATCCAAAAAGTTCAGGCAGGTCTTTCCGGTGTTTGAAATTGCGAGGCCGGCGCCGATTTCTTTCAGCTCTAACGCCTGCTCATAAATCGTGACGGGAATGTTCCGATACATGAGGCCAAGGGCAATGGGAAGGCCGACTAGGCCCGCGCCAACGATTGCCACGTCAAAAGGCGCCGGCCCGTCACGGATGTTGTTTGTGTGGCTGTTTTCCATAGTCGAAGTTGTTGGGCAGTGGCTGGGAAGGATAATCCTTTGAGGAATAGTGCTAGTGCTGCGGTATCGAGCTAAATGCTTCAGCAGGGTTGGACAGGTCGTGAGTGGCAATAAAAACAAATCAAATCTTGGTATGTTTTATTAATTGGCCTCGCTCTCAATCTATGCCGTAGATTGTCGTTTCTCGGCGCCTAAGGACCCCGACGTGCGAACCATCGGCATCTCATATCGTCCGAATGCCACATGAACCGGATGATAATAGGACCGAGGCGAACTGGTCACCACAAATTTCTACTAATAACTGAGGAACAGAGTTCGCGTCGCGCTCTAACACCTCGAGTCCCGGCTACTGTCAGCGTCGGCGGTGCCTCACCCCGAGACCCCGACGCTCCACTCAAATTGCCCCATGAGACCCAAGACTTTAGGTAGCTGATTTTATACAATACGAGCGTTTTTTAAAGTCATTCGAAACAATTGTTGTCAACCCGCACGTGCCCATATTGGACAACGCAGGATTATCTGGCTGCTTAGAATTATCGACTTCAGATCTCCGGGAACTGGAGAGGGCCGACAAATGGCAGACGAAGCCAGCAAAAAGCGAACAGGGGAGAGTTCAGAGCAAGCCAGCACGATAATGAGAAAGAACGAGGACGATCCTGGGTCAGATCCTGAAGCTCAACGAGACGACGTTAGTTCCAATTTTGCGCCTAGATTCTTGGTTAACGTCTAATACGCCTTAGGTACCAGAGAGCTCTTCAGCGGAAATCGGAGATGACCACGAACGTGACAAAAAAGCCGAGCTTTTGCCAGAGAAGCATCCGCTTAGTGAATTGGAGAAAGGGCTCGTTGGGTGGGATAGCCACGATGATCCAAGCAACCCGAGGTAAGCTTCTCCTCATACCAAAGCATGCATGTGTTCTGCTGGCTCAATCCAAACACAGAAATTTCACCGACACTCGGAAATGGTGCGCAATAGGCTTCATTGGCGGAATCACATTCCTGAGTAACCTCTCGTCCTCTGCGTTCGCGCCTGGAATCTCGTTTGTCAACAAAGACTTTAACAATTCTTCGCAAATTCTGGGCTCATTGTCCATCAGTATTTTTGTTCTCGGTTATTCTGTAATCTGATATCCCCTCCCAATTCTTCTTAGATATCTATGCTAATCAGAAACCAGATCGGACCTCTCTTCCTCAGCCCATTGAGCGAGATCTACGGCCGCCGCATTGTTCTCAATCTCTCCAACATCGTCTTCTGCGCTTTCAACTTGGGCTGTGCACTTGCCCCTAATCTCGCCGGGCTAATCGTGATGCGTCTACTGGCTGGTGTGGGAGGATCTGCTTGCCTGACACTAGGCGCTGGAATCATTAGCGACTTATTCATGGCTCAGCAGCGCGGCAGAGCTATGTCCATGTACTCTCTTGGAGTAATGTTTGGTCCTGTTATTGGCCCTATCTGTGGTGGTTTCATTGCTCAGCGCGCAGGATGGAGATGGAATTTTTGGGTATTGCTTATCGCAGGATCCATCATGACGGGCGGGATCATCATTTTCAACCGCGAGACGAACCCTGTCGTGCTTCTGGACTGGAAGACGAAACGCCTCAGAAAAGAGTTTGGCCGACCCGAGCTCCGGAACATTCTAACGTATGAGGCAGACGCGACGTCGCTCCGCCGGGGTAACGTCCTCAAACGCGGCATCGTCCGGCCGCTCAAGCTGCTCTTCACGTCACCTATCGTCTTCCTCCTCTCGCTGTACATCAGCTTTGTGTTTGGTCTCCTTTTTCTACTCTTCACTACCATCACGCAGCTTTTCATCCAAGTCTATGGCTGGTCGCCCGAGATTTGCGGATTGGCCTACATTGGGCCGGGAATAGGGTTCTTCATCGGTATCAGCTTCGTGGCAAAAACATCTGATACCACCGTCGTCCGTCTCACGAAGAAGAACAAGGGTGTCTACGAGCCCGAGATGCGGTTACCAGCTTGTGCCTTTTTTGGTCTCCTGATACCGATCTCCCTATTCTGGTACGCTACCCGTCCCGCATTTAGCTGCACACGATCCCAGGCTAACAGTGGTCTCAAGGTACGGCTGGTCGTCCTACAAACACGCGCACTGGATTGTTCCCATTATCGGACTTCTTCCCTTCGGAACGGGGATGATGGGTGTTTTTGCTCCCATTCAGATATACCTCGTTGACTCGTTCCCGCAATATGCAGCTTCGGCTCTCGCTGCACTCACCTTTCTCCGTTGTCTTTTTGGAAGCATGCTTCCTCTTGCTGGTCCGAGCATGTATGCCAGCTTAGGGCTTGGATGGGGGAATTCATTGCTGGGGTTCGTGGCTGTCGCCATGATCCCTTTCCCGGCGCTTATTTACAAGTATGGGGGGTATATAAGGAAGAAATGGCCGGTGAACTTGTGAGGGACGGTAGGCCCGATACGGGAGCAGGTTGCAATACGCTCACGTGTCAGTATGTATATACAACTGGTGATCAGCGTTGTCTTTCAGTGTACCGCTACCGCATCTGATGATCATATCGACAGAGCTTCTAGCATATGAATATAATCACTAGTCAACTACCTGCCTACTACTACTAACGGGTCTGTGGCTTTCTTGTCTGTTATCCTGTCTGAATTGGCCGTTCAACCACGCATAATGTACCTTTCTTCCCACTCATATCCGACATAGGTTGATCGGGTCCAGGAAGGAGCGTTTCAGATACGGGTGAGGTAGGCGTAGGACTAATTTTGTCAGCAACTTGGGTTGGGCGATTCTGTCACCCGGACTCAGCCCTACCCTATGTATGAACAATGTGAAACTATTAAACCAATGAAATCTTTTCCAGTGTTTAATACAATCTTTTCTTCCAGTAACTTCAATAACGTTTTAGTAATATAGTACTATTGTCACATTTAGGCACTTAGAAGTACGTCTGAAAAGTACGGATGACCCAAGGAAGCACCTATAAATTAGGTGCCGAAGGCTTGCCGCCCACTGTGACAAACTTAGAACAATAACCTCTAGCAAAACGCTCGTACCCTCTTGCTTATGACGATCCACGGTACTTCAAAACTATGTAGAGTCAACCCAACTTCAAGCCCGTTCTTGGCGGGTTTGTAACGTCTTGTAGTATACACAGACTCCAGGATAGAGCAGGGGCCCATTACCAACAACTGAGAAGTCACGAAGTAACCTTCTTTCAGGGATAGCCTATACACACACACACAAATCGATACACTAGCTTGAGACTCATCATCTCATCCTGTATAGCGATTTCAACCAAGACCAAAATATATATTTCGAGTTTGATGGACGACTTAGCGGGATCTTAAAATGAGCACCCCCTTTCCCGGCAGCTACAGCACCCTTTCAGGCAGCTGAATCCCACCACGCTTGAACAGATCCGGTCTCCACACTCAATCGACATCCTTTTAATCGTGTTCGTGTTCGTGTTCGTGTTCGTGTTCGTGTTCCCTTTATGAAAATTCTTGCCCTCAGCAAGTGGATCAAATGACGGGCAGGACAGACGGGCTTTCGCTCGCTCTTAAAGCCCGTTTTCCTGTCTTGTACAAATACGGAACCCCGAGCACTTCACGGATTCTCGGCATTGAAGATCATCGGCACTCCTCATGGCCGAGCACCGATTGTGAAGATGTTGCGTCGGCTTTTGTTTTTGCCCGCCGCGGCCGCACACTGGAATCGTTATTAAATGAACCTCACAGTTTGTCCGCAATATATGGTGCTGCACTCCCAAGCGCCATACTACTCAGCGTCGACGCAAAGATATCTGAACAGAGCATATACTGGTATTTAAATACGTCTACATCATGCTGTCATCCATGTTGCTGCTGGCTGCCACCGCAGTTGGCATCATTGCGTTTCGTGCTCTTATTCAAGCATACTCGTCGACGAAGCGGAACATTCCAGGCCCCTTGTTCGCCAAGTTCTCACGCTTGTGGTATTTGAATCAGATACGGAAAAGACACTTCCATTTGGAGACACTTAAACTCCACAAGAAATATGGTAAGTATGGCAGACTTTAGCACCGCCATGCGGTGTGTACCTTTGCTCACAGTGTCTAGGCCCCCTGGTGCAGCTCGCACCAAACGAGTACAGTGTCAACGACCCCGAAGCTATCAAAACAATCTACGGACACGGAACGCACTTTACCAAGGTACGTGTCTTCCGTCCGCTTGGAGCCTACCAACACGGTCGACTTACACCATTGCAGTCTTTATGGTACTCTGCGTTCGGGGTGCCAGATCAGGCAAACCTTTTCGCGGACCACATTCCACAGAGACACGCACAGCACCGACGCAAACTTGCTTCTATGTACTCTATGACTAATCTGATTCATTATGAGCCCGCCGCACTGGAGTGCGCAGCCCTACTCAAGGAGCGCTTCCATGAGATTGCAAAGCAGCGGACCGTAATAAACCTTCATCATTGGGTTCAATGCTTTGCCTTTGACGTCATAACTTCCATCACTGTAAGTATGCGGCTCTTCTCCTGATCCAGCTTGACGTGGTTCCTGATGTTGCTAGTGTGGTAAACGTATGGGCTTCTTAAACAACGGCGTCGACTCGCTTGGCGCCTTTAAAACTTTGGACGGCGCCCAGGCGTACAGCAGCCTGGTCGGGGTGTACCATGAGCTGCATCCTATTCTGTTTAGAATCCAGCAGTTCTTTTCGAAATTCGCGCTTAGGGGCAACGGCTTCCAGGCCATGATTGAATTTTCGGAAGAGCAGGTCAAGGAGCGGCAGGAGTCGTTGAAGCGTGTTGAGAAAAAGCCAGTCCCAAGTGATGATTTTCTCGCCAAGGTCCTAGCGAGGCATGAACAATCCCCGGAGTCTTTCACCATGGCGGACGTATTAGATGCCTGCGCCTTGAACATTATCGCTGGCAGTGACACCACTGCTATTAGCCTCACTGCCATCGTGTGGTTCTTGATAAAGAACCCTCAGACATTGAACCGGGTATGAAGCCTGTTCAACTCGAAATTTTAGCACGAACTGACAGACAGTGTTGCAGCTGCGGGAAGAGGTGGATGCCAAGATCGCGGAAAGGGAAGGATCTGCACCCCTGTCGTTCAAAGTTAATTGAAAATAAGTAATTAGGACCAGTTGGCACTAATTGGTGCCAAATTTAATCAATATTTCTGAGTGGGTGCTGGGGTTGTCTAAAGTTGGTGGTTTGTATAAAAATGGCTCGCTTGGTGTCATGCTCGCTGACTGTCTAACCACGTTAAAAGTTTAATATAATTATTATAGTTAGGTAGTACTACATATAGCTAAAAGATATATAGGCTAGGCGACCTAGGTCGTGTATTATGGAGACTGAGGGGGGCTATATTATTCTATTTTGCCGTTGGTATATCTGCCGCTAAACGGCGGAATCGCGATCTCGACCTCGGACTAGGTCTTGAAGTATCTAATCACGTCCTCAGGTCACCTAATAATAGCCGCGACGGTGTGAGGGAGGCTTCCGCTATCTTCTAAGTTCCGTCCACCAATTCATGAGAAGTCGACAAAAGGAGAGCAAGTACTCGTACGCCATTAACACGTTAGACAAGACGTATTAGATCCCGATTGTCTGGCAGATATCCTACAAACCGATTCAAGGGTTATCCTAATTTCTTCCTATGGATAATACGAAAGAACTATGCTATGCGTCCTTTACTTGAGGTCCTTGAAAGCCTCGTTCTTCTTCAAGAAATCCACCCACGCGGTCGGTTCGTCCTCCAGCACCGCAAGGCACTCTTCCAAGGGCTCATGACCAAAGTATCCCCCTTCATCAACAAGGCGCATCATCTCCAAGATCGCTTCCGCTGCCCAGTCCGGCAACCCCATAGAATCTTGAACCACCTGTAGGAACATTTCATGCGGCATACTGAAGAAGGTAGCTGCCTTGCCAGCCTCTGGGAAGGCCTGCCTAAACCCATCTACTACTTCCTGAGGAGTCGCATACTTCGTAGCGCCTAGTACACGCTTCCCCAGCAGCTGGTCTCGCTGTCGTACAATCGCCTTGGCCCAGATTCCAGTGTTACGAACGTCGAACAAGGGAATAGGTGCGGTTTCAGGCATCGGTAGGGCGAATACCCAGGCATTTCCGGGTGGATTCTGCCTGAAAGACTGGACGAGAGAGTCCATATATATACCCGGTAGGAAGAAGGTGGCTGGAATGCCGATTTGTTTAGCGTATTCTTCAACCTCAGCCTTGCCGTCGAACTGATAGACGTGACAAAGTTTTCCCTGCGTCACTAAAGGATCTCTCATATTAGCTAACTTTCCTGTAAGCCAAATAGTGACCGGCAAATCCTCACGCTTCTTGACATTGCGCAGTGAGCTCCAGATGAATTGAGAAACAGAAGATTCCTAGCAAGGAATTAGAGTATATTCCCTACAGGATAGCAGTAGTTGGGGGAAATAACTTTCGCAGCATCGACAAGGTTTTTACCCTGCTGGATTTCAGCATCAATGCTCAGGGTCTCCCAGTAGTTGGTAACGCCAAATACTGCAGTAGCTCCAGTAAAGGCCTTCACAAGCGAAGCTTTGTCGTTCAAGTCGGCCTTCCCAGTTGGTCAGTTGATGCGGAGATGTCCATATATCCGCCATTATGAACACTTACAGCAATCACCTCCGCACCCTGTTCCTTGAGCTTCTTTGCCCTGTCTTTGGATGGATCTCGAGTCACTGCGCGAACCGTCCACTCATGGTTCAGGAGCGGGTCGTTGAGGAAGACATCAGCAACGGCACCTCCCTGAGCGCCAGTGGCTCCAATGATAGCGATGATTTTCTTGTCTGCCATTTTGAGAGTGGGGATGCAAGTTCGTGGTAATAGTACGATCGAGGTAGTGATGAAAAAGTTATTCCGAAGCACTTGTCAAAAGACTTAGGTGTATCTATCAATACTGAAAGGTCTGTTATTTATATAACAGAATGCTGGCTTCGGAATCCTCCGTGTACCCTAGCCATAATCTAATTTACGAATCCAGCGGACCACATCGACCGAGCACCGACCGTTGAGTTGAGCAAACTCTGTAACTTCAGCCTAACTCCATCCAATATAGAGCTAGACCTCAATGCGGAAGGCCCACGGCCTGGGCACAAAACCCGGAAAGTATCGACCGACGGTCGTTCAGTCCGGCCATACCCGATGCACGAGCGCGTCTACGCAACCGTTCGGCCAGCGCTCGGTCGGTGCTCGGTCGATGTGGGGCATCGGCATCGGCACTTGCAGGACTTCCCGCATGCAGATGCAGCACGCCGTGTTTCTCACCTTAGTGGGTCATCGGTTTATAATTTGAAAGCCTTCGCAGCATCCGCGCTCGGTGAATCGAAACATGCCCGCTCCGTAAGCAGCCGTCTTATGATCCAAGACAAGACCGATAATCCTTCATGGCGGGCAGCGAGGGTTCATTGCACATTTGGAACTGCCTGACCTGCAGGCGCCGGAAGGTCCGCTGCGATCGGCGCTCGCCCTGCTCCCAGTGTTCCAGAGCCGGGTTCGACTGCGCGTTCCCCACGTCCGGTCGGGCTCCAACGAGGCGAGACGAAGCACCTAGCAGCAGCTCGAGGGCCAGAAATCAGGATTTGCTTACTCGATTGAATCGCCTCGAGGGCATGCTGCAACACATAGGTGTGCAGCCTGATCCCACCCGCTCCGCCGACGACTTCAATCGGCAAGCAACAGCAGGACAGCGGCGAAATGACGAGGACGCGTTGACGCAAAACATCGGCAGTATGTTCGTGTCTAAAGACGACACCATTTACATACCCAGCGGGTTCTGGCGGCACATTTCGGATGAAGTTAGTGATCAGTCGCGGGATGCCGTTCTCGCCGCGCCTTCAGGCACTAATCTACCGGTGCTCCTCCAGGTCACAAACCTCCGCCAGTCATTCGAGGCTGAGCGTCAGCAGTCTAGCATTTTCAGAGATGAAGTCTCTGAACTGAGGAGCCTGCCATGGGCTCCCTTTCCAGCCTATCACTCTGTGCCATTTGACGTCAACGATTACCAGCCACTGCCATCTCAAATGGCGTTCATCTGGCAGACGTATTGCGAGAACGTCGACTGGAGCATCAAAATCCTCCATCGGAAGACCATAGATAAGGTCATTCGCGAGTCCAAGGGTAAGTTGGCCGCGGACTCCGTGCCGTGGCCCGCCGCCCCCGGATCTGTCATCTAACTTATTAGAACAGGGCGACTATCGTCACTGCCGGTGTCTTTGCAGGCACTCCTCTTCGCTGTATCCTTGGCAGCCATCTCCTCCATGAGTGAAGAGGACGTGTTAGAAAACTTCAACAATTCCCGCATATCCCTCGCTCACCGCCTCTCGATGGGCGCCGAGGTTTCCCTCGCCAAGGCCGATGTCCTCAACACCACAGATACTCGAGTACTCCAGGCGCTAGTTATTTACGTCGAGGTCAAGAGTCACGAAGCAGGAACCCGCGCCTCATGGTGCCTCACGGGTCTCGTCGTCCGCGTCGCCCTACTTATGGGTCTACACCGCGACGGCTCTCATTTCAAGGACATATCGCCGTTCAACGCTGAAATGAGGCGGCGATTATGGTGGCATATCTGTTTCATCGACGCTCGCTCAGGGGAGTCACAAACAACCTGCACTCAATTATCTACATTTGGCATCTTCCAGGATACAGAGCCGCCGACCAACGTCGACGACGAGGATCTCGATCCGCATGATACGAGTCCACCCACAACACGCGACGGCATCTCCGACGCGTCACTAGCGATTATCCGCTACCATTTCTGGCAGCTCAGTAAGCGGGAGAAGCGCCCATGGTCCCCTATGGCTACCAAGACAGACGCTCAAGAAGCTGTCACCATCTCGCCCGAGGCGATCGAGGCCCTGGCAACGACTCGCCAGAAGATCGAAGACAACTTCCTCCGCCACGCCGAGCATGGTAATCCCGGCCACCAATTTCTCTCCGATATAGTACGCCACGCCCTCGCGAGATCAGAGCTCGGTTTAAGCACGCAAGACGCACCACCGATAACATCATCCCTCAGCGCCTCTGTATATCCTGGCCTCAACCGCATCCTCATCCTTTGCTTTACCGTGCTGGAGCTGTCCAACAGGCTTGAATTGTCTCCCGCCACGAGCGGCTGGTACTGGGGCCTTCAGCCACCCGTTCCCTGGCGCTGTCTGAGCGTGCTCCTCGTGCAACTCCGGAAACGACCGTGGGGCCCCACGTGCGAACGGGCATGGACGTGTCTCAACACATACCTAACCTCATCCACCGCCTTCAGGGCCAACTGTAGGAAGGACATACTGTGGCTGCCGGTGAGAAAGCTCTTGGGAGATGTCACTGAACACCGAAAGCGAGAGAACGAGCGGATCCAGGGAGACAAAGGCATCGCTCGACAGCTACAATATCTGCAAAAGCCGGATTTTTTACGAGATCCGGACGCATTCTGTCCACGTGACTGGCAGAATGCGACGCTCGACATGGCCGAGGTGGAGAGGCAACTGGCTCTGGAGACACAAGTGTCCGAGGGAGGCGCCGATGTTACGTGGGTATCACGTGGTAGCGATGACGGCCTCGGGCTTCCAGTAAGGAACCCCGGCTCCCTTACGACTGACAACATGTCGAGCGGCGGGCTTAGCTCTGAAACCCCGGCGTTCGAGGCAGGCCTGGGCTGGGAGGAACTCGCCGTGGGTGGCACATTTCCGGACTCAGCTGAGGCATGGCAGGCCTGGAATCAGATGATGGCGATGTAACTCAGGCCCGAGAGCCAACAGAACGAGACGATGTTGCTGGCAATAGGCGGAGATCTGACGCGGGTACCATCATGAACGCCCCAAAACCCATCCATTTGGCCGACCTCCATTCGCAGTAATTAGTTAATAATAGTACTTTATTTATAAGCTCTATAAATACTTAGAGGTTTATCTATCCTCCTAAAGCTCTTCTTAAGAGTATTATAGTGTCTCGCTATAGCAAGAGATTTACGGGTAAAGATATATATATATATATATATAACGTGGTTGGACAGTCAGCCGCGCAGGACACATGCCCGCGCACTTTTGCTAACTCCGCCAACCTTAGCCAGCCCTGGCACCCACCAAGGGCAAAGGAATTAATGAAAGTTGGCACCAATTGGTGCCAACTGCTTTAAATTCCTTATTTCTAATCAATTTAGTCAATTTGGAGGCGTGGTGGGGTTGCAGTGCCAGTCTGAAAGCGTAAAGTTTTGGTGAGCGGGTTTGTTTTTGGTGCGGATCGCGTCCCCATTTTTTGCGTCAGTCTCGCATCACTCTACCTACTTAAATATTCAACACGCTAGAAATCAACATCCACAATGCCAATCTACTCGAAAGAAGACAAAATCAAACTAGCACTTCAAGCAATCGAGAATTCTAAAAAAAATATCAAAAGAAACTCTTGAGTAGACGTCAGGCTGCTCGGATCTTTTATATCCCTGAATCTACTCTACGCGACAGGATGAACAACCGATCCTGTCGCGAAGAATCACGCGTCGAGAGGCATAAACTTGACCCAATTAAAGAGCAAACACTTGTTCAATATATCATTGAGCAAGATGTACAAGGATTTCCAATGCGGCTTTCTAGTGTCGAAGATATGGCTAACCTCCTGCTGGCATCGCGTGATGGCAAGCCTGTTGGTACTAAATGGGCACAACGCTTCGTAGATGCACAACCAAGCTTGAAGACTAGGTTTAATCGGCCTTATGACTACCAGAGGGCCCTCTGCGAAGATCCAGAGGTTATTGGGAACTAGTTCCGGCTACTCCGTAACATAATGGCCAAGTATGGGATCACCAGACGACAACCTGTACAACTTTGACGAAACTAGCTTCATGATGGGCGTGATAACTGCATCAATGGTTGTTACATGTTCTGATCGCCATGGAAAGGCTAAATCTATACAGCCTGGAAACCGTAAATGGGCAACAGTCATCAAATGTATTAATGCAAAGGGCTGGTATATCCCACCGTTCGTCATTATGCAAGGTGCCTACCACCTTGCCAACTGGACAACAGAGTCAGGCTTCCCACCAAGCTGGATAGTCAAGCCTACTCCAAATGGGTGGACAGATAACGAGACTGGTCTTAAATGGATTCAGCACTTCGACAAGTATACAAAACAACAGACAAAGGGTGTATACCGGATGCTCATCCTTGATGGCCATGAGAGCCATATATCAGCGGAGTTTGAGCAGTATTGCAAAGAGCACAACATTATCCCTATCAGCATGCCACCGCATTCTTCTCATTTGCTCCAGCCATTAGACGTTGGATTATTCTCGCCATTGAAGCGTGCATATAGTGATGAGATCAATCTCTTCATCCGGGCCTCTATCAACCACATCACCAAGTCTGAGTTCTTTATTGCGTTCAAGGCAGCCACAACAAGATCTTTACAGAAGAAAACATGAGATCTGGGTTCAGAGGAGCTGGGATTTGTCCATGGGACCCAGATTCTGTTATTTCCAAGCTAGATGTCCGCCTACAAACTCCAGTACAATCCCTCCCTATGTCACCATCAAAATGGGAATCACAAACACCCTCTAATGCCCACCAGACTGTCCAGCAATCAAGTTTTATCAAGGACAGGATCTCTGCCCATCAGGGCAGCTCTCCTACACCAATTCTTGAGGCAGTTGAGAAGTTTACAAAAGGTGCACAAGCAATGGCGCATCAGATCACTCTTTTGAATGATCGGGTTCGTACTCTTGAGAAGGCTAATATAGGGCTCGCCAAGCGCCGGAGGGCCAAAAGAACAATATGACTAATGGAACTTGTCCAGCTGGTTGCCTGAAAATTTAGCTGCTCCTCCATATATGCTAAGATGGCCTTGTTAATGCTTAAGGTTGGCATTGACCCTAAGAGCAAGATGGTTTCGTAGTACACATCCTTAAGAGTTACTAATGTGCAAAATTTCGAAGATCCTCCTGTGCGTAACACTCTCCTAGCAGCAACAAATTCTTTAGTTAACTGCTACTATTAGTATTTATAGATGTAGGCGGCAAAGGAGGACTTGTATGTGCGTAATGCTGAGCGTATTAACCATAATATTCTGCTCCTTTGGGATGTTTAGAAACGCTCCCAGGCTCTACACAATGGCCTTAATACCTTTGAATACATTCTTTAAGTTGCGTTGTGGTTTGTTAACCAATATGTTGTTGATATGATTTCGGTAGACAGACACCTTTGCTTCCCAGCATATAGCTAGAAATTGGGCTTTGTGGACGTCTGTTGGCTTCTTATATGGGTTAAACGACTTCACATAATTTAGCACTATTGGGTCCAACCATTTTACATTTTCTCTATTGCCGATGGGTTGGATCTTTTGGCCATAGAGCGATACATAGCGGAGAAATCTAGCGACATGGGGAATGCAGCCGTTTGTAAGCTTCAGCCCTACCGTTTAAGCTACCGCATGGCTTGCAGATCGCTGTGAATTCCCTCCACAAGGCAAATTCGGGGCACAGCAGGTACTGAAGCCCTGTTAGTGGACGCAATGCACACCTTAAGCCACGTTATACGGCAATTACCCATGGCTAGGCTGCTAGACGTCGCACCACCCCAGAATCACGTTACTAGACACACAGCACCCGCAGAACCGCGTTTCTAGACATACGGTAGCCATGAAATCGCGGTACTGGACACAGAGCACCCGTGGAAATGTGTTACTAGACACGACGGCACCCTGGAATTAGGTTCCTAGACACATGACACTCGCGGGATCGTGTTCCTAGAGACGGGGCACTCGTGGGTCCGCGTTCCTGGACACAAGGCATCTGTGGAACTGCGTTCCTAGATACGATGCTCCCCCTACTCTGGTTACTAGGCACGGCAGGCACCAGGCACCTGCCCTTGCTTCACCACATCACCTGTGAACCGCGGTACTGGGCACCATAGGACCCGGAACCGTGCAGCACGGCAGCCGTGAGTCCGCGTTACTGGAACCCACGGATCCCTGAAGCAGGACGGAGGTTGCCAGCGCGGCCTCTATTGCATCAGCCGCGGATCCGCGTTACTGGACACCATGGCGCCCTAGAATCAGGTTCCCAGGCACATGGCACTCGCGGGACCGTGTTCCTGGACACAGGACCCATGAGTCCGCGCTACTAGACACCACGGCACCCTAGAATTAGGTTCCTAGACACATGGCACCCACGGAACCTTGTTACTGGACATAGAACACCCGTGGTTACGAAGGCACAAGCCACCGAGGAATGGCGGGAGTTTAATGTTCTGGGGAAGCTCCACAACTTGTGCATGTATTCAAGGAGCTCTACCTGCATCTGCAACGACTTCAAGGCCAAGATTGGCAGGGCCTTGCCGAGGGATAATGATACACGCTGGAATTCATGGTTCCGTCTTATTGACGTGGCAATTGAGAGGCGGGCAAAGTTCATGGATTGGATTCAAGAAAATCATGCCAAGATCGAGAAAGATGCGCTGGACCACAACGACTGGAACGAGCTCCGAGACATCCATGCGTTTCTACAACCATTTCACCAGATCTCGGTACGCCAAGGCCGGGAGAACACACTCGATGAAGTTCTATCTCATATGGATTTCCTCCATCATCACTTCACGCAGGCTAAAGACAAGTCTTTCAGTAACCCACGCTTCTACGCTCGCTTTCACGTGGCTTGGCTAAAGTTCGAGAAGTATTATCAGCTTACCGAACAGGCCCCCGTGTACGTGGCCGGTATTCTCCTCCACCCAGCACTCCGAAAGAGCTATCTGAGTGAGCAGTGGAAGAGAAACCCAGCGTGGGTTAGCAACGCCGTGAAGTCTGTCAGAAAGATTTGGTCCACAGAGTACAAGAGCTACCAGCTCCCAGATCAACAACAGGAGAAAGGGCAAAAACTCGACGAGTTCGATCGCTGGAGACAGAAGGTGTACAGCACAGCGAGCGAGGTGAAGGATGAATTCGACCGCTTTATTTATGTAAGTAATTTGAAGCCTTCTACCTAATGGCCAGGTTTTGACGATACTTGGCAGGGCTCACAAGTTGGGATTGGACAACAAACGGCCTTGCAGTGATGGCTTGAACCGACCCAGCGAGAGAATTTTCCCCTCCTCTGCCGTATGGCCATTGACATATTCTGCATCCCTCCGATGTCTACGGAAGCAGAGCGAATTTTCTCAGGCGCAAGACGGCAGGTTACATGGGATAGAAGTAGCATGTCTGCCAAAATGGTAGAGGCATGTGAGTGCATTAAAAGCTGGATAAGTGTTCCAAAGGGGAAAAGCAGGCCGCTTCTTGCAGGGGTGTTTAGGGGAGCGGATGATATCGACGCGGCTGTAAGGATACTCCAAGAAGATATAGAGATGGGCAAGGGGGAAGAAAGCGATGGCGAGGCTAGCGAATTGGTAGCATAGGTAGGTAGGCAATGCTAGACATGTTTGAGGTGCCTAGTGGTAAGGTGTATATCGGCTCCGAGCTTGCCAAAGAGAGGGGGAGGAAAACAAAGGAATTAGATATTGATTGATATGAAACTGAAACCGGTTTCATATGAAACTGAAACTATACTGGCGTCCGGTTTCATGAAACTGAAACTCACCCCAGTTTCAGTTTCATAGCGTGTCTATGCAGCACTGCCAACTGTCATTCAGATTTTCCTCGGTATCAACCACAGAAGTGTCTGTTAACGAGGGCAGCGTGTCGACAGTATGCTCACTCCTGACATGCCCCTGCCGCCGCTTGCGACGTCGTCCCCGTTCTTCCTCCTCCGAATCAGAGCAATCGCAATGCTCAGCGTCGACCCCACCCCATGGGTATACTCTTACTCGTCTTGTCTTCTGCGGTGGCCACTCCCATCCACTATCATCCTCCTCCTCGTCGTTAGCTGACGTCTGGGAACGAGATCGCTTCCTGCTGCTCGGACTCTCGCTCGCCTTCCTTGAACCACCGCCACTATAGAGGTCTCGCAGAGCCGTTTCAGACAACCATTCCCTCTGCACCTCATGCCGGTTTCCAGCCCGTAGTCTGGCGACATACTTCTCCGTCGGACTAAATGCTATGAATGGCTTTAAGAGCATAAAGACAGCCTGCGCGAATTTTGCAAAGATATATTGCTTTGCAACACACTCAAAAGCATTTCTCTGGATTAGCCTGTTGTGCCATTTGGCGGCGAACTCCCGGCTTCCCGGTGTTGGCGCCGTGAGAACGTGCGCTATGTATTGACCTCCTCGCTTAGGAACAAAGGCGAACATATGTGCGTCCCACATGTTGTGTAAATCCGCTCGTATAGTAATCTTATTGCGTGTATTGTGAATGAAGCGCATAGTATGCTGCTCATCCTCGTAGCGTTTCATGTTGTTAACTTGAAACCATGTAATGTTGGCAGAAGGAACTATGTGCGCTCTGGTGATTGAATAGTCATAGTTGGAGAGGACGCATCGCGAGAAATTGGGACGCGGGACAGCAAATGCTGCAATGGGAAGTACGGGGGGCGGGTGAGGAGGTGCTGTCGCATCATCAGGAGGAGCGGCTGCGTCGGCATCGGGACGGTCGGCGTAGGGACGGTCGGCGTTGGGAGGAGCGGTCGTGTCTGCATCACCGTCGCCCCAACCCAGATTCAAGAAGTCGTCATGAGGGAATCGCCAGTCTTCGAAAGTCGGAACGATCGGATACACATAGCGGCCCTGTCTTTGTTCCACGTCGCCGTCGCCATCACCATCGCGCCGCTCGACAATGAGCCAGTAGCTGTCTTCTGTCAGAATTCCGTCTGGCGCAACTGTAACAGCCTGTTGCCCGTCCCGATCAGTTGCCAAGTATCCATGAAAAGCATTGTTGGCGATAATCTGGCAGGCTTGAAGTGCAGTGCGGTGATGGACGCCTGTAGCTAGTCCATTTCGGTCCAGCCGGGGTAGTTTGAGCAGAACGTCATCGAAGTCTGCGTAGGCCGGATGCCTAAAGGAGATCGTAGAGTATGGCGGGATGAAGCGAGAACTGAGGTCTTCGTGCACCCGCGGCTCCAGTGTGACGTCCATGGCGGCGGTAGCCGAGTTCACTAGTGGGTGGTATTTGACTGTAGCCAAGCGTGATGCGCCGAGTCGTTGATTGACGTTTGGAGGTCAGACGGTTACTGACTAGGTAGCAGGCAGCCGATATCCTGGCTGGCCTACCTAAGGTAGTTGTGTCCATCCGCATGGGCGTGGGTTTGCTTTCAGATCACATAGCTCTGCTATAGTGATGACTCTAGCAGGTCTGGCGTGGTTGCTTGTGTTGTCGAGAACGAGACGGGACTTTATTGCAGCCAAGCTGGAGGGGCGGATTGGTTGGCCGCCCCTATCTAATCAGCTGCCTGCCGGCGAGTTAGGAGTGCCAAGACGGAGACATGTCATGCATCGATTCTCACCTTCATCTGCAACCGCACCGCCATCACCGACTCAAACCGCCTGGCCAACGATGGGCTCCCAAGAACATCTTCCGGCAGCCGTGTTCGCGCCTTCTCCCCCCCTCACTACAAGCCCCGGGACGTCCGACTGTGACGCCGAGGGCAGCAAGCCGTCGGGGCGGAGACGAAAACCGCAGGCACCAGAGGGAGAACCATCTCCATCGTCGTCGTTCACATCCGCGGACCCACCCGTCACTCGACCGTGCAGCGACCTCGACACGGCGTTCGAACTCGTCAGGGCGGCCTGGCAGGGGAATCTGCCAGACGACTTGCCGTGTCCCGAGTGGCATGTCCTGACCATCTCACCTGCCCAGTTCCTCGACCTGTGTGAACGGCTAGAAAAGGAGGGATTGCTCAAGTACTTCGAAGACCTCCGCTACGATTACAACCCTGACCGTTCCGAACTCGTCCTGCGTCTCATGGAGTAAGGACCTCTCCCCAATCATAGCGTTGTTGAGCAGGACATGATGTGCTAAGCGAGTTTGGCACAGGACCGCCCTGCATGCATGCATGACGGAACGCATTCGCGACGCGATAAAATCACAGCTGCAAAAGCTCCCTCCCCAGCCTGACGGCGCGCAATCCGATTCCGCGCAGTCCGACACCGACGCTCCACTGTCCGACTACGACCCCGACGCCCTCTTGTCTCGACTTGCCTCTAAAATCAACACATATGGACACATGAAGATCAGGCTCCAGGCAGAGACGGGGCCGGCTAGGAGGTCTCCTGATGGCCAACTCTGCTACGACATCTCGTAACATTTGAAAAGCTCAGACTTGCAAACAACCCTTATATCCTCCTAGTTCACTTTATCGCTGGAAGATTTCAGAACACAAGCGTCCTTCCCATGGTCCCAGAACGCCAACAGATCTCTAATTGGAATAAGATCAATTCGATCAAATTATACTGTACTTCTCCACAGCAGCCCCATTGTACAATACTGATGGCGACTGGTGCAAGGACAGAGTGCTCATTTCGGATTTTTAATTTCAGAAAACCCAGTTTATCATCTAGAAGAAATGTAGCTATTACATATTATGACGGGGCACAAGGCAGAAATGAGATATAAATTCAAAAGCACCTGGTTCATCATTCGCGCGATGGACTTGCCCGTCGCTTGCATCATATGATGAATTATCACCCAATTGTTCATTTAAGGAGCCACTCACTGAACATAAAGCCATGCTCCTTCCGCGAACATTATGCACAATGCCTTCCGATCTAAAGCTCACCCGTGCAATGGGTTTGTTCTGCTTGTTATCCTTACTTCGCGGTTATATTGTCACCACCAATCTTTGCCATTCTCCTCACTATGCCTTTTGCAAGTCTCGATGCTCCCGCCCGAGCGGATGGATACCATACTCTCGATAGCCTTCCGGAGTCTACTCCAGCACCGCCGGAACTGTCGCGGACCTACCAAGATCGGCGCTGCTGTCCAACAAGCCAGGGGATCCCCCGATCAAAGAGCTAGCCATGGGCCTGGATCAAGGAAATTTTACGGCTTTCGAGCTGGCGCTGGGCAACCAAGTATGTGGTGCAGGGGTAGTGGACCTGGAGGAGGGGTCCACGTCCACACCCCAGGTGTATGCGCAACCGGGCGGAGAAGTATGTTCTCGTGATGTGACTTCGGCGTTTGTTCTGCAGTACGGGACCCGGGCCACCAAGGAGGAAACTTATGCTTTCCTTTCGGCTAGTTGCTGCAAACGGGCACTGCGGCGTCGTTCAAAGGGTAGTCATGCAAGAGAGCCTGAACCGCCTGACTCACCGAAACAAATCAAAAAAATCCGAGTACGCCGTGTCCTCCTTCCCGTACGAGGCTTTCAGTCTCGCCTCGAGGGAGTTGCCAAGCGGGACTTCCCAAGCCGAAAGCTCCTTGACACGGTGGGCAGGCGGGTCCACGCGCTCAAGAGAAAAAGTATTGTTGTCGTGGCGACCGCCAGAGAACAGCCTGCGATCTGCCCGAGACCACTTCATCGTACCCAATCTGTAGTACACAGCGTTGGAAACAGGACTTGAGCAACAACATACGGCCATCTTCGGCGGCCAGCCTCCGCAGCTGCCTTCGAATGAGCCGCCCCACACTGTGTTTTCTGGTCAACTTGTCAGAGGCAACAATAGGATTGAGCAAACTCAGCACTCACATCGTCTCATCACAAAGCGCGAAAATCCTGAGGTTGATCTATGTTTGGAGACAAGCCGCTGGTGATTTTGGCGGCACAAAACGAATTCAGAATTAATATCAGGTCCGAAAACGTGAGCACTGGGCGTAGCAATGTAGTGTCTGATCTTGAAAATCTCTTAGCTGTGCCTCTAACTAAGATACAAACAACGCCCGCCACCCCGCCACCCAAATCAGTATATACACTGTTATCCTGACTGCCCTGTTGTCAAAGCGCTCGTGTCTGCCGCCACAGGAGAAAACATCTACAAGTACCGCTACGATTCAAATCCCGTACCCGAGCTCCTCACGCGTGCGTGCAGACACTCCATCAAACAGTGCGCAAAATATAGGACAGAAACTAAAATCAAGAATCAAACCAACCCCTCGGTAATTCTAGCGCATGGCCGACAAACAGGTCTACCGCCAACAAACGCCCTAGATCATTACGAGGAGGTTCCGTTTCTGGGCCAAGTCCTTCGCATCACCCTTACAGCTATCGCTACGAGTGGTGCCGCTCTTAGCAGCCTTGCCATCACAGCTGGCCTCTCTAGGGAGGCGATTGTGCCAGACGTTCTCAGACCCTCGGAGTCGCATTTCCAATTTTCGACAACTCACACAACTGGATCTGGTCATCAAACCCGTCGACTTCGGCCCACAGGTTGACCGGTTAAAACAGCTCGCACCGAAGCTTCAACTACCGAATCTACAATGCCTAGGGCTCTATAAGGCATATTGTAGCGTACAGGATCTTGGAGCTTTTATCGTGAGGCACAAAGCAACACTCCAAAGCGTTAATTTGGTCCGAGTAGGAGTTTCGGGTGGAATTGGCCACTGGAGGTCTTTGTTCGCTCTAATTCGTGATCATCTCCCAAGGCTTGGGTTATCCATAAATCTATGCACTACAGGGGGGCTTGCCCTATCGTGCCGAGTGGAACACGAAAATGGAGAGGAATTTGAAGATTGTTTTGATGTCGGGGGCAGTCACGAAGCCTGGACGACGGCAATCCAGGTGATAAAAACAAGATAGATACATTGTAAGGATCGTCTGGCTATTAAAGTTTCAGAGTCTATTGCCAGTGACACTATTGCCTTTGCGAAGGGCATGACGTTTTCCCTACAACCTCCCTTGGCCGTCCTCCCTAGTCAGATAGGGCAGAACTCTTAGCCGCGGGAGAACTTGGCGTCACTTGATCCGGACGCCTCGCTCTGGTGTTACTCGGGGATTTCCGAAATCGAATCGTGACACATCTCTCACACGGTTGCTCTACGTTCGTGGCATTTACCACATTCGATAAGCTGTAAAGAGGGTTGAGGAGGATTCGGGAAGCTCGTGCTCGCCACCCTGACAAGGACCCATCCGGCCTGACAGACGAAGCAAATGGGCCGTCAGTGCCTCTCCGCAGCTGCTGTAATGACTAAACCCAAGACCTCTGCAGGAGCCAGATTACGGGGTCAACGCGTGACCTTGCTTTATGGGTCCCCAGATCGGCTTAACGGCTCGCGTCCGGGCACAAGGCACATGAGCAGGTACAGCTGATCAGGCTTGATCAGCTGTAACGGCTTCCTTTGGCTTCACCAGGTCCGGCAACGGGACCAATGCCGCCAGCAAACGGAGATGACCCGGCAGCAGGATGAAGACCGCCGCCGCCAGCACGAGGAGAGGTGCATGCGGCAGGAAGAAGGCCGGCGTCGGCGGGAAGAGGAGAGGAGACGACGGCAGGAAGAGGAACGAGAGCGGCATCCGCAAGCCGAAGAGATACGACAGTGGCTGGAGAGACACCGGCCGGGTCGAGAGGAGAAGGCGCGACGCCGAGAGGAGCCGGCTATGCCTCAGGGCCAGGGCCGCCAACAGATCGCCGCCGTCAGCGAGAAGAGCCGGCTACGCCTAAGAGCCAGGTCCTGCGGCTGGATCGTCTCCGTCTGCTGCAAGAAGACGAAGAAGAGGAGGGGTCGTTCTGGGTGTGACACCGAGGTTCACCACGCGGGATCGTAACAAACAAACCTCTTTCCACGTGGAACCGGGCCCGTCGGCGCCGGATGCGGAACCCTGCCCCATAATAAAGGCGAAGGGACAACGAGCGGATGACCGAGAGCGGAGTACGCGCGCAAGCGACTGATAGGCCGACGGGAATGGCCGTGACGATCAAAGCAACAGACAAAGAAACGTAAGGACAGTCGAAGTTAGGAAACGACGCTGGTTTTGAAGAGGGTAGAGAGACGAAAGAGGAAGGAGAAGAGGTGGCTGGTGCCTAAGAAAAACCTGGTCCGTGCTCGTGGCATATGGTTCGTGCGGGGTGCTTGGGGAGGGCCAGGGCGCGCCGCGGAAAAGGAACCTTTCGGAACTTACTTCGTAGTTCCTCCAGGCACATCCAACATTCACGGAATACAGGCCCGCCTTGACCCCACACGGACCCGGCTCGACGGGATTTCAACTGACCTTCGGGAGCCGCCTCCGGCGCGGTTACTGACGAACCAGCCCCTGAGCTCACGCCTCAACTGATGGGAACGAGCTTCTGCTCAGCGTTCCTAATAAGTCAAGTCTAGCAAGTCAAGTTGGCAAGCCAAATCAAGTCTTGCAAATCAAATCGTCGGGCTCACAACCCAAATCAAGTCAAGTTCTCCTCACTCAGACTTGCCAGACTTGCAAGTCATATAACTAACCTAATTAAAAAGCAAACATTTATTTAATATATAATTAAGTAAGATATATAAGAATTTCTAATACAACTTTCTAATATAAAAAATATAACTAACCTCTTACTTGTATTATATAATAGTGTTAAACGGAAACAGCTAAATATTCCGCTAAGTACGCCTAGTGCGTGCGTGCCGGGAGATGAGTTATATGGCCGTGAGTCGATTTTTTGGGGTGTATAAATACCCCAACTTCGAACCTCTGCATCTACCTCAATTCTTACCCAAAATGTACAATAGTTATACCAATCAGAAGATTAGCTTCTGAACTTTCCTTGTAGTTAGTTTGGTTAGTTTCAGGGTTAGGGTTGTTGGGTTATTTAAGGGAAAAGTTGGTTGGTTTTTAGCTAAATTTTCCGGCAAGTGCAAATTTGCACCAGAGCCCCCCGCAGCGTGCTGCGGGGTGAGACGATGTCGGAGGGTATATGAGGAGGGCGAACGGTCGCCCACTCAAAGTCATATACAAGTCAGTTTCAGAGAATCAAAACGTTTTCCAACCAGATCTCAGCCTATTCAGCCACAAGGCACCCTGCTGCACCCCACTGAATCCAGTGATACTCGCCAGAAATAGCAAGCCTGTTAATACTAAATAGGCATAATGCTTTATAAATATATAACTAAGCCTAAAAACCAAGTTTAATTAGCTATATAACTACTAAAGGGCCCTTTATAAAGATCTAAAGGTTATTAGGAACTAATTCTAGCTTTTCTATAGCATAATAGCCAAATATAAGGTTTTAAATAATAACTTATACAACTTTAATAAAACTAGCTTTATAATAGGTGTAATAACCATAATATTAGTTATTATATATTCTAATTAACATAGAAAAGCTAAATTTATTTAACTTAAAAATTAGGAATAAGTAATAACTATTAAATATATTAATATAAAGAGCTAATATATCCTACTATTTGTAATTGTTTAAAGTGCTTACCACCTTGCCAACTAGATAATAAAGTTTAGCTTTCTACTAAGCTGAATAATTATGTAACAGGCTGAGGCCTGGGATGATGGCACTCGATTATTCTCGGCTGTACACCCCCCCCGGGGGGGGGTCGGCACCACACCTTGGCTCGGGTGCCCTTATACCCACAATGAAGGCCTCTGGTGACTAAGCAACGCACGGGCGTCTCTGATCAGAAGACGAGACGCGGCACGGAAGCCCCTGCACCTTAGTTTTCTCCTATTTTTGTTCTTCACGTTAAGATACTCGTAGAGTGACCTAGCTAGTTGCAATACACTACCTTGAGACCGTTACAAATTAAGCCTACTTTAAATAGGTAAATAAATAATAAAACTAGTTTAGAATAGATTTAGCACTTTAATAAGTATATAATTAAGTAGATTAAGGGTAAATACTAAATACTTATTTTAAATAAATATAAAAGCTATTGTTAAACGGAAACGCTCGTGTAGGCGCTGCACGTAGGGAGTTACCCTAGACTTCACGTAAGGAGTTACCCTAGACTTAGTGCTAGTGGCGTGCGCGGCGGCAGATGAGTTTGGTGGCCGTGAGTCGATTTTTTGGGCTGTTTTAAGACCCTAACTTCGAACCTCTGCATTCCCCTTATTTCTTACCCAAAAAGCATGTAACCTAGTTTGTTAGATAGCCTGATTTCTGAAGTTTATCTGTATTTAGTTTGGTTACTGTCAGGGTTAGGGTTGGCTAGTTATTCATGGCTGAAGAGAGTGGGTCTGGGGGCCGAATTTTCCGGCCTCGCCATTCCTACACCAGAGCCACCCGCAGCGTGCCAAGGGTTGAGACAATGTTGGAGGGTGTGTGAGGAGGGCTGACAGAAGCCCACTCAAATTCAATGCAAAGTTGTCCGAACCACTCTCAATCGTCCCAACTCGCCTCCAGGCACCCTGCTGCGACCCTGCCGAATACACACACTGCTGAAGATACTAACCTTCAGAGCTATATATTAGTAGAGTTTAAGTAGTATTATAAAGAGAATAATATTATCCTTATTAATATACTATTATATTCATCTTATTTACTTTAGCTATTAGATGTTGTATTATTCTTACTATTAAAGTATATATATAGTAATAAGATTAATCTCTTTATTTAGGCTTTAATTAACCATATTATTAAGTTTAAGTTGTTTATTATATTTAAGGTAGCTTATAATAAGGTTTTTATAAAAGAAAATATAAAAGCTAGGTTTAAAGGGGCTAATATTTCTTTATAAAACCTAAACTCTATTATTTCTAAGCTAAATATTTATATATAAACTTTAGTATAATTCCTCCTTATATTACCATTAAAATAAGAATTATAAATACCTTTTAATACTGAAAACGGGCCACCCCGCACACACACCCAAGCATGAGTGCAAATCAGGTCGTTCTGCTAGACCCCATCCCAGCCAGAAGCCAGAGAAGGAGGAGCTCTAACGCGAAGAGAAGAATAAAGAGGAACAGAAAGGAGGCACGGCAAGAGTAAAGACGTGGTGGAATGGGTTCAAAGAATACCAGTTATCCAAAAATATACGTTTATCAGAGACGAGAGAAGATTGAGTTGATTCTAAAAGAGTGTGTCTAAAAATGAGTGGAAGACAGGCTTTTATAGCCTGATCAGAAGGCAACGCATTACTAATGTACACCCGTTTCCCCTGCGCCCGACAACAATACTGTTATGAACTAACACGCTAGAAGCGGCGGTCCGCAGCGGACCGACGGCTACGATGAGGTCTGAGGCGCGCCTCGTGCGGAGTCACGGGACTCGCCCAGACCCGGGTTAGGGTCAGGCTCGCAAACGAGCGGGTTAGGGTCCGAAGAACCGGATCGATGGGCTCGATATCGATCCTGTCGAACTACTGAAGAGTCAGGAACATATAAGGACGTGGTCTTCCCCACGTAGATAGCTTTCGTAAAACCGACTCTTCAGTCGTCAATCTAAGTATTCAGTCTCAACCACTGGATAGCCTCACCGCTTGTGATCATACTCTTCTGAAGAAACAGTGTCTTCGTATACTGAACAGTCAAGTATCGCCTCTATGCCGGACTGTTAATATAAACCCTACAGGTTACCTACTAAACCTTACAAAGGTTTGGTGTGATCATAACAAATACCTATTAGATTATCTAGTAATTAAGTTTTATTTAAGGTAAAATCTTTAACTATTAAGGTAGCTCCCTTATATTAATTATTTAAGTAATTAAAAAGTTTACAAAGGGTATATAAGTAATAGTATATTGAATTACTTTTTTAAATAATTAGGTTTATACCCTTAAGAAGGCTAATATTAGACTTACCAAGTATTAGAACGCTAAAAGAAGTTAGGTACAGCTTGAAGGGGCACTTAGTATTAAGGATTCCTAGGTGATAATTGTGACGACGACGGAACCCTAACCCTGGATGGCCAGGTGGGGCATGCAAGCACGCGATCTAGCGTGCAGGCCAACGCGCTTGACTTCTCGTCGCGCCCGCGGTAAAGGCTGCGGCCTTTTCTTTCTCTTGCTTCCCTAGAGTAGAATCTTCGTCCATAGTGCCAATTCAAGGTGTTCACGCCCTCTGCAACGCTGGCCGTGACACTATTCTACTCTCTCTTTACTCGCTGACCTAGCGATCAATAAATAAGGTACCCTTTTCGCTGGCTTAGCGATCAATAAATAAGCTGCCCTATTTCACGTCGTTCATACGCATCCGACCGAACGACCAACGACCAACGACCAACGACCAACGACCAACGACCAACGACCAACGACCAACGACCAACGACTAATGATTGGCTAGTCGACTAACTGACACCGATCAACGACCCGGCCGACCTAGATGCCGCCGAGGAAGACCTATCCGCTCGCAAGCCGACGATCCGTCCGACTGAACCGCGAGTCTGCTGGAGGAGCGATCAACGGCTTAGAAAGTGTAGGAGGGACGGCCCCTGATACCGACTCGACCATTGAGCAAGAAGACTCAGCCAACGACGCAAGTCTGGTGCTCCCCAGCATTGAAGTCATTCCTGACGACTCGAACGACGAGTCCGATTCAGCAAGGACTAGCGGGACCACCACACCGATACCGACCCCAAGTGAACACGACACTGCACCTGAGATGGCCGACGACGAAGTCCAAGCTCAGCTCGCGCAGATCCAAGCTGAGCTCACACGCCTACGCGCCGAGAACGTGCAGCTCAAGGCTGCAATCGACAGCAACGGTAATGACAACGGCAATGGTCGCAACAATGCCCGACCACGTGAGGCTACCCCCGACGTGAGTGCGTTTGGTGGCAAGACCTTCACCCCGATTGGTATAGCCGCGCGGGCTGCCTTCAAACCCTATGGCAAGGACCAAGACGCTGTTAACCCCGACTACGACCGAAAGGCTAAACCTACGGCCACCGACCCTGGCAGGTTTGGGGGTGACAAGAACGAGTTTGACAGTTGGGTTGCCCGATTGGCTGACAAGTTTAAGATCGATAATGACACATTCAAGAACGAATATGCCCGGATGGCTCTCGTCCATAGCCTGACGACCGATCGTGCCAATAAGATGATCAAGACTCGATACCTATCTGAGACTAACCCTTATTCGGGCGTGGCCGAAATGATCCAGGTACTAGCAACGGTGTACCACAACTCGAACCAAGCTTCCGACGCTCGTAAGGCTCTGGCTAAGATGATGTATGAGCCGGGAAGCAAAACCGATATCTTCCAGTTTATTTCGGACATCAACGCCCTAGCCGACGAAGCTGGCATCGCCGACGCTGAACGTAAAGCCACCCTATGGGAACACATCCCACCTGGTCTTGACAACCGTCTGCTTAGTGACAGCAAAGACCCCGACATTTCCTACGAACGCTTCACCCGTAACGTCGCCGACGCCGCCCACAGCCAACAACGCCATTACGAACTGAACCAGGAGCGTCGCCGTAAGAAGGATAGCTCTAATACCAACGACCCCAACGACCGTAAATCATCTTCTCATTTGCCTAAGTCTCGTAACAACCACCGACCTAAACCCGATTCCAACCCAAAGGCTTCTAACGGCAAACCTGTTACCGTCCTAACCGCTCACCGCGCCCTCACGGAGGATGAAAAGCGCGTCCACTGGGATGCTAACTCCTGCTTCATTTGCGGCAAGGTTGGCCACAAAGGCGCTGCTTGCCCGGACCGCGAGAAGCTCCCGACAGTCAAGTCTATCAAGGCTAAGGAGAAGGATGCTAAGGTAGAGGAAACGAGCTCGAGCGATGAGTCGGAAAACGAGTAGGACCACCGGAAGTCTCTACGGTGGTCCCTATGTACACAACAGTCCAGATCGGGAGAGAGAATCCCACCTCCTTCCTCATTAATGCTCAACTTAAGAAGCATAGTGAAGAAGTGCCGATCAAAGCCCTTTGTGATACTGGAGCAGAAGCCCGACTGCTAGTCAGTCCCTCAGTAGCTCAGCGTGCGGTGGAGCAGCTGGGCGCCCGTCTTAAGAAGCTCAAACGACCTATCACCTTGACCGACTACCGCCAACAAGAAGCCGGCCGCATCACCTACATCCTCAAAACATCACTGTGTGTAGACGGTCGAACGTTCCCTGACGAATCGTTCTGGGTCACCGAAACAGGCTATGACGTATTCATTGGTCTAGACTGGTTTGTAGAAAAAGATGTCTGGCTACACCCCCGGACAAGGACATTGGAATGGCCAGAAGACAAAAAGAGCCTCGCCCACGAAAAGTGCGACCAACCGATATCTATCGACCCAGTCGTCAACGTAGCAGCCCTTCAAGCCCAGATCAATGACGACCCGCGACAAGCGCGGTGGAGGGATAAGCCGCTACCTGGCGAGCCTATACCCCTCGAGCTATCTAAGCCACAACAGATTACGGGAATCGCTGGAATCAACCCATCGTGGAGGACCAATAGAGGCGAGAAGATACCTTTTCCCCTAGACGAGGACCCAGGACACGTTCAATTGGTCCGCGAACGGTTACCACTACGGTTACGCCACCTCGAGGGTTTCTTTTCGAAGAAGGCCTCTACCAAACTCCCGCCCCGGCGACCCGGGTACGATGTGACGCTCGAACTGAAGAATCCGTTGACCGGCTCACCTCCGACCTTCCGCACACCGATCGGATTGATTCCACTGGAGAAGGAAACAACAGACGAACTCTTGAAGATTGGGTTTATCGAGCGATGTATGGAGCCCAAGGCAGCGTCAGTCCTCTTCGTACCAAAGCCACACTCTACGGACAAGCGCTTTTGTATTGATTACCGCTGGATCAACCAATTCTTGAAGGACCGTTTGGTCCCCGCACCTGATGTCAACGGGACAGTGGCTGGGTGCCGCAACGCTAAGAGATTCTCTAAGATTGATATCATCAGGGCCTTCAACCGACTCCGTATGGCCGTGAACTCTGAACACTTGACAGCGTTTCGTACACGCCAGGGTACATTCCAGTGGAAGGTTCTGCCTTTCGGCCTTAAGGTTGGGCCGGCTTGGTGGCAGGATTTCATTAATGCCCAATTGAACGAACTCCTAGACCTATTTGCGAGCGCCTACGCCGACGACGTTCTGATCTATTCAGATGAGGAAGACGAAGAAGTCCACTGGGTACAGGTGGAGGAAGTGATACACCGACTGAGCCAAGCCGATCTTCAAGGGGACATCAAGAAGTCCCGATTTAACGTCACGACGATAGACTACCTCGGCATTGTGATGGAAGCCGGGGTAGGTGTTCGCATCGACCCTGAGAAAGTGAAGGCTATTCACAACTGGAAATTCGAAGACCTCAAGTCGAAGACCGCGATCCGCTCATTCCTAGGCCTCTGCAACTATATTCGCGTATTCTGCCATCACGCGAGCGGCACCGCAGAGCCTCTTAACCGTTTACTCAAGAAGGATGTGCCCTTTAGCTGCGGCCCCGAGCAACAAGCTGCCTTTGAAGAACTCAAACGACTCGCGTGCGAAGCGCCTGTGATGGCCTTCTTCGTACCGGGTCGAGAAACGAAAGTCGAGACTGACGCCTCACGTAACGCCACTGGAGGAGTTATCTGGCAGAAGCAACCTGACGGCGAGTGGAAGCCGGTGGGTTACTTCTCCAAGACAATGACCCCGGCCGAGAGAGCCTACCCGATCCAGGACCGCGAATTACTCGCTGTGGTACAAACCCTTGAGCAATACCAGCCTGAACTACTCGGAATGAAGTTCTTCGTCCTGACTGACCACCAAGCGCTCGTGTATTACTCGACAAAACGAGTCCTCTCTACCCGGCAAGTCCGCTGGGCAGACTTCCTCTCGAACTTCGACATCACATTCCAGTACCGACCGGGCAAGGATAACGTTGCTGCTGATGCCCTCTCACGAAAGACTGCCGATCTCCCTACTGTCAAAGCCCGTGAGCAAGAAGAACGCACAATGGCGCTGATCCCGCCCGAGAAGATTAAACCTGCGATCAACGCAGCCGAGGTTGCGTTGACACCCTATACGGTTCAGGGTTCCGACCTCGTCGACCTCATCAAGGTCGAGAATGAGAAACAAGAACTCGGCTCATATGAAGGCAAATTGATCGTCCCGGAACTCACGAGCAATGGCCAACTCTTTCTACGTACCGCTCTGATCCGCGAGGCTCACGAACCCAAGATCTTCGCCCACCCAGGGCAGAACAAGACGATCGAGGCAATCCGCCGCCAATACCACTGGGAGGGATTGAACAAGGATGTCCGACGCTACGTGAAGAATTGCCACAAGTGCGGCCGCAACAAGGGGCGGCATGACCGTAGCCCAGGACTCCTACGCCCATTACCTATTCCGAACCACGTGTGGGAGCACGTGGCCGTCGATGGCAAAGATATGCCGCCTGACCGCTATAGCTACAATTACGTATGGGTTTTTATTTGCAAATTTAGCAGGATCTTAGCTACGCTACCGGGACGAAAGACTGATACGGCGGAAGACCTGGCAAAGCGGTACTACCGCCACCTATATCGTTTCCTTGGTGTTCCTTGGATCTGGATCTCTGATAACGCAGGCCCGTTCATCTCTGAGTTTATGGCAACGATCAACAAACTCACAGGCACGAAGCACCGTCACGGTAGTCCTCTCCATCCGCAGACCCAAGGCGCGATTGAGATTACCAACCAGGAACTTGACCAGAAGTTGCGCTTCTATATTGACAAATACCAGACCGACTGGAGTGTCCACCTCCCGGCCTTCGACTTCGGCCATAATGCCTCGTGGCACTCTAGCATCGACATGGCCCCGCTCAAAGTTGCCCTAGGCGCTGACCCGCGCAATCCCCTCTCAACCGACCTGCCTACGATTGATATCGACTCGCATCAAAAGAAGAAAGCCTTGGAGATCATACAACAAACAAAGGAAGTACAAGACCTAGCACGCAAGAACGCAGAAGCGTCCCAGGAAAAGCAGGCCAGGCAAGCGAATAAGAAACGACGGATGGTCGACTTTAAGATCAACGACTATGTATTCCTCAAGAAGAAGGGCTTTACAACTACAGCTCCTACAACGAGACTGGAGTCACAATGGACAGGGCCGTGGCAAGTACTGGAAGAACGCGGCCACAGTTACGCCCTGGACCTTCCTGCATCCTTCCGTGGTAGGAACCTCTTCCACGCTGACCGCCTACGGAAAGCGGCAATGGACCCCTTACCGCAGCAACGACGAGAACCGCCGCCGCCCGAGGAGATCAACGGCGAAGCCGAGTGGGCAGTCACTAAGATCCTCGCGTCCAGACTGACAGGCCGCAACAAGGTACTGGAGTACCAAGTCGAGTGGCAAGGCTGTGACCCTGACGACACGTGGTACCCAGCTGGGAACTTCAAGAACGCTGCAGTGACACTGGAAAAGTTCCACCAAGAATATCCTGACGCAGCTGGACCACCAATCAAGCTACAGGAATGGATACGCGCCGCCGCTGAAGACCGTGACGACCAACCGCACAACGATGATAACATAGCTGACCACGGAGAGAAGAACCCCCGACGTAAGCAACGACGACACATATGATCAAACCCCGTATAGTCTACTGCGTCGATATACGAGGTTTGGCGGGGGGTAGTGTGACGACGACGGAACCCTAACCCTGGATGGCCAGGTGGGGCATGCAAGCACGCGATCTAGCGTGCAGGCCAACGCGCTTGACTTCTCGTCGCGCCCGCGGTAAAGGCTGCGGCCTTTTCTTTCTCTTGCTTCCCTAGAGTAGAATCTTCGTCCATAGTGCCAATTCAAGGTGTTCACGCCCTCTGCAACGCTGGCCGTGACAATAATTAAGGAAAAACAAAAGGGGAAGCGGCTAGCTGGTGAAATCAGTAGTAGCACAAAGGAGGTGGTTGGCGGCAGTCTAAGCAAATAATAATATAGCAACTATAGCAAGATTAGGCATTATATAACAACTTGTTAGAAAGATATAAAAGGGTTTATAATAAACTGCCTAATTAGTTGGTCTAAATAATATAAATTAAGGTTAATTCTATATAGTTAAGTTTATACTTTTTAATATATAATTCTTTATAATATAATTAGTTATTTATCCTATTAATTATTATATTTTATAAAATGTTAAAAATTTATACAGCTTAATGTATACTTAAAGGTTTCTTTTGATTTTTTTTAAAGTTCTTAATTGCTTAAAGCATTAATTTAACTTTTTCTTTTTTTAAGTAAATTAATATTATAAATGTTAACTTCTAACATGTTAAATATTTAAGTAGGTAAGGTAATATAAGATTAATATGAAAAATAAGGATATAATTTACATTAAAAATAAACTTACTTACCTAAACTTTAAATTTTCAAACTAGTACTACAACCATACTACTACTCTAAATTACCTAAATCAATTAGAAATAAGCAATTTAAAGCAATTGGCACCAATTGGTGCCAACTTTTATTAATTCTATTGTACTGGGTGGGTGCTGGGGTTGACTAAAGTTGGTAAAGTTAGCAAAAGTGACCAGGCATCTATTCTGACCGGCTGACTGTCCAACCACGTTAAATATTTATCGATACTGAAATTTGCATCCCGATTAGGCTTAGTTTAAAGAAGTATACAGGGTTGGCACGGACGTTTTTTGTATGTAAAAAAAGTGTGCGAGCATGTGATAAACACGGCTGACTGGTAAACCACGTTAACCAAAGAAAGAAACAGAAAATTTCATTACATAGCACTTCGGCCAGCCGAAAACAAGTCTCCAACTTCAAAGTCGGGGCCTTTATCTCAAACTCTCTCACGCGGAGCGTCTGTTGTGATCGGACCATCGGCTGCAGGCTCTCCTGTGCCGAGTGACAGAACGAAATCGGGCTCTTCCACATGCGGAAACAGGGCTGCTGCTTCAGACAGCGCCGAGATGAGAGGATCATTCTCAAGAGGCCCTGCATCTTGAAAAATACCAACGCCGTGGATATCTTTGGGAGGGAAATACCTGAAAATTTGTTATAAAGTTAAGAACGCAAGGTTACTGGTGAATCGATCGAACTTACCCGGGTGCAGCACAGGTGGCCCGCAATCTAGAATAAATTAGAACCTCCGCACTTGGAAAAAAGGACCAAGTTACACCTCCCAAAGCTTAACCTTTCCCAATTCATTACCTGGTTTAACAACGTGATCTGCATCTCTTAATCAGAACGATGTAATGTTCCAATTATCGGAAACGAAGAAGGAATGAATCTATCCAGGCTGTTGTAGGCTTACCGGTAGCTTCGTCACGATCGCCAACGCCGTTATAATTCGTGAATATACGGCTGCAAGGCCTCTTGCTGACCGTAGCAGCCGGTAGACCAAGGAGTGTCCCACTAGCTGTCGCGTGTGATACGTATGTTAGCAAAAGTATTTCCGCGCTTGGGGGTACTTATCCGAAACGATGCTGTATGATTGTGCAACTCCGCTAGCGAGTTGAATTTTGCGAAACATGCACCGCACTCATTCTGCCTAGCCATTGTGAAGTGCTGGAATCACGTAGGTTGGGCGATGTTGTCAGACGCGCAGGGTGTGGGTCGACTGGAGAAGGGTCATGTGGGTCATGTGCAGCAAATTCCGTCGGTCCGCTTCCAGCGTGTTTTAGTGTTCAGCCAGGGCCCAGTGGCTTGAGGGTCATGAGCTTGCTATAAATTAAGGGGCATGTCATAGTGCCGACTGCGTGGGAGTTCCCCAAGCCCCCAAACTCTTCCCCGCTTCTCTTCCTTTCGCCCTTCCAGCGCACTTACATACTGCTGGATTGCACGGAGTGTGGGGGCACTGGCAAGATGGGAGATGATACATGCACTAAATACGATGGCAAAGGCAAGAGGCAGCTGCCCATTTGGGTACTTGCACACAGCTTGGTAGTGGTCTCCCCTTTCTTCGGACGTGAACGCTACAAGGATGCCCGGCCCGTCATGCTTGTTTGCAACATCGGCATTCGGCATCGTGACGTCACTTTCGGTCGGACCGGCTCTGGCTTCGCTCAAGGCCTCGTCCGTCGACGTCGAACTCATAACTCCGCAGTTGCTGCTCGTACTTGGGCCTGCGAAGGAATTTGGGCACGGAATCCTGCTGTACATCAGCGCCCGTCAGCCTCGCCGAAGTTTTGGGGGTTAGCAAAACTCACACTAGCCATCAGCTTGAAGATCGCGTTTTGGGCGTCCCCGAAGAGGGACGTCACTTCCTGGAGTGTGTCGACCATAGCCACGTCCTGGCCAACGGCCTTGGTCATCCGAGCGGCGAGGTTGTTGCGGAGCTGGTGGTCGATGTTGACCTCGCAAGGGGATCCAGGGGCCAGGAAAGCGTTGTAGATTCCATACGCCTGCGCCATGATCTCCTTGACACCGTCCATCGAGGTGCTGTTGTGGTTCTCTGGGGTCGCGCGCGTGACGGCCTCGCAGTTGCGGACGAACTCGTCGACACCTTGGTAGAAGGACAGGTTCTCCTCGCAGTGTGTGTCGCGCAGGTTCTCCCGGAAAAGAAGGCGGAGCGCAGGATCGTTGAGGATCTTGTCGAGCCGCTGGGTGTTGGAGTCCCTGGTGATGCCATTCCGCTGAGAGGCGGCACAGCCCTCACTCTCCGACGCTCGTCCCCTCCAGCGAGAACCGTTGATGAGATCCTTGCCCCTCTGGGAAATCTGATAGATGGCATACTTGGTGGGCTGGAACACATTGCAGCCCGGGTTCTGGGACATGTAGGCTCGGTCTTGAGCGACGGGCTCCATCAGATCGTACTCGAGAAAGAGGGTAGCGATCTCGACGGTTTCTCGCCTGTCAACAATCGTAGAGCAGTCCATCAACCAGTCGGTGGTGGCCTTGCCAGTGAAGGTATCTCGATACGTCTTGCCGTTGACCTTGCGCTCGGCTGCCATCTTGACACCGGTGAGACCATCTTTGTAATCGTGCAACGAGTCCGAATCAGCTGCATTGACGGTCGCCTTGGTATTCCGGCTGTCAGCACCCACGAACCGGCGGAAAATGACCTCGAGGGTGCCTTGGTCATGGGGGAGCTTATCGCTCTGGGAGTCCCTCTCCAACAGGACGAGCTGGGTTGCGCCCAGGTTGACTAGTTCCGACACCTGCTTCTGCTGAATGCCATTCCTCGAGCAGAACCTGTCCAGCACGGTGATTCCCTTAGGCGTCAGCTGCCAGACCGATCCCTTCATGTTGTACACCTGCTGATACTTGCCGTCGGCCGATTCAATGAAACGGGCCTCGACGAAGCGTTGGCAGATGGACCGGGCCATGTCCTTGGCCATGGAGAAGGTGGTGGTTGTGGTGGTGGTGACGATGCGGGAGGGGTTTTCGGGATCTGGCATGCGATTCGATTGGGAGAACTTGAGGGATCCAAGGTTGTTGACGGCATCCTCGGAGACGAATGTGTACTCGACCTTGGTCAATCGGACGCGGTGGGCTGACAGCGGCAAGAGACTGACGACGAGGGTGGAGAAGAGATCCTTGAAGTCCTATCGTACAACCAAAGTCAGCCAATGCTCTGGTGAGAAGGGGCTCCGCAGGTGGCGTTTCATACGGGGGGCTCCGCATGGCCCGCGCGGAACGCCGCACAATGGCGCACGCCATGCGAAGCGGCAGGTGGAAGTGGTAGAGCCATAGCACATCCCCTCGTGAACGGCTGGTCGTCATCCGTCATGCGCAGCAAGCGCGAGGGTGTTTGGTGCATCTTGTTTGCCGTGACGGTAGACTTGGCGGGAGGTGGTTGGTTGGGTTCTGTGGCCGTGCGAGGCTGGGACGGCGGGTGGTTCGCCGAAGCAGCTTGGGTAGCGACGGAGCTGTCCAGGTTGATACTGGACATCAGGGACTGGCTCGAGGCACTCCTGGGCCGGTGGTTCTTGTCCGAGCTGGAGGGCTCCGAGGCGGGCGTCGAGCTGGGGAGGTGGGAGAGTCTCGAGAGGGTACCATTGGAGTGCCGAGGGCGGATCGCGGGCTTCGAGATGGTGGCGATGGCGCCCTGGGTCCTGTCCAAGGCGGCCACGGCCAGGGCGAGGATGGCGCTCGACGAACGCTGGTCGAGTCTGGGAGACGGAGCCGGTATGGCGGCAGCAGCGGCGACATGAGACCGTTCCGAGAGGGAGGAGCGGGAGTGAGTGGTGGCCTGCTCGAGGGTATTTGAGGGAGGGACAACGTGGTGAAACGTGGGCTGAGGGCCTCTGAAGGGAGGGGAAGGCACCTTTTAGGGGTTGTTTGGTGAGCGAGTGGAGAGGGTGGACTGTCACCAGCCGTATTAGGTACTTCGTGCCGGGTACACTACACGAAGCCAACCCCGGGGACACCGGCTGGCTTGGGCTGGTTGGCCAGCCGATTGAGATCTCAGGTCTGTGGTCTACGCATTAGGCGCTGGGTCCAGCAAACTTCCCATTCGCTCTGTCACTTGTTTTGGGCAGAGAGGTAAGCTTGGTCTGTCATCGTTCAGGCCGCAAGACTTTACAACAATACGTAGACGAAATATGACACTTTTGATAATAGAGTTCTCTTTGACCCTCCCTCTTGCCCAGGCGGTCCCCAATAGCCTGGCGGCCCTGGAGGTCCCTCAATACCCGCCGCGACATCCACGTGAAAACCGATCATATCGATGCCTCATCAAGCCCGGTCCGCGGCAAAACATGTATAGGAAGATCAGTAACGTGGAAATAACGTCTCAAACGCAGCGATTGTCGACTGCAGTACTATGCGCTTTTCTAGGAGAGATCTATTTCTCTCCTCGAGGATCGCAATATACTCCGTCGCCGTATACACAATGGCCTCCTGTATTCTAGGTAAGAATTGTTGAATCATGAGTTGGGTGCTATTCTAACCTTATCCACCCTTGTTTTAGGCGTTCCTTGCGGATCCTTCGTTGCATTCTCCTCTCCTTCCTTTGCCATTACAACTCTCATACTAGGGATACTATTCCGTAGTTCGGTAAATGCAGCATTTAACTGAGTGGAGTGGCGCTTCTCGATTGTGCGCGTGGGCGGGGCTTCCGATGGTTTGTAGCGACCAGAGTTGCGTGCCGCTGCGGGAGGAGACTTGGGCTTGATTGCCATGCTGGAAGAAGTGACAATGGCGTCGGTCTATCCAGGTCTCGGTAGCTTTGGAGGTCCCGAGGAACGGTCGGATGCGACGCGAATCGAGTTGGCATCGGGGAAAGGGAGATGGTATCTGCATCTCGAAGTCGAAAGGGGTCGCTGGGGCATTTGAGGATGCCCTGAACACCTCAAACTCAGCTCGGGCTGAGCTGAAAATAATAGCGCCAAAATTAGTAGCTAGAAACCCTGGCTGTCAGAGTATATCCCATTAGCGTACGGCGTAATCATCAGCCACCGAGCAAGGATATTGTGGTACTTGGGGAAAGTCACAATCCTGTGCATGGACCACCTGATTGATGCTTTCTGCCTGCACCTTATACTCCGTGCAGGCGAACGCGTCTGCGCAGGTAATCCCCTGCGTGTAACACCACTCCGCTGCCATGGCCGCTTCCTCTGACACTCTGTTTTGGTGCTTATGGGCGTCAGCAGGATGGGTGGTGCCGGCTGGCGCCGATGAAGTGCTCTGTTGTCTCCGCCACTAGCAGGATCCCCGCCGGCGGGGCCAAAGTGGAGGATGGTGTTGGCGTTCATACGATGGCCCGAGTGAACCTTATCGAGAATAACGTCCAATACCGTGTAGCTGGCACTGTTGACCAGCTTCAAGCCTTGTTGGATGTTTGAGTTCACGACGACGGGCATGCCAGGGACGAATATGAAGATCGCCATCACTCGTATGGCGCTATCATCCCGGCACCGATGGTCAGTGAACTAGTCCTGACGCCGCCGCACCACCGTCCGACACACCAGCACGCCGGCATGTCCTATTCGGAGCTTATCGGAGGGACCAATGTACTACTGTGGTGACCCCATGAAAAAAAAACCCCCCGCCATGTCCCCTTGGCACTCCACATTGCCGATCCCTTCCTATTTGCCATACAAATCCATAGTGCCAAGCGCCGCTAGACCATTTGAAGCAGTATCGCCCAATTGGGCACTATTTTTTGTGTGGATTTGCTATCTGGTGACGATTTTTTGGTGGTTTCCTCACCATTTGGTGTACCGTCCCTCTGCTGCAATAACGTCCCTACAGCGTTCGGGCATGCTGGCGAGAAGGTCGCTGATTAGCTCCTCGTCGATCGATTCCCAAGCTTCTTGTACCCATCGCCGAAGGAGGTCGTACGATGGTCTATCAACGAGCCCGTGATTCTTCTCGATATAGTCCTTCATTTGGCACCAGATTGTCTCGATGGGGTTCAGATCAGGGCTAAATGGCGGCCACTCCATTATCGTTACTCCACGTGACCGTAGGTCTTCAAGGGTGCCTGCTGTGGTGTGGGCGCTGGCGCCATCCTGCATAAGGATCAGATCTATGCCTTCTCGTTGAGCCATCGTGATCTAGCCGTCGATGAGAGGCATTCCTCCGGCTGCGGGCATTCCTAGACCTAGAGGACACGCGCGAGCAGACTGCCGTCTGCTCCGTACTGCTACATTTGCAAGCGTCGTTGCGCCAGAAATTCCATTACGTCTGCCGGCAGACGAGGCTTCTTTCTCTTTAACCCTCTTGGCCCACCCGTACCCAACTGTCGAGCATCAGTGCGTCTGACTCAGCACCTCCGTATGCTATTCTCAGTGTACTCATAATGACATAGGCTTTATCCCTTCGATGAGGCTTATTAACGTAGCCTTCAATAAGCGTTATCGATCCGTCCTCCGTCATTGCGATGCAGATAATGACGAAATCCCTCCAGGTGCTGTTGGCGAGCCACGATGGAGGCTTTGATTTAATGACCTCTCCGCCGGCGTCGATGAATCGCTGCTTTGCCTCAGGATACTCCCGCCCTTTAAGAAGCACGCCACGTTCCAGGTCCATATGATCTAGGTTGAGGCTGGGCAGAACCACAAACAAATAGCCTCTCGTGACAATGGCCCGTATCCTGCCTTCGATGGGGATGTGTCTGCCTTGTTTCTTATCTGGATCATAGCGCAGCGTGATAATCTGCCACCCAATGATTCGTCCATAAGCGCGAGTGACTCGTGGTGGATGGTCTCGCCTTTCTTTCCTTGTAGCCGAGCCCCACCCTTGGGGCTCCCTTACTAGAGGCGTTCTCTCTCTACCTTCCGTGGCCCTGTTCTCTGAGCGTTCAGATGATTCGGGCTGCCCCCAACCAGCCGCATCGCCGAAGTCATTCGTCTCCGTATCAAGGTCCATCCGATCGCCATCACCTGACCCTTCGTCATCTGTCACTTCCTCGGAACTGCTTGACCCACCATATTGATAATCTTCGTCGTCTTCATCATCTGTGTCGTCTTCATTTTCTGGTGGAGGTGGGGCGGGCCTGGCGCTGTTGTTTATTCCAGCAGGTTGACGATTTTGATATTGCTGCCTCCTGCTTCTCGTCACGGGTGGTTCATATTCCTCATAAACCCGACCTCTGACATTCCTTCCGTTGGACTGAACTCGGTTTGCAGCTTCAGCAATTCTCTCCTCTCGTCTTCTGCCCGCTTCTTCTATTTGGTCCACAATCTCCTGTTCGCTTCTTGTAAGCCTAAAAGGTTTAGCCCACTTTGAAGAGCGACCCGCGTGAGCCTGAAAGATAGAGCGGCACACAATCGGCATCGGGCCCGCGATCCACTGCGAGTTGGTCGCGAATCAAATTGCTGTCGGTCGATGTGCGTACTTCCATGATCGAGGAAATTGGGACATTCTTCGTCCATTGGGCCGCCAAGCGCTAGTCCACGTAGACACTTATGGGTGCAGTATGGCCGGTCTTGGATACTTTGTCGATTTATGGAGTCACCTTGCTGAGCTCCGCCACGATCTCGTCTCTCGCTCGATTTGGTGTCATTTGGGATGACTGACATGCCTTTGCGACGGCTGACTCGGTCTGCAGTAGGCGAAGGACTATCGCCATCGTCGTCGTCATCACTACTTGGTTGCTGTGTTCCACTCTCTGCCGGCAAGCATCGAGACCGTTTCGAAGAGACAATCAGTATGGCCTGACGCCGCTCGTATTCTGTGTCACCCTAACAACATCGAGCCTCTGAGGACCCCAGCTACCTTTTACTTCGTGTTCCGACTGTCCCTCAACCGTGCTGGGTATACTATCTCACCCATGTGTCATTGGAGAGAATCCTCAGTTGCAAGACTTTAGTGGACAGTTCATTATATACAATAGAGTCAGACAAAGTAATGGGAAGTCCATTGTGACCTGTCTGCTCGACTTGTCGTCAAACGCTGTACCGAGTCGGTCTGCAGTCGTGCAAGCAGACGTTTCACCAACCAACCAGGGCTGCCAAACAGGTTCTACTTGGCGCCAGTGCTGTATCACGTGAGAGGCCTGTTGCTGCCTTGGGCTGCATTTCCCTCCTGCCAGCCTCCCACTTGATCGGTTCGCGATCAGACGGATCCACCACGATTAAGTTCAAAGCACCGTGACGACCCGCACCGTCAGACAGCAAATCTACATGGATACCAAAAATGAAGAGGCAAGAATATTGGTGAAACAATATCTTGAATCAAGTGGGGCAGGAAAGTGGTTGCTCATCATCGATAACATCGACAAAAAGACCCAGTTAGCGACAATCAAAGACTACCTAGGTAGTCGCAGGGTAGTATGTATCGAAGCTGGAAGAAGACGTTCTGGTGAAAACAATGGGGCTAGCATGGGGCCGAGTCAACTTTGGTGTCGCGTTCTGAAACCCCGCATGATTGCCCCGCTAGTTACAGGTCCACAACAGCTGCCATCAGGTGGCATGCTGTCAGGATCTTGGCAAACACGTGATCAGTCGCGTCTGTCCTTTGTTTACATTCCCACGCCACGTTCAACCTCGGGAATTCTCCCTCTTCGACCCTTTCATCCTACGAAAAACAAAAAGGCCACAACATGACTCTAAGTGAGGAGCAGATCAGAGTCATTGAGAACTGTCCGCTCCAAGACTCGCTAAGTCGTTTTTCAGCCAACTTATGCGATCTGAAGGCATCCGATGAATCCTGGCGTTCCGAGATCGCAAGTCTCCTGCTAGCTTTAGTTGGCTCTGCCGCAGCATTCAATCTTCCCGCTCCGAACGGCAATGGTAATGTGGCCCAAAACCTCTTAAACATACGACAGCAGTCTCGAATAGGTGCACTCCAGTTCGCACAGTTCCGCCCGCTTGTGGACGTTATTATCGCCAACTCTCCCGATATCGACATCTGGGCCGCCGTCTTTAATCTCATCGCCGACGTCAACCCTTTAACGCCTCCAACCTCCAACATCGCCCCGACATTCGGAGGAACGCCCATAAAGACCAGCTCGGGTCGACTTGCCGACAGCGAAACGCGCGAAATCGTCGAAGGAGAGCTTTTCGAGGAGATAAAAAACTGCACCTTCCGCAATGTGGGTGGCTTCTGGGACAAGTTCTTCGACCCCAAGAGCTGGCGCAAAGAACAAAAGGCGATGCTTAAGGGGTTATTGACAGCGCACGACGGAAAGAGATGGACGGATTTCCCAACCATACCCGACGAAAAGCCGGTCTGGGACTGGCTTCGCTCCCTGGAAGAGCATTACTTGGACAATGCGCCGTACAAGTTGCACACCACCAGAACCGCCAATCAGTTTAAGGAACGGAAAGGTCAGATGGATCTCTTTTTGCAGAAGCCAACCAAGGAATTACGGAAACCAGCTACGGAAACCGGCGATACCTTTTGGTATAAAGACGTTCTTGTCATTGGGGAGCAGAAGAAGTCATTCAACACAAGCAGGTTCAAGGCCGATCTCCTCCAGCTCACTCGTTATGTGCGAGGTGTCTTCGCTGATCAGCCGACGCGCCGATTTGTCCACGCCTTCTCCTTTTGTGCTTCCAAAATAGAGCTTTGGATATTCGATCGGTCAGGAGCGTACAGCTCGGGTCTATTCGACATTCACGACGAGCCGGATAAGTTTGCGCGCGCTCTTGTTGGCTACGCTACGATGGATGACGACTTGATGGGTCTAGACACATTCATTGAGCGAAGGGATGAGCATCGCTATGTCACACTAGATGATGCAAATGGCAAGGAAACAAGGGTCAGGCTGGACAAGGCGATGGTCAGGCAGAAGGCCATCGTTTGTCGCGGGACGACGTGCTACGAGACCCAGAACAGCCACGTTGCCAAATTCTCATGGGCATCGGATAAGCGGAAGGCGGAGGTGGAACAATTGAACCTGGCACAAACAATGGGTGTTGAAGGGGTAGCCAGAGTCGTGGCACATCGTCGTGTCACTTCTATTGCAGAGATGCGGGAGGGGCTGCTGTTCTCAAAGGCTCACCGTTTTCGGGGTGAAGACGTTCACTTTGACGATCCACCATTAGCCACAGCAAGCACGAACACGTCGAGCAAGCGCAAGTCATCGTCCGACCATACCCCCGATGACGTGTCTGGATCCAAGAGGCGGCGGTCCAACAGTCAGAAGTCGAAGCTGGCTACCGAGTTGAATGATCAGCTGTCGATTGGCAAGACTAAGCCGAGCCTGTATACACCTGGCGAGGACCTGTGGGAGAATAGGATCTACTCCTGCCTCGTTGTCTCGCCAGCTGGCCGTGTCATCGGCGAGTATAGGACCATCAGGGAACTGCTGGAGTCTGAACGAGATGCGATCAAAGCACATAGGTCTCTGTACGTCAAAGGCAAGATCCTCCACCGCGACATATCCTCAAACAACATTATTATCACGAATCCTGAAATGGCAGATGGTTTTAAGGGTATGCTCATCGACCTTGACTTGGCCAAAGTGAGAGACAGCGGCCCCAGTGGGGCACGGCACCAGACCGGCACGATGCAGTTCATGGCGGTGGAGGTGCTGCGCAAGACTGATCATACCTACCGCCACGACCTTGAGTCGTTCTTCTACGTCTTGCTCTGGATGTGCGCGCGTCAATCATGGAATAATGGGTTTGGTGGTGTAGAAAAGCCACCTAAAGAGAGTCTCCTTCGGAAATGGGAGATTGGTAGATTTCAAGACATAGCGGATGCTAAGGAAGGTCATATGACTGTAAACAGTCTCGAGAGGATAATGAGCGAGTTTCCGGAGTCATTGAATGTTGTCAAGACGCTTTGCCTGCGGATCAGGAAGATCCTCTTCCCTTTAGACAAGGACGAAAGAATGAGCTTTGGAACTCCTGCAGGAGACCCAGACCAACTTTACGGGCCCATCATAGCTGCCTACGATGAAGCTATCGGCAAGCTTTAGCTAAAATAGAGACAATTCAAACGATATGAGAATTGTGTTGCCATATAGAGCGACGCAGGCGGCCAAGTTCAGTAGAAGCTGCTCATTGCGACTTGCAGGAAGCCCTTGATGTATTCAACGTCATCCCGCAAGTGATCTCCTAGTCGTATGGATTCCCTATTGAACGGGAGGTCTTTTGGTAGGCATTAGCTTCGCGCTCTGCGATTACGACCATCTCTTGAAGTGTGGGTGTGACTGAGACTTCGATGTCTTCCGACACATCAAGAATGGCGAAGGATACGGGTGCTGTCGTGGTCCATGTTTGCGATGCACAAGAGGCCAACTTGTTGGAAAGCGTTCCCTTTTAAATACAGTGACACGCTCGGTGCGAATTACGCGGTGCACAAGACGAAAACGGCCAGTAAGGAAACTAAAATAGTTGCACCTGTGTTAACTAACTATTCCAGAAATCATGGCAAGCCGATTCCGTACATAATGGCTCAGGTTCTTCGTAAACTTCAGCTTGCTGGGCCTTCCTGCTTCTTGCCACGGGTGGTTCATGATCTTGATCATCTTCCCGATCTTTGGCATTCTTCTTCTTGTTGTTGCTGGGTTTGACTTCCTTAACCGAAGGCTGGTCCCGGAGGGATTGCCGACTTCCTGGCGGGCTCCTATGGTGTTGTTGTCGGGTGCAGGGGAAACAGATGTACATTAGTAATGCGTTGCCTTCTGATCAGGCTATAAAAGCCTACCTTCCACTCATTTAGACACACTCTTTTAGAAAATCAACTTATTCTTCTCTTGTCTCTGATAAACGTATATTTTGGATAACCGGTATTCTTTGAATCCTTTCCACCACGTCTTTACTCTTGCCGTGCCTCCTTTCTGTTCCTCTTTATTCCTCTCTTCGCGTTAGAGCTCCCCCTTCTCTGGCTTCTGGCTGGGATGGGGTCTAGCAGAACGACCTGCTTTGCACTCTTGCTTGGGTGTGTGTGCTGGCCCGTTTTCAGTGTCCTATCATTTGAAGCATTTCTCGTTCCCTTCATTGCTCTTGGCTCTTCTCTCACAATTGGTTGCATGGCAAACTTTCTTCGTTGATTGTTGGTTCGTGCCATGGTTGCATGGTCGCAGAATATGATGACTCAAGAGGGAATGTGGTATTGAAAATTATCGGGGATCGTGCTGCATAAATGGGACTCGTCCTCTCCGTTTCTTCCTCAGAATCTCCTGAACATCATAGTCCTGATCAGGTCCGGGCTGCAAAGCGGCAGGCTGTACATCGTCTTGCTGCTGCGAGGGGAAGGGGTCTTCCCCAACGTGCTTGAGGAGGGAGACATAGAAGACGTTGTGTATCCCCGGTGGTGTATCCAAACGACAGGAGTAGGATCCAACTGTCGAGTGGATGTCACGGCCAGCACGAGATGCAGCATGGGAGCTGGGTCTATTGGCGCTATCAACGAATATTCTAAGCTGAGGAGAGAAGAAAGGGGAGAGCGAAGCTCTGGCGGTCTCTGGCTCGCGAAGTCTTGACGCGACTGTGGGGCTAAGGGTTAGGGTCCTTGTGACGGCCAGGTGGCTTGCCTACCTTGGCTGCCGTCACAGTGGACGCGTTGATTCTATACTTGTACTGTGTGGAATAAATTAATATATTAGTTCTTAAAGAACCTATTTTAAGGCTTAAGCTAATAAAAATAAATACTATAGTTAATGTGATGGGCCTGGGGGAGTGGATTCTTTTATAGTTAATTTACCTCTATTCTTCTAATAAATTCTACACTATTGTCTGCTCCTATAATCATATTCTAAACACAAACAGAATGAGGCGGCTAACGTCATTGAGTATTCTAGAACTTACCACACATCACCTACTTATACTACTACCTGACACTAATACGATTACAGCTTTGGTATAGGGCTTCTAGATTGATCGTGGAGCATGCAAAACTTTGGTCATCTAACTTATTACAGGTCAGACGCTGTTGCAGTAGTCAGTTCTGACTTTTGAACCCTTGGTGTCGGAATAGAAAGAAGAATCTAGGTCGTACGAGGGGCTTTGAAGGTTGAAATTAGTAAGCTTTAATTTAGTAAGCTTTAACTTTATTTATCTAATGTATCGCGTTAGCTTGGCTAATCAACGGTTATAGTCAACTTGGAGCTTATTGTGGTGTACACGGTGCCTAAGGTTAGTAAAAGAACACTGTGTGGGCACACTTGGAAAGTTGAAGGGTATTAGAAAAGAGGAAGCTATTTTTGCTCCACACTGTACTTTCCTTCCAACCCTTCGTTACGATTGACAGGACGGGGGAAATCGCGGGTGCGGAGTGAAGGCTGCTCCTAATCCCTTCCCCTTTTTGTTCTCATCTCGATCTAAATACCTAAGCCTGGGCGGGTGGGCTGATCCTGCGTGTTCGCAAGAGCTATGGCTTCCTCCGTCCTTGTTCTCGACATATGTGCCGCCCGGTAATCTGCTCCCCCCACCAAACCTATCGTCAACAGCGCGCGGCGACGAGCTGCCTCCATACTCAAATCTCGCGTCAAGTCCCCCGCCGCCACCACTCTCACCCCCGCCCATTGCCAACAAGAAGCGCAGGCAAGCACGCACGCCCTCGCTATCGCCATCAAGTTCTACCCCAAACTACCGCACATGGAAACATCTCGACCTGGCCTGTGGAGAGCGTGAGAAGATGATGTGTGAACTGCTACGGCGTATGGCCAAGAAGGAGAAGAGCATAACAGACTTGATGAATAATATGGAAGCAAAAGAGGCGGTCGTGGATGAAAAGATCACCAGCCTAACATTACTGCTAGCACAGGTGCAGGAAAAGGAGGCAGCCTTGCGTGAGGCTGGTGGTATGCAGTCGGTGGACCAAGGACGGGGGCGTGTGCAAGAGCCTGGGGCCTCCGAGGACGCTTCAACTGCATCCCCCACTCCCTCTGGAGGCCTGGTTTCGACTGCGTCTGTGTCCTCAAATATCTCGGACCGCGTTCAGACCCATGTGGCCGCACAGATTGATCGGCTACGCGAGGAGATCGCCTGCGAGTACGCTACTAGCGATGAAGTCGATCTTTTGTTGAGCGGGTACGTGGATGATGATCAAATGTTTGAAGCGATTCGCGATGCTGTCGACGAGGCGATGGCAGGGATAAGGGCGCGGATGATGGAGGCTTTGGAATAGAGATGATAATTATATCTCATCTCGATACTGTGGCAATGAATGGGGGTTGCCTAGTGGAAAAGGGCGCCTCATATATATCCAAGGGTGCCTTGACCCCTTCTGCAGTCCTGCCCACCTTGAACAAATGACACATTGATAATAAAGTTTCCTAGAAGTGAATCGAACGCCCGCATGGCCATCCTTATCCCCTTGGGCATCTTCACACGGCTTCGAGCTTATCCGCGTTCTGGTCGCCGAGAACGTGTATTTGCCGTGCCACAGTGGTTGTCGATGAGGGTAGGACAGGCTCTCCATTGTCGCGTCGCTCATCATAGTTGATGGAGCGGAAGATGTGCAACGGGTCCACTTGTACGAGACCGGCACCATATGCGGGACCAGCTCGAGAAGGAGCAAATAACCAGGACACACAAGAAGAAGAATCAAGAAGAAGGCCAACGAGAAGGTCATGGTGAACAAGACTAGTAACCCTAATCAACCTGTTGGTGATCATCCCCTCGAACTCGAACTCGAACTCGAACATCTTGACCTCCTTCACCAGCTTGGTGAGTATCGACTCGATGAAGACCATGCTTGGGCTCGGGAGCGTTATCAACTGCACGTTTCTATACCAAGATCAGGTCGGCGGACTATATCGTCATCGACGTCCCCAAGTCAACGACGCCGACATCCACGAGATGAAAAAGCCCGACGTGGTCGTGGCCGAGATGCTCGTGGACGGGTCTACGGTGAATGGGGACCTTGGCTATCAACGGGACCAGGTTGGTGATGATGGAAAGTCGAATCTGATTTGCAGGAAGAGGCGGACGACGCTCCCAACGCCTATCGAGTTGGCGGTGGCGAGCCACGGCACGAAGGTCGTCACGGTCGTGAAGCCCAGGTTAATCTTAGCTATTGTATTAGTGCGACCGCTCTAAGAATGAATGAGTAGAATCTCGCGTTTACGACCTGCTTCGATCCACCGCTCCGTTCGCGCCTTATCAATCTCCACCGCCGTTGCTGGACAGATCTCGATGTCCTCATTTTCGTCCACAAGTTAGATAGAATCCTTCGAAATTACTTGTGCCAACATGTATATTGCTTCTGCTAACTACATGTATATGGCAGCGAGTCAAAGTCCAACACTGAAGTTTATTAACTTATCCATGGAGCGCTTACTTGCCGGGGGGCCTCAAGGCGTCGTTTCTGTGGTATAACAGCGGGACGCCCGGTATCGAGGCGTCGTTTCTGTGGAACAACAGTAGGACACCCTGTATGGCCCCCTTGTTTGGCCAAGTGCGCCACCAGTTCTGCAGACTTCCAAGTAAGGGCGCCATAGGCCTTTGCGACATCGTTGTTCGCGTTCGAGGCAGTCTCGCAAGCCTCGGTGACAGCTTGGAACAGCCTCAACGCTGTAGGGTCGTCATGTCGTACTGGAGAGTCGGCTCGAACCACTTCCTCCACTTCCTCCGTTTCCTCGTCGTCCTCGTCCTCCACATCCTTCTCCACCTGCTCCAGTGTCTCCCTGTTGCGTGTATGGCCTCTTTCATGGGTGTCAGTCGCTCCCTGCATGCCTGGCGACCTCCGAACCCCTTCCCTCACGGTCTTGGCCACGAGGAGCTCCAGGTGTGATAGATCCCAAGGATGGTCCACCACCTGGCCCACCTTCAGGCCGGTCTTCTCCATCAGCCACCCTAATAAATAATGGTCTCCCCCCTTTTCGACGAGTCCCAGCAGGCGTAGCGAGCGCATAAGTCGGATGTATGAGTTCTGTGTCCTGCTTCGGTCCCATACCCGCTTGAGATTGGCCTTGCTTGCAAACTGTCTGTCCTTGGCGGAGACGTAACGAGGCTTTGTGTCGGCATCGCTGTCAAAGAGGCTCATCGCAAATTGCCCCAGGCGTACCATTTGATCCTCGTCCTTCCCCTGCATCCATTTCGCTGTGACGACTTTCAGCTCGTGGAATCCCCAAATACTCCTCGTCGCCTGGCATTCCAGTTTAGAGGGGTTGAAATCCTGAATAACATCAAATATCGGCTTGTTTCTTTCATACACGAATGCTATAAGCAGGCTCTTGGGGTCTGTTGCACTTATGCCGGTCCCGAGGAATTCAAGAGCCCTCAAAATTCCCATGTACGAGTCCAGTGTGGAAGGAGCTTGTCGGCCCATAGTCAAGCTGTACACAAGGTCGACATGGTCTCTTGTCGTCTGCTTGAGCTTGTAGAAGCTTTCGAGCAAGGCTTCAGTATAGGTTCTGTAGTTCTCAACTCTGTCCCTTTTGGCATTCATGGCGGAGCACATAGTGGACTGGTTGCAAACGATGTGCGAAGCGTCGTGGTTTCTGTGAGTAAAGAATGGTGTGAATGGGAGTTTTGTCCTAACATGACCATGGACTGGGACTTTACGGCTTTATATAGACACTGGAGCTGTCTCGTTGAATGGGGTCCATGGTCGACCAACAGATTGTGGTTAGCCTCGTTGCAAGCCGCGATCGACGTGCCAGCACATCGCATCGGTTGAGGCCCATGGCCTGCGAGTACTTTTTCCACTTGGAAAGATGACAGAGGTCTTCGACCAACTGTGAGGGATCAGGCCGACGCGCCTTGCGTAGGCCCCCAATGGTAAACTTCCATTGACCGTCGGGTGCCATTGCTCAAGGCCCAAGCGACCCGGTACCGTGAGTGTGCGTCCGTGATACTGGTGCCTTGACGCCTGCGCAGTTGCAGTAGGATTGCACCCTTCATGAATCCTTTCGGCAACCACGCTTGCCCACCGCGTAGGAGACCAAGCGGCCGCCACTTTCATGGCGCCTGTGATGGCCTTGAGCGCCCAATGAACAAGAAAGGACGGAGGGCGATGAGCAGCCCCAACCTGACGCTCTCAGCTTCCAAGAATCTGGCAAAGGATTGGATGGACTGCCGGCCTTGTATCACCAACCATGATCAGTTGGCCAAGGTGACCCGAAGCTTGATGTCATGCACGTCCCATAGCTTCCCCCTTCCTTTTCTACCTAGCAGACAACTTCTGCTTTCGCCACTGCTGTGCCACGGCGCTCGCGCTGCGGCCCAAATCAGCCCCTATCCGACCATCCTTCCACCCCTTCTGCTTCAGCTGGGCAAGTCGACGCCGTTCCCTCGATGACCACTGGCGAAGACGATGCCCACTCCTCTTCCGACGTGCTGGGTTCCTCCTGCCACCGCTGCCACTGCCGCTGCCACTGCCGCTGTCGCTTCCGCCACCGCTGCCGCTGCTTTCATCGCCCTCATCCTGACCCTCGTCCTCTTCCTCATTCTCCCCATCGTCATCCTTATCGCCATCGCTGTCCAGTGTAGCAAAGTCAATGGGGAAGTCAAGGAGAGCCTTAGACAGGGAAGCCTTAGGCAGGGAAAGTTTTGTTGCTGTGGATGTCTTTGGTTTTCGGTGTTTCCTGTCATGCGTCTTTGGATGGCGCGTTTGGGGCACATTCTGTATAGTACTTATACGCATAAGATGCTCTGCAGCGTGGACCACGGCCTGCAAGCGTTTTATCGCCTTTGTCATTGCCTTTGTGATTTGTGAGAGATCCTGGGAAGAAACATCTGGCTGCGTGACCGGCGATCTCCGTGACTTTGATCGTAATTCGATTCGGCGGCACTCCTTGCTGCTGGGGATGTTTTCGATGCCGCTACCAGCGTGCTCATCGACGTCTCCCGAGCCATGATCGTCGGAAATGTGCTCGGTATTGATATGTTTAGCACTGGCATTTTCCGCCTTCTGGCCTCCTCTGTCGGAGCCAGGGCTGGCAGAAAAGTCGCCATCCTCATCCATACCGTTTTGGATAATGACAGCGTCATCGGTGCCGGCCTCACCTTCGGCAGAACCGTCAGAGTTGCTGACGATGACTGGCGAGGTCACGAGCTTCAGAGTATGGCCACTCTCAAGTAAACGACAGCTTGAGCAGAAGTTTGTGTCCGGACAATCCTGGCATTCATAGCGTAGGTCGAACAGCCTGGTTTGGCAAACCTTGCAGAGGGGTATTCGAAGCACCGTACTGAGCATCTGGCGTGCTTCCTCGTCATCGACCTCCCCGAGATTCTGCCCCAGGGTATCCTCGTCCGCCTTGTCGTCAGCCTTGTCATAACTTAGCGCCAGCTGCTTGTGATTGTTGTACTGCTGCTGATCTGGGATGTTTGTTGTAATCAAGGGCTCTACCATTTTGAATGTGTGCCCTGGATGTAAGATCGCCGAGTTGATGGAGCAACTAAGGCAGAAATAGACGTCTGGACATATCTGGCACTGCTGCCTTGGCTGGTCATCGACAACGCCTGAGCAGAGCCTGCAGGTGTACCCCTTGTCTGGGCCCGATAAATCAGACATGAAGGCACTCAACCCGCCAGGTCCGGCCATGTCTAGGATTGTGCTCGCCCCTTCTACTCCAGGCTCACTTGTCCTCGCGCGTTTGGAAGGCTTGTGCGCAGTTCTGCAGACAGAGCCACCTGCAGATGTGTCCGCCCCGTGGCTTGCCCTTCGTTTTGCAGGTATTGCTAGGGGGACAAGTCGGAGACTGCGCGTTGTCCAGGGCTGAGACCTGGGGTCTTGGAGAACCAGCGGGCTGTTCGGCGGGCTCGGTGGAATGGATGCTGTGCCCCCAGCAGCGGAGGCCGCCAAAGTGGACAGCCCTGCCCTAGATGAGGCCTGTATCGTGGAGGCTGCTGTTGTGAGGAGGGGTGAGGTTTGTCCAGGCATGCTCTCAGCCAGGCGCGCGGTGGCGGGTGCTACTGACGGCAAGGTGCTTGGGAGCCCTGGGATTGACTTGGACGGTGGGCCGGCGCTACCTGGGCGCTCAGGTCTTCTCTGCCGCGGCCGTCGTTGGCGAAGCACTTGGGCAAATGAGGACGGGTCATGATTCCTGCTGCTTGTAAACATAATGCCCGGCACCGTTCTGTTGATGATGTTTCTGGTTGGTGATAATGAGCAACTGTTGCCGAGCAGAGCAAAGCCGCGATTAAACTTAGCAGGAAGGCGTCCCCAAATATATTTGAGGCGTCAAGGCGCTGCCAGCTTTGACGGGCACCAGGGGCGGGGGCGGGGGAGACATTGTGCTCATTGGAATGGTACTTTCAATCACTGGACAGTATGCGGCGATGGTACCTAGGCTAGTCTTGGCAGTGTGGCTAGGGCCGGGATGGAGCACCCTCAACAGGGTAACTTGCTTTTTCCACATTAGGAAGCTAGCCCGAGGCACCTGAAGGAATTACTATACAGATACAACAAGGTTGACTGCTTGCACGCACAAACATTCTTTGCTGGGAACTCCCCACCAAGCAACCCCGCATAGATCGATACCTTAATCTTAAGGCACCAAAGTTTCTTTTAGCTTAAAACTACATGTTTCCCATCAGAGGACACACCCCGCCATTCCCCCTTTCCCCCCAGCTCCAGGCTATAGCCCGCCGAATCTTTGTAAAATACTCTTCTCAATCAATACCAGGCGATCCGAGAAAGAGAGATCAAGAGATGGCCAAGATTATCTACATACATAAATGGGGACGGGACTTCGATACATCCGCTGATTCCCTTCTTTCCTTGGGTCAATACAAGATCAATGGCTCACAATACTACTTTATGCTAGACAATAATTTACCAGAGTCTGCAGATCCGGATATTACAGTATATCGATAGGACAGAAATCAACTATAAGTTCTGGGTATGTAGAGGGCGGCAATAATCGCTAATTTTTTAATGTTGGGAAGTCTTAGAAACCAAAGGCCTGTCTATCCCGCTCTTATCGCGTATCTAAGGACAGTTCCCTTCCAGCAACCAAGTTTAAATAATATTGGACTCTCTGATGACAAGTTTCGTACTATTCACGGCGAGGAAGAATTTAGAAACCTTCTCCAGCAGAGAATTAAACAGAAGAGGAGATAGGGTTACAGGTTGCTTCCGGTAGAAGAGGAATTTCTCAAGCAACACCCGGAGCTTACCAGGCAGGCGTAATTTCTTTCTTGCAAGTAGTCGCTTAAGATCGTTATAGTTGGTCATTTAGTTCTGGTATAGTTAATAACGGGAAAATACCGTGCGTCTAAAGACTGTATGTACAGTCTAAACCTTGCAAGCTATTGTTCCCGTGATCTTATGCTCCTCTCAACAGCATCCGGCAGTCACAGACTCGAAAGTGGTGGAGTGAAACTTCACGCGGAAAACCCGATAAGCATGGCAATATTCTGGCCGGAGATCCGACTTGGGCTCTTGACTCGGAAATGGATTTAGCTTGCATTTTTTCTTGGACCTTCCCGATTGCAATGGGACGCTGTCGACGCTCAGATCGTGACCATCGGCGCATGGGAGACCCGCGCGAGCCGCAGGTGGTCTGTAACCGGAGCCGGGGGTTCTTAAGCGTTTCACTGACACATAACCCCACCCTTCTTTAGACACCTAGACCTTCGTGTTCGTGGTGGCCGGAGCGAACTGCACTTGTGTTTCGGGGCGTGCCACTCTGAGCACGGGTACTTGCACCGACTTTGTTATCCCTTCTCCTTCTCCCGGAGGATCCCTCATGCACCCCTCTGGCGGTCTCTGGCCGGTGGGTTGGTCGGAGCGCTCGCTGCGCGCCCTCCGGGGCCGTCCCGGTACTCAATAAGTCTCGGCCGACCTTGTCGCATGGTAACAGACCGTGAGGTCTGGGTTCTGGGTTTGGCGGGACTGTATACTTGCATTGTGGGAGGATGCCGATTAGGTATGACGGTGATCCTCCTTGGCTCTAGAGAGTACGCCGGCCCAAGCCTCCATAGATACGGCGTTGGAGGCCTATACTTGGAGCTTCGGCTTCCCTTTGTGCCCAGCTGAAACTCACTTTGCGTAGATATTCGCTTTGCTGACACGTCTTTGGACTTTGCACGAGACCATGCCTTCGGTTTGAAGGCAGCCTCTCCTGTCAACTATGTCAAGGATGCAACGTTATGTGGGAGTCTATTTGACCCTAGTGATACTAGTGGAATGGTGTCTGGAGTGGATTCCCACTTTTTTGTTGATCACGATGAACCTCTCGAGGCACTTGCATGGTTTCAGGAAGATGGCAGCTGGCCCCTTGGAGACTTACGCGATGGGTGTGAGACTGTGAGTTTCTGTTCTTACTCGATAGGTCGCGGCGAAATGGAGATGCCTCGGGTTAGGGTTTCAAGGCAGGGTGATTTGAATCTAGGAATTTAAAAACTGGAATAAGGAAGTCTGGGCTGATCTTGCGGGCCGCTTATGCTTCCAGAGACTATAAGTATCAAGTCTTTTCCAATACTTCCCAATCTCCAAAACCATATTACACTATCCTTAAAAACTGACCTCAAAAACAATCTCAACCCTCAAACATGTCAGCTGTAGCTTCCCAGGACCAAGCAGTCGAGCTGATCCGGTGCCTCCGGTATTGGCGTTACCGAAGCGATCTTGAAACTGGCCCATGTATGACAGAGCGAAACATACTCACCTCAGAGGATATAACTGGGATCAAAGATCCAGTTTTCCTAATGGCAACTGAGGATGTTTCCAAAGCCGTTCGCAGCCTGCTGCGGCGTAATAGATCATGGTTTGATAGGGTTGATCAACAGCTTCAATTGATGTTACAGCTGTGGCATATCATTATCCAACAAAAGAAGCGGTTTGACGACTTGAACGGAGCGGTAGCATTCTCGGCCCATCGTGAGTTCCTGGAGGCTATACTCCTGGCGGGCCGATTTATTCCAGCCAGAGCGAGCCTGGTCCCCGACCATCCCCGGAAGGATGAGAAGCGTGAGGGTGGGAAGAGTGCTTCAGCGCATCCACTTCTCGTTGTAGAGCCGCAGAAGAAGAAGTAGACCATACAGAAAGAGCGGCAATATTCAACTCACAGGACTGCAATTATTTCTTTCATTTTGCGCTAGAGTTAAGGATCGGATCCCGCTGGCGGGAGAGCAATTAGTTACTGTCAGTCTCTATCGAATGGTATTAGTTAAATTATTTGTTTTGCTTGCTTAGTTTACTTAAAATGAGAATTCTGCTTCTGTCTTATAAATTTCTATGTTATATGAGTATAATCTTTAATGAGAGTGTGAGTGGTGTGTGCTTAGTTATCTTAGGGCATAGACTTGATGTTTTCCAGCGGCTGAGTAAGCCTAGCTATCGCCTAAAGCCCACTTGTGCCGCGCCGGCGTTGGGAGCCCTGTCACCCCTCAAGTCAGTGCCCCCACTCACGCGTTAAACACCGACGAGCGCTTCACAGTAGTCGGTGCGGTCTTGCGCGATGTGAATTGAGCGACCCAAGGTCTTCTTTGAGGACGGCGTGGCAAAAATACCAAATGCCTCGCTACAACTACCCTTCCCCTGACACGGTTGCTTCCTCCGACTGTGGCAACGGCCCGTCACCGGACTCGAGCACCTGCGAAAAGAAGAAGTTGAGTTTAAAGCGCTGTACTCCCCGCCTGGCGTCGGGGTCCCGGCCAAGGGCGCGGTCGAGCGCGTCGACGAGCCGGCCGAGGACGTGGAAGCAGTTGACGCCCAGGTACAACGGGCAGTTGGCATCGTGCGGGCGAGGTGCGAGGGCCGATTGGAGCAGGACGGCTGGATCGAGCTCGACTTCAACCCATCCCAGTACCGACAGTTCTGCAGACTCGAGAGCGAAAACATCGACAATGCCCGCCACGACTACGACCCTTATCGCTGTATCCTCGCCTTTCGGGGCTCAAGATTTGCACCAGATTATGAGAAGGCTAGCCTAAGAAAGAAAAGGAGGAAGGAGGAAGCAGAGAAGGGCTTCTAGGCTGCAGGTGTAGGGCAGGAGGGCCTTATCGATAAGGGGCCCAGGGGCCCACAGGGCCCAACCGCACTAGCCCCTGCACTCAGCCCTAGCTGTGGTAAGAAGGAAAGTTGGTGGTGATCATGTGGCATGTTGAGGGGGGTAACAAGCCGCCTCTCTGGGTGGGCCGGCCTCAACCCCGCAGCTTTGGATCAGGTCGCAAGGGATGAGGTCCACGAGGCAAGGGTGACAGGATTTATTTATAGATTCTTCGAGGATCCTCGTGGATCTTCAGCTCCAAGTCCTGGTCTTAGCTACCGATACGGCTTGAAGACGCATCAACGGATGATTATTGGAAAACGAGGTTCCCGTCTGGTACAATATAGCGGCCACAGCCACATCATGGACAGTACTTGGTTGGCGATAGTTACAATGGCACTGATGGCACCGTTGCTAACGATGTTGTGGTCAAATTGGTGACGAATCCACGTTTTGGTGGGGAATTTGATGTGGTGCTGGATTAGCTGACAACCGACTGTGGAGGGGTTGGGGCGGAGGTAAGGCGCATAGGCGCCCATTCAATCATCCTACCTGCGCCTGTGCCATGCATTCATGCCGAATTCAACTTAGCGGGCGATCATCCCACCATTATAAATTCCGGAACCTGTTCCCAACTCTACCTCTTCCTTTTCTCTACCTCTTCTCTACCTCTTCTTCTCTTCTTCATAGCACCTATGGATATTATTGATATTAACATTATCAAGTCAACGAAGTGCTGCATTTGCATGCGTTCTTTTGATTGCGAATCTCCCGCACTCAAACAAGAAGCAATACGTGTCGTTTTCAAATACAACTGTGGCTACAGTGTTTCCAAACACGGTCATTCATACTCCCTCCTTTCATACTCACGCCATTCATACTACCGCCATCAACGCCTCCATTTCAGAGTGACGGTTCAACCCGAGAAGTTTTGGTTTAGTGGTTTCGATGGTATTGGTCTACACTCAATATGCTTCACGAAGGTTGTCGAAGAATTAGGCCATGAACCGCAGGCTGAGCTACTGTGGAAAGCTTGTGTTCATACTTGCAAGAACAAGGACATTTACAACGAAAGTGGTTTTGTGCAAGTAACTACTAGAATAGGACCAGAAGACCTGCTTTACTATGGCAAGGGGTTAGCTGGTCATATCAAAAGGTTAGAGAAAAAGGTGCATGAGAGAGCAGAGGAAACAGCGGAGGAGATAGCGGAGGAGACAGCGGAGAAAACAGCGGAGGAAAACGGAAAGGCTCACCGCTACGATCTTAGAAGCAAAAGGCAAAATGCTTAATTGGTTAATAGATAAACAGTCGTGAAGACATCCACTTAGGCAGCCACCCAAATACCCAGCTGCACAGCATGTCCAGAACCGCGAGCTCCTTTAACGGCAAGTAGGTTATGCCCTGCCGTCAGAGACGGTCCTTCGAAGCGGTGCTTCCTCCGGGATGTCAAAGCAACCACAAAGTCAATTTAGCGCTGTGGCTTCGCACGTTGGACATGCTGATATTGCTTAGGGCTCTTAAGCTCTCGTATCGATGTGCCCGCAATCCCTGCAGATATCACGGGTTCATAGCGAGCGCGGACCTTCGTGATCTCGTCGATGTCCGGAATATCCCCCCTGCAGCACTCCTTTTGCTCCGCTGGAGCTAGACGCCCGGCCGTCATCCCCCAAGAAACGCTTGGTGCCTCAGGCTAATGCTACTCGTCCGACCTCCGTCCGCCGCCAACTGGGCATCTGCGTTAGGGGACCAAGCAGCCCTGAACACAAAAGCCCCTCTTCGAAAAGCGCGAGGAGTACCCGTCTCGAGTGGGGGCAGCGTGCAACTCCTTCTTCGCAACGTCCGACTGTCAAGCAGGTGAAGGTACCCCAGCCCGAACCAGCAGACAGCGGAAGCCCCACGAATCCCTTTATAAGACCACGGGACCCAGGAATATAGCACAACCCAAGGGTGGAAGGCAGGGACAGCTCTTACATGCTGGATATTGGATGAGCTAGTAGTGTCGCTTATGCTCAGACATAGGGCTTGAAGTTTTCACAACATATTGGTATACCAGACCTCGGCGTCAGCCGGTGATTCATAATCCATAAGTACATGACCTATGTTGGCTTCATCCATGCCATCCACACTCCATCTTACTGGTCCACCAACCTGGGCCTTTCCCCTTTAATAACCACTGCTTTGCTCCATGGGCCCATCTCATTGGGTGCGTGAACCCTGTGTTTCGGACCCGGGGGCAGCGGCATCGGCATCGGCATCAGTTTCAATGTCGAGAGCAGGGCCAGAATTCGGTGGTGGAGTCACGGCGGGACTCGAGGTTGCAATCCCATCGGGCCAGTAATGCAGCACTTTAGGTTCCGGTAGGTTTATGTATTGGATTTGATAACTGCCCCCAGTTCCGAGGCGGACTATAAGACAGCAGTGAGGCATTTCTATCAGGCGTACGTCCGCATATATCATAGACCAACAAGTATTGTAAGGAGGCACGAGGTGAACTGTGAGAAGAAATTCCGGAAACTCGAGAGCATGGACAAATCGTGGCTCCGAAGAGCCGCATTGCGAAGTCCAGATGCCAGCAAAACCTTGTGAGTTGGTCGTTGCTCTCAAGGTCGGTTGATTAGGCGGACGAATTGTGACAGTAATGCTAGCGACTGGGAGGCCTTCGCCGTTGAAAACGCAACAGATAAAGGGTGCCATAGTGAATAGTTTAGATCGAGATTCTTTCGCGATGTCTAAGCTGGAACCCCTTGCCTTTTTGAACCTTGGTTGTCCCGGGTGGCATATCGAATGGTTGGCTTGATTGTGTTGGTTCAAGCGAGGATCCGGGCCGTCCTTATTTTAGGACTCCCGGAAATAGATTGTGCACCCGGCATGCTCTTCCGGGTCCTAACCTGGGCGGAGCCGGGCGCGGGCGGCGCGGGCGGCGCGGGATGCGGCCACTTTCTGTTGGTGCCAAGCTCAGTGTAGTGTTGGTAGGTTTTCAAGCGGGGTTTTCATTCCTTCCTTATTTTCGGCCTTCCGCACACAAGACGCAGTGCTTGGCATATGCCGTTGGGGGTCCAGCTACAACGGTCTGCACGGCACACGATGCCGGGCGTGAGGACCGGCGGAGTGATTGGATCCGCCCGAGTACTCACTCATGCGTCAAGGGAGGTTCAAATTTAGCACGTATCTGATTGAGAACGACTCTGGCTACCTAGCTACGCTTCAACACAGGTCCTCGACTAAATCACTTCCGACAAATCTCCCCTCAGCAGCCTATTCACCGACTTGCTCAAAATCACCCATCTGGGATGCGTGATAAATCTCCGGCAATGGGTAAGTGAGTTGCTGGGATGCGTTAGACGCTGCAGCCTAAAGAAACCATTTCGATACTAACAATCTCACTCAGTGGTGGTGGCCACTTGGGGTTTTTGTCATTGGAAGAGTAAACATAAAACTTGCTGCTCTTATAGACAACGACGAATACCTCAGCGCTGCATAGTAGGTGTAATTCATGTGCTTTTTTGAGTAGGGTACGACGCCGATTCCTGGCTGTACTTTGTTGGGATTTGACTGCTTTGAAAGCTTGGGAGTCCTTCATTATCATGAAAACGTGCTCAGGTGGCCTGCAGCATAAAAGTGGGGAGAGAAAGGGAGGGAGCGAAGTGAATTAGACGATATCACACTGCCTAGCAAAATAACCGCAGCGCTAATAAGAATGTAGTATGATGGGAGTGGCTTTATAGAATTATATACCTACAGAGCAAGACCCTCCTGATGCAGAACAATAATCCTTTCTCCTTGTTTATCGATGGGCCTGGAATCTGGTCCGGAGCAGAGGTCCTGTGATATTTTTATAATGGTCTGGATCTGCGGCTGTGGGTCTAAGAAGGATGCAGCACCGGCTCTAGACGTGGAGGGGGTTTGCGGCACAGCCATAGCACACTGTGTTCCGGAGATGATCCTCCATGGAGGCTTGATGATAACGTAGTATATAGAGGTGAGAATTTTTGATCTTATCTTTCATTCCGGGTGCCCAGCGCTCATCCTCCTTTGAAAATGGACCAACTTTCTCTGCCCCAGGACGACCCATCAATCGCAGAATGGCTTTTGACAACCAACTTCCAAGAGCCAGATGCCTTGGATGGTTTTGACTTTACTGGCATGGAAAACGTTGACTTTCCCTGGCCACAAGAAGCTTCAAACGCCATTGCAACTGAGAACAATACTACGGTGTAAGCTACTAAACGGGTATTTCAAATGTTGACTCTAATACGTATTTCAGGTTGTTACAGAATGTTTCTGATCGATTGAATCGATTAGAAGCTGCAATTATTCGCGTGGAGCAGTCTACCCAGCAGGCAAGTGAGAATATCAGGGTAGTGTCTTCTCAGGTTTACCAAGTGCACGACCTGGTTAGTAGTGTGAGGCAGGGGTTGGCGAATTTCACAAAAACTTTAGCTGAGCTTCTCCGTCCTGTATGGGCACACTTGATTGGGGACACAGACGGACCAGAAATAGAAGCTCTTGTAGTTTAGATGCGCTCTTGTATTATCTCCTCCACAAATAGCCAAATCTGAGCCTCAGAGGTGCATGACTTGAAGCGGCTAGGGGACTTTTCCACTGTTCGCAGGGTGGTTTAAAGGATCTGAGGGCCAAGATGTTGGTAATTATTTTTAGATAGCTCCACAACAGCTGAGCATGGGAACCACTATATATCTAAACTCCTTTGCCCTCTTTTACTGTCTGAATTCTTTTCCGCCTTCAATGCGAGTGAATATGGCACCTTTTACTTGTGGTGTTATTAACGGCTCCGGCCAACCTACACCGGGCGTTCAAATTACCTTTCATCAATTTCAACCGGATGAACCCAGTAAACGATTTCTGGCCACAACTGGTATAGATGGTTATGTAACTTCCTGGCTCAAGAAGGACGGCAAGGCAGAGCGGGGACTTACCTTTGTTGACGAAAAACCACTCCGAGGATTCTTGAGCATTTGTGTCGTTAATGCCCCTTCGCGATCACCTGGGCGCCGAATTTGCATCAACATTGACCTACTCGGCGGAAAGCATCACTGTGTCCTTCTTCGGCTCCACAGCCAGACTGAATATACAGTCCAACAAGACTCGTTCTTGCCCTCCCGCGACCCAGATCTTCACAGATATAACCCGTTTCGTTGGTCGGAGGAGGAGGACAGGAAGCTCTTGGCTTTGAGGTCAGAGGGATTGGCGTCTAAGCAAATAAATGAACAGGGCTTGATTCCGGGCAGAACACCACACGCATTGACATCAAGGTACAAGGTTCTTGTACGGCGTCTAAGAGGGCAACTCAGTACTTGTGCAAAGCAGCAGAGGGGGCTGCTTGGGACGCGGGAAATGCAACAGCGACGTGCTATGAGATAAGGTATTATTATCAAGAATCGTCTTTTGACGTCAAAAACCTTCAATAAATTTCGTCTTCTTCTTGCTCATCCTTCATCTCCCCCTCTTCCTCCTGCTCTCGAATCTGTCCTAGAGAGGACGAGGTTTCCGTACTAAATTCTCCGCTAAACATAGGTCTGTCGAAATTCCTTTGCGGTGCAAGGCTACGGATTACTGGGATAACACCATTTCGTTTCCGTACAACATCATCTTGTTTCCGTACTGGGATAACATCATCTCGTTCCCATAGTGGGATATCGTCATCTGAAATAAAACCATCTAGTTTCTGTTGCTATATTTCAACGGGAAATTAGTATATACGTGCTTATAAGAGAAAATATTATATACCTTTGGCCTCGACATTGATATTGGCAAATTGGGAGAAGTTTGAGTACCCGGTTCTTCTCGCTTCTGGGCTGGCGTAGTTCCTTTTTCGTCTGCTTTGATTCCTTTTTGTTCTGGTGTCTGGTTTGGTACAGGGAAAGCGCTTCTTCGACGTTCATAATCACCAGCCTGTATATGTTAGTTTTAATATTTATATATATAGATACATATATGATGCATTCAAACCTTTTTGATAAGTTTATTCTGGTCTTCTTGACTCAAGGAGCTTGATATTTTTATTTTTCTCTGTGCTTGGCCTGGGGGAGGAGGGGCACTTCTTCGAGGCTCATAATCAGCGCCCTATGTTTATTAGCCTCTTATTCTGGATTAATTCAATGTGATTCAACCTTTTGCGGAAATCCTTCTCGCCTATTACTCATTGATGGCTTGTAATCAGCGACTTCTGGTTGCTTTTGTACTTGTTTTGTATTTGTCGGAGGAATAGGCGAAGCAATTGTTTGAGATTCCTATATATATTAGCATATAAACTCTCTCTGCAAAACTGGAACAAGTTCAAACCTTTGGTAGTTGTGGTTGTAGTTGTGGGTGTGGTTGCTTTTCATCTTGTTTTATGGAGCTAGGTTGGTGAAGATACCCATGTCGTCTTTGATCGCCACCATCCCAGGGAGGGATACTCTGTATATCTAGTTCCTCATGATATGGTTCTGGTTTAGTGGTATCGCGTGCTATGTTTTTGTTGCCACCATCCCAGGGAGGGATAATCTCCGTATTTACTTCATCATCACGTGGTTCTGGCTTGCTGGCATCCCTCGGCATTTTAACATTGTCTTCTGTTATGGTATTCTGAGCCAGGGTTGGTGTGGTATTCTGTGGCACGAACAGACCATCAGGTTTTGCTGCAGTGTCTATGAGACTGTTGAAACCTGGCGCTTTAGACTGAGGCGGCTTCCGTGGTGGTTTCGATCGTCGCGGCGGAGGCGGAGGCGGCTTCGGATGCCGTGACCATGAATTCGGCGGACCACCAAAGGTGCCGAGTAGGCCGGGCGGTGGCCGATATGACTGTGATTGCAGAGACTTTGGTGGTGAATCGTCTTGATTAACTCCCTGCATTTTGAAATAGTCCTCATTCTCTTGCTCGACTTTCATAACCTCTTCTTGGTTAACTCCCTGCATCTCGATATCAGCTTTATTCTCTTGCTTGACTTTCATAACCTCTTCTGGATCCTGCATTTCAATATCGCCTTTATTCTCTTGCTTAACTTTCATAACCTCTTCTTGATCAACTCCCTGCATTTCGAAATAGTCTTCATTCTCTTGCTTGACTCCGATTCCCATGTCCCTGAAGAAGGCGTAGAAAATATTTCGTAGGATATAGAGAGGCGTTGGTGATGAGTGACAGTCAGGTGCATGTGCTTGTTGCACGTTCTTATAGAAAGCCTCCTTCTGTAGCTGTAAATATGCGTTTGTGTATGGCTTTCCACCTCTCCAGATTGTGCCGGGGAAAGTAGTCTGGAAGCTCTCAACCGGCTTCTGCCGTTCATTAATAAGCGCCCGTTGCTGAACCTTGGGGGTCTTGAAACCAAGCCGGCATGCCTTTTCTTGGAACTGACTGACAACATATTGGTCGATGGCGCCCTGCAAACGTTCTCCCATTCCTTCCTGGAGCGGTGACTCGTTTGTAAGCCTTGCAAAATTACGCAATGCAGCCAAGAAGAGCTGCTTGTATGCTAGTATAAAGCTTTGGTATATGTCCATCTTCTCATCGACATGTTGCCAATGACTGTCAGCGATCTCTTCCTCTTTTTGCTCTCCTGAATGATGTCTATAATAAGAATCTTTAAGTACTGTGAGCAATGTTTTTTCTGTCCAATTTATATCCGGAGAAATCCATTGTTTGATTGGCCGAACGGCAAGGGCGAGATACCTTGCATCTTTATGCAAGGTCTCGATGCTGGGTATAAAGCCTTTAATGCTCAGCAAGTTTGACAGCATGACGTGTCTTGCCGAAACATCCGTCACCTCCGGAAATAATGTCATATCTGCGAACATTTTGCAGATTTCAGTGCCATCCTGGCTGCTAGGTACTAGGTATTGTAAGCTTCGGACTGATTTAGGGTCCACAAGTTGAGCAAGGTTAGTGTTGTAATTCGTAATTTTACCCCATGTCTGAGAGATATATGTCGTATAGTTGATTAAAAGCTCATTGCAGTGTAGAGCAATGTTTTTGTGAATATTTCCGAGTTTCAAACCAACCCAGAGACCTGGCCACTGCAGAAGGCTCTCGAAGGCTGCTGTGAGCTTTTCATGACGCTCAAGCCCTCGTAGGTTAATCTCTTTATATTGGCTCAGTCGCGTCGTCCAGTCTTCCTTCTCCGAGACGTCCATAATTAAGGGTCCTTTAATCTTCCGAAATATTTCGCCGTCTTTGTATGGGTCCTCGAAAGAGAATGATTCAGACACCTGCCGGAAGAGGTGGTTGAACTGCGCTGTGCTGCCGGCTAAGATAACATTAGAATATATATGTATAACACAACTGCGGAATGTTACCTATTTTATCGGCACAGTATAGCCTAATTGTCCATTCGAATTTATCACCGCTAAGGCTCTCTGCAGCCTTTGCACTGTGTCGACCGTCTTTACAATCGAGCTTAACGTCCGGTGGCAGTCGCTGTATGAGATGAGGGCTTTCGAGTTGCTCTGAGCTAACCTGTAATATGGTTAAAATCTTCTTAAGTGTTTCCTTGTTGATATCCACGCGAATATGGTTTTCACAATATGAGGACTGCATAAATTTTTTTTAAATAAGCGTCTTTTTCGACCAAGATTATCTTCGCTCGCAAGCCGTGGTAGGCCTATTGGTGGGAATACTAGGCAGGTAATCGGCGCCTTAACTATCCCGACTAGCCACGGTTCAATAGACATATTGAGATGTGAGGTTGAGGTTGACACAGAGGTATTAGACATGATAAATGATAAATGACTTTCTTTAATAATCTGAGTGCTTTCCACTCCCTTAATCTGCTTTAATCCTTATTTAAGATTAAAACCAAAATCCTAATTCCTTAAGATAGGTTTACACATAAATCAACCGCTTAATTACATCCTTCATCCTAACGCGCGCCCTAAACGCCCTTTATTATTCATCACTATATAAAACGATTTACTTTTTTCTTCAAAAAAAAAAAAAAGGTTAAGGCGTTGTAGCCCCCAGCTCCCCAGTGTGCCAGATATTAAGAATTAGGCCACATTTGGGGCTAGCCAGCGCTCCGAGCGGCCCTGCGGGGCTCAGAGCGCTAGAATTTAGTGGGCGCAGCGCTGGCGGCTCTGCGGGGCCATCTAGATATCAGTAAGGAACCATAGTATTTTAAAGACACACAATGAATAAGCGAATTATTTGCTTATATATCTAACATATCATGTCCTTAATTGTAATTTCTGTGCATGCACCGTCGGATTCGTCACGACCTTCGCTTTTTGGATATTTTGAAGGATAACTACAGATTGCGGGTAAACCACGCGCCAACCACTCAAATTCTCCTTCGATATACACAGGGCAGTGTTAGAAGAACTCAGCAGCAAGCGGATAAACTGATCTACGCTGATGCCCCGCACCTCTTAACTCTGTTCTAGCTGTGCGATCCTCATTTGACTGGTAGTGGAGGGAAATATCAGGGCTAGTTGAGGTCGAGTTCACAGTTGTTGGACGGACAGTAGAGGACGACAAACTGTCAAGGGATGAGACAGTTCCCAGTGATATGGTCGGCATAGATGAGGGAATAAACAAAGAGGGAGATAAAGGCAGCGGATTAGAAGCGACCGAAGGTAGGGCTGTCTGGTTTTGTGGGTCAGGGCTACATGACTGTGGCCCGCCCCTGTCGGTAACGGTGTCGAAGTCGTCTGGGCCGTACTGTTGTTTGGTTTTAACGTTTTTGACAGCCGCTGAAAAATGATTATCGGATTGGTATGAGTAGACTACTCCGTTGAATTCGATAAGGATGGCAATGTGGGCCCCCGTTAGACGATGAAGTGTGTTTCCCTTCTTCATAATTCCACTCCGCCGATTACCAAAACCCTTTTCAACATCCTTAAAACCTCGCTTTTTCCCCATGATAGAGTTGATTAGGACAGGGTTAACTTCCAAAAGAGTCACGTACGCTGTGTTTAAATATTAAATAAGGAGCTGGGTTGGCCAACAAGTATGGCCTTGGCCTGATTGGTCTGGAATCAGGCCGGTTCCCGTCTCAGCATCGGCCTGACCCGGCCTCGACCTTAACCCAGGGGTGCTTGCTATAAATAAAAACACATAAATTAAAGAATAAAGAATACTAATCTAGGCGTCTTATATGAGAATAAGAAGTATATATGGCTGCAGATTAGTCTAATAAGCAGCTTTACTTTACCTTTACTTTCTTCATAGCCTCTATCATGGAAAATCTTTATATTTACCTTATTACTATCGGAGTAGCACTTGCTCTACTACTGCTCATATACTTACTTTATGTCAATCTCCATCCTTGCAGATGTTTCTTCTTACAGCACTTAATACTACCTTTACTATTAAAAAGTAGTAAATGGGTACGAGTAACCAGACTTGAGGCTCTTATGATTTTACTCTATTTATCCTTGAATGTTGTCTTTCTTTCCCTTGGTGCCAATACTCTGCAAGACCTGGCGGCTACAATGGCTCTTATAAACCTGGTCCCAGCTTCCTTGGACAGTGGACCAACCCATTAGCAGAATTCCTCGGAATATCACGAAGAAGTTACTACCTCATCCACCGTTGGACCGGGCGAATCGCTATATTTCATAGTTTCATTCATACATTCTTCATACTCAGGCAGTATCGCAACTTCACTACCGATAAATTGATCTCTGGTTGCGCTGTAAGTTACCACCCTTTTCTTCCCATTCTATAGCTAACCTCGAAGAAGACTGCCTCGAGCTTGTTGATTATTCTCATTATGACGTTGTATTGCTTCCGGAGCTATCTCAGTCGCATCCTTGCTGGCCTCCATCTGTGTCTTGGGCTCATATGCCTGGGCACCCTCCTGGCATGTAGTACCCGGCTCGAACGAGCAAGACAGGATACTTTCTATATCTGCGGCAGCAGTCTGGGGTCTCGGTGCAGCCTATCGACTTATACGGGTTGCTTTTTTAGTTCTAGAGCAGTTGTCAAGTCGGCTCAGAGGACCGGTGATGTTGTGCAAGTCAAACTCCGAACCCTCAAACCCGTGTCAATCGCACCCGGCTCTTACTTCCACGTCTTTCTGCCGGTCTCACGTTTTAGCAAGGACCACTTGCAGTTAACAAAGTACAATTTTCTTCAGAGCTATCCCTTGGCAGCGTACTGGGATTCCAAGGAGGATATATCAGGACGATCAGACCCAGTCTTACTGATACATACTGGCAAGCTGCCCCGTTTCGAACAGATCAAAGAGAATCAAACTTTACTTCTCGATGGACCGTATCAACAAGGTTTAGCTATTGAGAATTATGACATAGTAATTCTCACAGCAGAGGGAAGGGGGATTTTAAGGATTTTGCCGATAATGATAAACCTAATGGCACGAAGACTGTCTGATAAAAAAGGTCCAGACAAGAGTTTATTCCGAGACCGAACTCGGCGAGTAGATTTATTTTGGTGGTTAGGCGATAATGCTGAGGATAAGTGGGTTCGGGAACAATTACGGTCTCTCAAGTCTCTAGACCCAGAGCACGTAAGTATATTCTCTTCCGAGGTTTAACAAGTGAAACT